>JAMWFC010000041.1:0-357812 GCA_027475525.1 Macrolepiota albuminosa | reverse complement strand
AAACCAAATTTCCAGAAAATTACGATTCGAATATATAAAACTAACATAACACTACACACCATCCAACAAGAAGAAGAGCGCATCCCCATCCCAATGCCATCACCTAACCTCCAAAGGCGGCACCCACTCAGGAATATCATCCCATTCAAACCTCGCACTCTCAAACGCACGTCTAACCGCCTCAGGAACGCGCGATGCATAATCCGGAGGGAGCAACAGATCATACGGCGTCAGGCCTTTCTGATACAATGACCTCGCGCTGCCAAAATCGGGCGCGCCTGCGCCTGCACCTGTGGTGGCGGTGGCGGAGGGTGTCGGGTTGGAGAGGGAGGTGGAGGGGGAGGCCATTGGGAAGGCGGAGAGAGGGGGTTGGGAGGTACTTTGTTGCATTGGGAACGCGGAGGCGTTGGAGGACCCTCCGGGCGCGAAAGGCGATGGGACGGCGGTGGTGGTGGAGGCGAATGGATTTGTGTTTGTGTTTGCGTTTGGGTTCGGGTTCGAGGGTGCGTTGGTCGATGCTGAGCCGAATGTGGTGGGACCCTGTGAGAGTGCGTTGAACGTGGGTGCTGTGGTGTTGGAGTTGGGGTTGCCGAATGCTGAAGGTGCTGATGCGCCGAAGGAGGATGGGGCACCGAACGCGGACGCGGGGGCAGGGTTGCCGAAAGATGAAGTGGCTGGGGCTGGATTCCCAAATGCTGAAATGGCAGGCGCTGGGTTGCCAAATGCTGAAGTGGCTGGAGCTGGGTTTCCAAAAGCTGAAGTGGCAGGCGCTGTGTTCCCAAACGCAGACGTCGGCTGATTAGGCGCTGGCGCGCCGAAAGTACCTTGTCCGAAGACTGAAGTTACCGCGCCTGCACCGAATGCAGAGGGTTGGCCTGAAAATGCAGAAAAGGCTCCACCTCCACCACTACTGCCGCCGAATGCCCCACTAGCGGGCTTGATGACTGACGATTGAGCAGCCTGGCCGAAAGCAGAGGTCTGGCCAAACGTGGATGGTTGGCCAAAAGCAGACGTAGGCTGGGTCGCAGGTTGCCCGAATGCCGAGGGCTGTGCGAAAGCTGATGTGCTCGACCCCGGAGCAGAGGGTTGCCCGAAAGTAGATGTCCCGAAGGCGGATGGTGCAGCTGCCGGCTTTGAGAACGCTGAAGCTGGGTTATTGCTGCCGCCAAAAGCGGACGTCGTGTTGGCGGCATTCTGCGCGAACGCGGAGGCTGGTGTAGGTGCTCCGAAAATGGATGAGGAGGAGGACGGGGCGTTGGGTAGGGTGCCCGTAGCTGCTCCTGTTTGAACTACGACAGATACACACTGGTTCACGGCGGTTTGGTAGGCTTGGTTCAAATTGGTGCGTGCGTTCTTATCATGCATTCAGAGACGTATTCAGTGCTGGAATGATAATCGCTCACCTCGTAGACTTGCTCTGCGGCGGAGATCTTCTGGCTCTCATACGCAGGCTAAAAAGGACGGTTAGAGGGTTTAAAATATGATTGTCTGCACTGACGTATAGTTCCGCTTTTCCTTCTTGTTTACTGATGAATGCCTGGTATCGTAGCTCTTCTGGCGACGTGTCCAAGCCACCCAGTAGATTGGGTTCATGTTTTGCAGGACCAAAAGTTGATAATGGCCATAGTGGCTTGTCCTTTTGTGGGGTAAGATCGCTGGCGATGCTTTCCTCTCTAATATTTCGTCAGATAATGAAACAAATACACAAGATGGCTGACGTGAATGGTGGTTTGACGACAGAGTCTCCTGTCAAACAACTGAATGACTCGTCAAGTCAGATTAATATGGACCGTACCTGGTATATCATGAGAATTGCGGCATTTCGACCCAAATTTGCAGGTCCCGCGTAAGAAAAACTGGCAGATGGCCTAAGATCAACCGTCAGTACGCTTGAAATACATGAATGACGAAAAGGTTGACCATAGAGAACGAACTGCACGTGACCTTCTCGCTCCTTGGAAACACTTTCAGTGATGAAGACAGAATCTGAATCGTCAACGCCCGTCCCAACGCCGGCGCCGACATACACAACCCCGCAGTGGTCAACGACGTCGCGTACGGTCGTTGTCTTGTTCTCAATCTCGTACTGAATGGCTTATTATATAGAAATACCCATTGATCCCGCTTTGCAGCAACAGACTGCACATGCGACGTAAAACAGTCATTTTCGCATCCATAAACTATTGTTGAGTCTTAAATATAGGACTACGCCTTACCAGCACTATCAGTATGCAACCCATTATCCTCAGGCGACGTACAACTATGGCGCCTACGCCGCTGCAGCTGCGCAGCAGGCACAAGCTGCTGCTACTGCCCAAGCCAACACGACAACGCCAGCCGTGCAGCGCCCAATAGCCCCTGCATCAGCCGCAGCGAGCTCCAGTATAGATACGAGAGATATATCTGAGCTCAACGATGCTTTAGGCAGCGCTGGCGTCGATCTACGGGTTCGTCATGCATCTTTCTCTTTCTGTTTCTTATTTAATCAAAATTATACCAGGCAGAAGAAGAAACACTCCAACGAAGCCACGAACAACAACCTACCTATCGATCATTCGAAGACCGTTCACGAAAACAACCCGCGACGCCCTCGTTCGACACACGCATCCTCGGCAGCACCATGCGCACCATCGGCACCCAACACAAAATCACGAAAATCCCAGACGACGCGACGAACTACATGGCGCTTGCGCTGCGTGCACGGCTGCAGGACCTCGTGACGGCCATGATCACCGCCTCGCACCACCGCAACGACACCCAGTTCGACCGCCCGGCGTCGTTGTACGCCGACAACTCGCCCATGTGGAGCATCGTCGTGCGGAGCGACGTCGCGAAGCAGTTGGCCGCGCTGGAGAAGGTCGAGCGTGAGGAAGAGACCAAGATCCGGAGAGAGAGGAAGGAGAGGCAGGATATGGCTGCTGCCCATGCTGCTGCGCTCGCTGCGCAGGCGAACGGGTCTGCGAACCCGCTCTCGGCGGATGGGTTCGACGATCTAGAGGGCGGTGTGAAGAAGAAGAGGAAGAAGGAAGGCCCTGGTGTCACGGCGAGGAATATGTCGGAGGATGTCAGGAAGAAGATGTCGAATGCTGTTGCGACGCAGGCGGCGGGGTTGGGCGGGCGGTATGCGTGGATGAATGCATCCAACGCCGCAGCCGCTGCTACTCCGACAAAGACCAAGGTCACTCTTCCGACCATCACTAGTACTAATACCACCACCACGACTGCTCCCGCGACGACCTCGCCTAATCCGGGCGGAACTGCGGCTTCACCTGTGACGACGACAACGCCTGTGGCTGCGACTGCGTCTGCGTCTACGGCGACAAGTTCTTGGGCACGCCCGTATGTCTCGACGAAAAAATCGACAACACCGACGGCTGCCCTGGACGAGGACGATAATCGGACTTTAGTTACGATGCGAGACGCAATGTTCGTTATTGAGAAGGAACGCGGTCATGGAGGTGGAAGAGGCGCTGTTCGTGGTTGGTCGTGATTTTTATCATTTTTGATGTTATGTACTGTGTGGAATATCTCACTCTCACAGACGATAGTCTGTGCAACTTCCTCAATTCAAAAAGGCCATTCGATCATTAGTGATATCTGAATAATGAAGAGGTTTGCGGCCAGTGCTACCTTGGTGGGTTTAAGACATTGTACAAAGTGCTGCCATGACAACCTCGCTTCACCCGGCGGAACTACGGCTTCCCCTGGGACGAAAACGCCTGTGGGTGGGAGTATGTTTATGGCGACAAGTTCTTGGGCATGGCCGTATATCTCGACGAAAAAGTCAACAACACCGATGGCTGCCCTGGACAAGGACGATACTAGGACTTTGGTAACAATGCAAAATGCAATGTTTGTCATTGAGAAACACCGTGTGGTTGGTCGTGATTCCTGTCATCTTTTGATGTTATGTGAGACGATTGTTGCAACTCGTCATTTCAAGATAGAAACGACTCAGTCACTACTTACAAATTTGGTGGCTAATGGCCACCACAAGGAAGATTCAAATGACAGGAAGTTGATCACTGCATCATCCATTTTTTCAAAACATGCCATTGGTATTTATTTAACAAAACAATTACAAGAGATACAAGAGAATGTCCTCACTAATCAGTTACGCAAGTTCACTTTATTCAGTTTATCAAGCACGCGCCTCTGCACCAAAGCATCCTCCATGCGTCTCAGACCTCCAAATGGTGGCATCGACTCCGTGAGGGTTATGATGGGAGCGGTAGGCATCACGAAGAATTCATGCATTGCATCAAATTCAAATTCATCCCCCTTGGCGAGCTTCTCGAAGACCTTCTTGCACATTTCCTCATTGTCCGTAGCAGGATATGCAAATATGCCACCGATCATGCTATGATAACCTTTCCGGTTGGGATCATATCTGTTTTCCAGTTTATCCAGTGCGTTTAGGGTATCAATGTGGATATTTGGGTGATATATATCCTTCTGATTCATCTGCAACTTCTGTCAGAAAAAGCAGCTCAAAAGCTAAAATTTGCATGACATACATTTTTCCAAAGTTTAGAGGGGTCAACGCTCTTGATTGCCCGCTTCAAGGCATCTCTAGCTGTCAATGCATTTCCATTTTCTCTGAACTTGATCTGCACGGCCACAGTGATCAATCCACCTCCCTCGAGTTCGAGTCGCAACATCAAATCTGGCCCGCAAGATTTATGGGGAAACAGAAATGGAGCATTCACTTGAAAGTTCAACCACAGAAGATCGTCTGCAGGTGTGGTAGAAGTGTAACCAAGAATATTTGATGGTGATGAAGTGCGTTCCATCACAAATCCATAAGATCTGTCCACCTTGTTGTCAAATGGAAATACAACTGGAGCGACTCTGAATGTTTGACTAGAGTCAATCCAGCAGGATACAAGTCTTGCCCTTTTGTTCTCAAGCTGTTCTGGTTTTCCAAGGTTGCGAGCAAATCTGAAATAATCGGAGAGGGGTGTGAACTGCCGGAAGATATGTGCTAAACAGATAGCTGTATATCGCTCTAAGCCATTATCATCTGGTGAATTCTGCTTGATGCGCTGCAAGAAATATTGGTGCCTTGAAGCCCAATGAGAACTGATCCATGTATCTGCTGCAAGGTATGCAAGAGGTTCATCAAAAGTAGCAGAGAATTCTTTGCCATCAGGATATCGAGCAAAGCCACACTCGACCAGTTTGCTATCAACTAGCCCTTCACCACTTGTCTCAAAGTCAGTGCGTCCACATAATAATCGGTAGTTGACTAATCCCTGAATTGATGTCATCAGGCCATTCTGGGTTTGTTTATCCAATGCAGCAGCTATGAACAACCTGATTAGATGAAACTCAAGCATACTATAAGCCAAAGGATTCATTCACCTTTCTTAAAATCAAAAGAGACTGGCAGCCTAGTTGTTAATGCAGGCATCTGATCTTCAAGCTGTTCCCATTGTGTTCCATCTGTTGGAAGGAAATTTGTGATGGCTTGAATATAGGATGTAAGAAGCTGGTGACAGTACTGAAAGTTGTGGATAATGAGGCATTGAACAAATGAAGCAATGAATCGTGGTCTGTTACAAGATTAGATAAAAATATTACTCAATTAAGATAACATACCTGCCAAGGAGCCAATATCTAGCACGTCTAGAAAGTTCCTTCCCGATAGAGCTATTTAAATACCATGAAGGAAGGTAGTAATTCAAATAATTATCAATCTGTTCATCTTTGTAGATGAATGAACCTGTGCCAGTGATTGCATGGTCAATGTGTCCATAGTGCTTTCCTACGGTTGAAGAGACTGCTTCTTGTATATGTTCAATATTGAGTGATGTTCCAGTGATTATAAAGTGCATGCCTATTGACCAAATCTGCAAGAGCGCGCGCAAAACAGGTCGGGCATCTGTTACAAGTGGGCCACCACGAAAAGCATCCGGAAACAAACTAGCAGCAATTTGAACTTCATCTATAACACAGAATATTTGAACCTGATCATCACCAAATGGTGATTGTTCAGGAACCAAATCATCGAGAAACAGACGACATTCTCCGAGAATTGTGTCGGAATGAGAAGTTAGTGAAGTATCTGTTGGCATGTAACAGAGAAGAGTAGTTAACTGCAGAAACAGGTCAGGACAACCTGGATGCCCTAGCAGCCGACAATCAAGCTGCACAAAAAGCCAAATCCTCTTGAGCTCAGCAAGTGTGGTGATCTTTCCCAGATCTTCATATGCTGTTAATAAGGACTGTAAAACGAAGAGACGAGCAACTATGACTGCTATGAAGCATCTCTCTGCACATGCCTCATTTTGACCATCTGAGATTTGGTCATTGAAATGCGTGACAAGGCCACATGCCTGGAGGTACCCATGAGAAGTCGGACCAAGCACCTTTTCAAGGTCTGCTGAACCACATTCACTGATGTCTCTGTTGCAAGTGAAGTAAAAGCCCCATTCCCTGCAGAGACCCTCCAGTACAAGCCTGGTCTTTCCTGCACCGGCAGTATTGAATAAGACTCTGTTTACATTGAGATCAATATAGCCATCCTGTAGAAACACGAGAATACTTTACGAATGTTCGAGGCCATCAGTTGTCAGTCCTTTGAGAAAAACACTCTCAATTCTCTTTTCCCGTAAAGCCAGCTCTTCAATGGCAACTGTATTGCCCTCTGAGACATCCCCAAGCCGGTGCAGGAGTAGTGATGGCTTGCGATTAATAGTGGGAATTTGGAGATTTTCAAGATGTCCGGCAACACCAGTGTCTGCTGTAGATGAGCGCCAATGATTAATGAGCTTGGTATCCCCCTTAAGGATTTGACATATGCGAATGTATGTGTGATCCATTAGATTCTTGAATTGTTCACAGCGCCCGAGTGAAGTTGTAGCAGTCAAGGCAGAGCCTAACCTCAACGTGCATTGATCTGATGAAAAATGAATGTCAGATGATATGGCAACAAACAGGAGAAGAATCAGGACCTGCATTTCTCAGAAAATCTTGAATTTCGCGAGTGTTCCGCTGGAGGTGAGCCTGCATGGCCGATGATATCGATACCAACTGATTGTGCATCGGTCTTTCAACTTCCCATGGACAACAACAACAACAACAACAACAACAACAACAACAACTTCACCCACGACCACCACCATCCCCTAAGTGGGATCCTGTGTGCGTCGCTGTTGCTCTGTTCCGGCCGCTTTGGGGGACTGGACTGCCCATTGCCGTCGTTAGGCACAATTCCTTTTTACCGCACCTTGCGTGCGAGGTCTCGGATCCCTTCATCATAACCACCGCCCTCACACTATCCACACCTTCCGAGAAAATGACCACCAGAAACTGCCAACCATCCATCCAGCGCACTACCTAGCATCCAGTATGCCACCGACACCATTCATTAGCTATCCACTGGCGCAATCGACGTGAGACCACATCGTGTGAGAGGACACGCGCACTTTTGCATCGTGCACGAAGAACGCCAGATGCTGGGATAAGACGGATAAAAAAGGAAATTGTGATGCAGGAAGGGGATCGATAAGGATAAGCACTAGTATGGACATAAAAAACAAAAATATCTACTGGGTCTACCGAGGCGTACCCTTACAGGTATTGTCCTTAGCTATGTATTTAGCGTAGGTAGATATCAATATAGTAACATAGTAACACACTGACCATGTCCAAACAAGACCATCGTGCAATAAAGGCAACCTTTTCCATCCACGTGCAGAGCACAACGTCAGTGCGGTCAGCTAAAACGTCGTCTTAAGCCCATTACTTTCTCTTTGACTTGTACGATGCAGATGGACGACATATTAAACGATTCACCACCCGTCCTTGACCATGATGCTGCTGCGCGACTCCTCTCTCGACTGTGTCCAGATTCTGTAAAGCAGAGCACGAAAAATGAATTTGGCTCTCCCGAGTCATTTGCTCGTATATTATACAGGAACTCCAATCTTTTCCGCTGCGTTGAGGATGCGCGAGCATCAAGGAACATGGAAGACTTTGAAGACATCTGGAAGACTTGCACAAGTACGTCTCATAATCTCCTTTGATTGTTGATCTTACTCCTTCTCAGAATATTGCGATCGTGTTAAGAGTAGCCAACAACACTTTTTTCGCCCTGATAATGTCCCTGTTATTCTTGAAAAGATTTCTGCCAAGTTAAGCAATCTGATTAACGGCAAGGCCGAAAAGGTCCTTTGGACCTTGGATAGAAGTGATATAGACGACTCATCCGATACGGAGGGACTAAACCTTTGTTCTTTCTCAAAAAAGCGCAGACCACCTTCAATGCTTCTTCATGAATTAGGAAGCTTTCAAACTGACCCCGTCCTTAGGAAACGAGTACAGAGACTGTTTTGTAAAGGCCACAACACGTACGTCTGACTCCGTTCTCCCACATCTCCGGACCTTATGACATGCATGACACAGGTTTTTAGTCAACGCGTCGGCGACCGGCAAAACCCGTTTGCTGTACGAAGGTCTTTGCAAGCATTGGGGACTTTATTTCACCTGCCATGCGGATGAAGGGGAAGCCCGTGCCCTCGATACGACTCTAGTTCGACGCATTTACTTCGAAGAAGATTTTGTACGAGTTCTTCCACATCGATCGTCTTTGGCCTTTGGACCCATTTTGGCCAAAAACAGGGAGATCGCAGCTCGCCGATTTTCTGCGACAATGCTGGCACATCTTCTCATCATGAGAGACTTTTTGAAGGCTTCTAACGCTGTTGATGGAGTGGAGGAGATACAAAAACGTCGATGGCTTCTAGCTCAGCTAGTATGCCGGCTTTTATACCGGTCAGACCCTTTCCGAGAAATCATGGTCGCGATTGATTGGGGATCCTTGGATTATATAAACGAGCAGTTGGCAAAGGTCATCAAGGACATACAACTTCTGCTACCTGATTCGGTAAGGACAGATGGATTTTTTGTTGTCATTGATGAGGCAAACGTGGGAATTCGAGAGAATTGGTCCTCTAAAAAGAGTGACTCAGAGCACTATCCCGCTCTCAATGAAATCATACGCACCTGGAGAGATTGTCTTGCTTCTCTTCAAGGTGTTCCCATCACATTTGTGGTTGCAGGGACCCAAATCCCACAGAGTTACTTTCCTGTTTCCTCACAGGAATGGTCGTCGTGGAGATGGACTTCAGACACAGGCTCTTTCGATGACGCAGAGACTCAAAAAAAATACGTTCTCTCATTCATTCCACCTTCTCTCGTGCAGACCCCAAGAATTGAAGTTCTCTTTAGGCGTATTTGGGATTGGTGTAGGCCAAGGCAAGTTTCTAATGTTTAGTGCAATAATTACTAATGGCTTTCATTGCAGGCACAGGCTGACCGCTAGTTTGGTAGCCATGCTGTTGATGGATGGAGCTCTTCACCCTCACGGTGTCCTCAATGAGTACATCAAAAAGCTCACGGGTTTTGCCATGTTTGATGCCGAAACTAAGGATCTTGTCACTGATGAAGGGCAATGCGATGTAAAGGCATTTTTTTCTAATATTGGAAGCCTTGTGAGAAGTGAGATACTACACTGAACTATCTATCAAGCAGATCCTCACTGTTTTTCTTTTAGATCGCCCCCCAGTCAAATCGACAACGCATGAAGTCATCATGCACTATATCATAACTGGTCATCATCCACCATGCTTTGGGATTGGCAGAGTCGATCTCGTCAGTTCTGGCGTCGGTCAGTTCAAAGATAAGGATATGAGCCAGATATCATTAGACCAGCCGGGACCTCTCATCGCTGCTGCCATCTGGCTCTCTGACAGGTCGCCGCCTTATGATGACAAGCCACGATCTCTGACTTCGTTCACCGACTTTTGTTCCCATACCCAAGGACACTGGGCCAATGGTGACACTTATGCACCTGCAAGCTATATTGCCTTGTACTTCGCTCATGTCTTCACAACTACAACAAAAAATCATCTCTTTTCTGAAATTTTTACGATACCGACTGCTACTGCGTGGCTGGCTGCAAGTGAGAAGTTCCCCACGCAGCTGGTCAAACTGCAGAAAGGCAAGGAGGGTGTCATTCAAGAGATGATAGTCACATCGTTTTCCCTTCTACCAGACGCCCCTCCGCTCGGGTACGCGGCATCTTCTGTTGATGATGTACTCGCTTGGTTGCGACACAAGCGTCCAGGAGTCTTTTGTGTTTGCCCTCCGGATTGCGAAGCTGACCTTATTTTTGTTCTGAAGCATTGCGATGGGTATATATGGGTCGTACTTCGTACCGCAGGTCGAGGTTCTTCAGATTCACTCAGCCCAGAATATGTGTATCCTGAAGGTCATTCTGAGGCTGGGGTATGTTCTGTCCTCTCCCGTTCTATGTCTCTGATTCTGAACCCTGTATGATTAGGGACCTCTTTGGAATGGGAAAGTTAAAACACTCAGTACAGATGAGCTCTGGCCAGAATATGAGCACATCACCGTGGAAAACTTGTTTTCTCGGAGTCAAGTACGTCATCTTGCCGATATTTTCATTCGTGAATATCCAACGGGAGACGATTAGATGGATGGCGAACGTGTACGTCAGTTATCTGTCGAAATGTTGGATGCGTTCAAGGCCCTTCCCAATGGTCTTGCCCCTACCGGTCGGCTTTCCTTGCTGCGCGTAGTCGCGACTTTTCCTTCAGAACCTGCTTTACCTATGCAGAAGACGAAAGAATCTCCTGTAGCCGTACTAAATACTGCGACTTTCAAAGCAGTGACGGAGGCTATTCCGCCACAAAATCTTATTCAAACACTGGTCTTGAGCATGCATAGCAAAAGGTCTTCCAAATATCCCGACGATGACTTTTCTCCCGTCAGGCCATTTTCGATGACAAAGAAAACGAAACGGAAACTGCGCGAACTTCAGATGAGGTTTTGGAGGATGACTTGAAATATGCAGCATCGTCTCAACACCCCTCGTGTACACAGTAAAATGAGTGAAGAGGGAAAATACCCGATCCAGATCTGTACAGCCATGAATGGCATCTGTCTCATGTTTTATACCATCCTAATTTTCATACACGCTTCATCTAGTCATCTCTTCCTATCAGATGTAGATTATTCTCGACTTTATGCAATATACAAAACCTACTAAGACCCGCATATGGTTGCAGACTTGAAAAAACACAAACCCTGCTTTACTAGGCATATCCTAGTTATGTGCATTTTAGGGTTACAATTCTGGTATCAAAGCCAAAAACAGCAATAAAACAGGGGATTCAGTCTCATGTCCACAGTTAGTCCTCTCACAAATGCAGTGAGACAAAAGATCTAGACGGTCAATCAACTGAATATATTAGAAGCTCTGTTGAGTTCAAAAAGTTTGTACTGTGCATGGAAATCTATACATTTTTCGATACAGGATTTGACCCATATATTGCCCATAAGTATCACTGTCAGACCCAGATTTTGCGAGATACAATGTGCACAGTCGCGCTGGAGCCAGTGATGTGTTTGCAGAACGTGGGGGTCTCTGGAGGCGTTAGGGTTTCTCATCAGCCTCTTCTTCACATCCCTCAGCACCACCTTGAGCTCCTCCTCGATCCCTGCTTTGGCCACAGCAATCAGCACACCGTCGTCCCATTTCCCGTCTTTCAGCCCCGAGACGGGCATCGCGGACGCCGTGTGCACGATTAGCGTGACGGGCTGGTATGTAAGCTTTTTTGCGCTAGAGTTAGAGAGTACGTTCGAGGCGCGTAGTACCCCGTCGGTGTCGTAAAGGTAAGGTACCATCTTACATGGTTCAATCATCGTGCTGTAGTAGATCGTTATAGGAGAGAGAGGACATTGATTAGCGCGTCTGGAACTTGTGAGGGGGCAAGGAACACCGGAAAGTACACACCTCACTCTCAGCCAACGTCCTGTCGAGGGGAAGAATATGTGGAGGAGACGGAGGTGTTGGTTGGATAGGTACTTGGGTGTTGTGTGATGAAGAGTCTTTGGCAGGTTCTACGGACGTCAGAGTCGGAGATTCTACAGTGACAGGAGGAATGTCTTTCGGCAGGTCTGTGGAAGACTGCGCCGAAGTTGGTAGAACGTGTTCTAAAGAGGACAAGGGTTGCTTTTCTTTGGAAGCAGATGGGGAAACAGTGTCGTTGATTTCGATGAGGTGAGTGTTAGTAGATGAGGAAACGCGAGGAACCAAGGCGCAAAGAAGTCTGACAAGAAGAATGCGTTTGACAAAGAAGACTTGAGGGCACTTTTCCCGTTACCGTTAGCCTCGGGAGACGAAGTTTTTTGAGTACTTGATCGCGAGGGTGCTGGGGAAGGAACCAGTCTATCACCGTCTTTATCCGTTTGGGAGGTAGTTTCACATGGAGGACTCTGCGTCGGGCTGAGAACATGCGTGGATAGCACGGGAGTGATTCTGGTTGGGGAGCAGCGGGATGTGCAGGAAGCACAGCGACAGTTGGCATGGGTCGTTCTGCTGCATCGCGGGCCCGTTGGTGGAGACATCATAGGACGGGGACTGAACTGAGGCAGACGATGGGTCAGACCGAAGAACGGGGCGGCACGTCTGCAGCTTCATCCCGTTCAACACGAGTCTGTTGTGCGCGATTGAGAATGATTAGTAAAGGTGGAATTCGGTCAAAGAGAAAGATAAGACGAGACGTACTGGACACCTGAGGGAGTTGCCGTGTTTAGGCATGAGGGGTTTCTTGCCAGACGGCTGGTGGTAAAAATCGACGATTGGGACAGTCTCGTCAGGCTTGGGCGGGAACAAGTCATCGGTGAATCCATGTTTCTCAATGAAACCTGCGAGACGACGCAGAGTATCTCCGCCCACACCTTGCCGATGGCGTGCACAGGCTTGTCCAGAGTCTTGTACGTCGATGGATTGAGTCTCGTTCTATACAAATTTAAAAAATCAAGTGAGGAATGAGAACCATGAGAGACGGACCATTGAGTAGATGTAATTACAAAAGCATGCTGCAGCCTATACCCATGTGAGTACACCCTTGACTTGCTTGATCCGGGTAAAGCTGTAAATACCAACGCCGCATCAGGGATACCAGGGCCCCAAGTCCCTAGGTACCACACCGGAGGTGCCACTGCGGGGGCCGTTTCAGAGCGTTGGAAAACAGGAATAAGAAAGTTGAGTACTCACGTCAGGAATAGATCCAGACCCGTAAACTGATATCTCCTAAAATCCTATTTACGTTTTTAGTTTTACTTATCGTAGCGGCGCGTGCGCCGTCCCCGACTCATCCCCGCTACTTTAGTAGGCCCCATCGTGCAAGAAAGGCAACCGTTTTGCAAGCACACATAATTTGTGAGAGATATTTTCTTTTTTAGGAAGTGGTGGGCTAAAACTTGACTATACAAAATCAGAAAACCAACAATAATCGAGTTAAGTCTTTCTATCGAATACATCAGGCTTATATACGTAGAATAAATATGTTAAAGTATAAGGAGTTCATGACGCAATGAACGAGACAATAAAAGGGAGAAAGGAGGTTGTAGTGAATCAATAATAGGGATAAGGGTAACAAAGAGGAGAAAGGAGGTTAAATAAGTCTCAATAAGTCTCAACTGGGGTCGACTCATGACAAAACTGTCGTCCTTCAAACCTATTCTTTTCTCTTTGACTTGTACGATGCAGATATGAACGACATATTAAACAATTCGTCGCCCCTCCGTGACCATGATGATGCTAGGCGACACATCTCTCGAGCGTGTCCAAATCCCATACTCTTTGACTTGTACGATGCAGTTAAGGACGACATATTAAACAACTCGTCACCCCTCTGTGACCATGATGATGCTGCGCGACTCCTCTCTCGACTGTGTCCAGATTCCATAAAGCAGAGCATGGAAAGTGACCTTGGCTCTTCCGAGTCATTTGCTTGTATATTATTCAGGAACTCGCACCTTTTCCGCCGCGTTGAGGATGCACGAGCATCAGGGAACATGAAAGACTTTGAAGACATCTGGAAGACTTGCACAAGTACGTCCCATAGTCTCCTCCAATTATTGATCATCTTATTCCTTTTCAGAATATTTTGATTGTGTCAAAGGTACCCAGCAACACTTTTTTTGCCCTGATAATGTCCCTGTTGTTCTTGAAACAATTTCTGCCAAGTTAAATGACCTAATTAACGGAAAGGCCGAAAAAGTCCTTTGGACTTTGGATAGAAGTGTTATAGACGACTCATCCGATATCAAGGGACTAGATCTGGGTTCTTTCTCAACAGAGCGTGAACCACCTTCGATGCTTCTTCATGAGCTAGGAAGATTTGAAAGTGACCCCGTACTTAGGAAACGAGTACAGAGGCTGTTCCGCAAAGGCCACAACACGTACGTCTGACTCCGTTCTCCCACATCTCTTGGGCCTCATGACTTGATACAGGTTTTTAGTCAACGCGTCGGCGACTGGTAAAACCCGTTTGCTTTACGAAGGTCTTTGCAATCACTGGGGACTTTATTTCACCTGCCATGCAGATGAAGGAGAAGCCCGTGCCCTCGATACTACTCTAGATCGACGCATTTCTTCCGAAGAAAATTTCGTTCGAGTGCTTCCATCTAGATCGTCTCTGGCCTTCGGACCCATTTTGGCCAAGAACAGAGAGATTGCGGCTCGCAGATTTTCCGCCACACTCTTAGCTCATCTTCTTATTCTGCGAAAGTTTTTGAAGGCTTCCAACGCTGTTGATGGAGTTGAGACAATACAAAAACGTCGATGGCTTCTGGCTCAGCTCGCATGCTGGATTCTAGACTGGTCAGACCCTTTCAAAGACATCTTGGTTGCGATTGATGGGGGATCCTTGGAATATATAAATGAGCAGTTGACAATGGCCATCAAGGACATACAACTTCTGTTGCCTGGTTCGGTAAGGACAGATGGATTTTTTATTGTCATCGATGAGGCAAACGTGGCAATCCGAGAGAAGTGGTCCTCTGCAGATGGCGATTCAGAGTCGTATCCCGCTCTCGAAGACATCATACGTACATGGAGAGATTGTCTTGCATCTTTCGAAGGTATTCCCATCACGAGTCGTATCCCGCTCTCGAAGACATCATACGTACATGGAGAGATTGTCTTGCATCTTTCGAAGGTATTCCCATCACGTTCGTGGTTGCAGGGATCCAAATCCCTCAGAGTTACTTTCCTCCATCCTCACAAGAATGGTCCTCTTGGAGGTGGACTTCGGACACAGGTGATTTTGACGATCCAGAAACCCAGAAAAAATACATACTCTCATTCCTCCCGCCCTCTCTCGCGCAGACTCCAAAAGTGGAAGTTCTCTTTAGGCGTATTTGGGATTGGTGTAGGCCAAGGCAAGTTTCTCATGTTTAATATGATAATTACTAATGGCCTTTATTGTAGGCACAGGCTGACCGCTAGTTTGGTAGCCATGTTGTTGATGGACGGAGTTGTTCACCCTCACGGTGTCCTCAATGAGTACATCAAAAAGCTCACGGGTTTTGCCATGTTTGATGCCGAAACTAAGGATCTTGTCACTGATGAAGGGCAATGCGATGTAAAGGCATTTTTTTCTAATATTGGAAGCCTTGTGAGAAGTGAGATACTACACTGAACTATCTATCAAGCAGATCCTCACTGTTTTTCTTTTAGATCGCCCCCCAGTCAAATCGACAACGCATGAAGTCATCATGCACTATATCATAACTGGTCATCATCCACCATGCTTTGGGATTGGCAGAGTCGATCTCGTCAGTTCTGGCGTCGGTCAGTTCAAAGATAAGGATATGAGCCAGATATCATTAGACCAGCCGGGACCTCTCATTGCTGCTGCCATCTGGCTCTCTGACAGGTCGCCGCCTTATGGTGACAAGCCACGATCTCTGACTTCGTTCACCGACTTTTGTTCCCATACCCAAGGCCACTGGGCCAATGGCGACACTTATGCACCTGCAAGCTATATTGCCTTGTACTTTGCTCATGTCTTCACAACTACAACAAAAAATCATCTCTTTTCTGAAATTTTTACGATACCGACTGCTACTGCGTGGCTGGCTGCAAGTGAAAAGTTCCCCACGCAGCTGGTCAAACTGCAGAAAGGCGAGGATGGTGTCATTCAAGAAATGATAATTACATCGTCTTTCCTTCTACCAGACGCCCCTCCGCTTGGGTACGCGGCATCTTCTGCTGATGATGTACTCGCTTGGTTGCGACACAAGCGTCCAGGAGTCTTTTGTGTCTGTCCTCCAGATTGCGAAGCTGACCTTATTTTTGTTCTGAAGCGTTGCGAGGGGTATATATGGGTCGTACTTCGTACCGCAGGGCGAGGTTCTTCAGATTCACTCAGCCCAGAATATGTGTATCCTGAAGGTCATTCTGAGGCTGGGGTATGTTTTTGTCCTCTCCCGTTCTATCCCTCTGACTCTGAACCCTGTGTGATTAGGGACCTCAGGGACCTCTTTGGAATGGGAAAGTTAAAACACTCAGTACAGATGAGCTCTGGCCGGAATATGAGCACATCACCGTGGAAAACTTGTTTTCTAGGAGTCAAGTGCGTCATCTTGCCGATATTTTCATATATGAATATCCAACGGGAGACGATTAGATGGATGGCGAACGTGTACGTCAGTTATCTGTCGAAATGTTGGATGCGTTCAAGGCCCTTCCCAATGGTCTTGCCCCTACCGATCGGCTTTCCCTGCTGCGCGTAGTCGCGACTTTTCCTTCAGAACCTGCTTTGCCTATACAGAAGACGAAAGAATCTCCTGTAGCCGTACTAAATACTGCGACTTTCAAAGCAGTGACGGAGGCCATTCCGCCACAAAATCTTATTCAAACACTGGTCTTGAGCATGCATAGCAAAAGGTCTTCCAAATATCCCGACGATGACTTTTCTCCTGTCAGGCCGTTTTCTATGACAGGGAAAACGAAAAGGAAACCGCGGGAACTTCAGATGAGGTTTCGGAGGATGACTTGAAATATGCAGCCTCGTCCAACACCCCTCGTGTAAACGGTAAAATGAGGGAAAATACCCGATCCAGATCTGTAAAGCCATCAATGACATCGTCTCGTTTTATACCATACTGATTTTTATACACGCTTCATGTATTCATCTCTTCCTATCATATGTAGATCATTCTGGACTTTGTGCAATATACAAAACCTACTAAGACCCGCATATGGTTGCAGACTTGAAAAAACACAAACCCATGTCAACTGAATATTAGAAGCTCTGTCGACTTCCAAAAAGTTTCTACTGCACAAAGAAATATATACATTTTTCGATACAGGATTTAACCCACATATCGCCCATAAGTATCACTGTCAGACCCAGATTTTGCGAGATACAATGTGCCCACTCACGCTGGAGTCAGTGATGTGTTTGAAGAACGTGGGGGTCTCTGGAGGCGTGCGAGGCGCATAGTGCCCCGTCGGTGTCGTAAAGGCAACGTACCATACTACATGGTCTTCCCGTGCTTGCATTCCCAGGTTTACGCGGCAAAAACACAGCAACGGGCTTGGGCGGAAGATTTGGGTGCAGCTTGCGTCGGGATAGAGATGAAGGTAACGCCCGTGCGTGTGGCACCGGTGGTTCAATCATCGTGCTGTAGTAGGTCGTTATAGGAGAGAGAGGATATTGATTAGCGCATCTAAAACTTGTGAGGGGGGAAGGAACACCGGAAAGTACACACCTCGTACACACCCTCAGCCAACGTGGCGTGCGAGCGTGAGCTTGACTTTTTCGCAGCGAGCTGCGATGTTTTTCGATATCGTATGAAGCACTTGGAGCTCACCTGCCTTGCAGCGGGATCGGTATCGGTATAGATTGCCACTTCCTACAACTCGATAGATGTCCAGTACTACAAAATTGAGTAGTACAATACATTCTTGCACGTTTTACAATGTGACTTCGAGAATGTCATGTACAATAAAAGAGTCTTTCAAACGAACCCTTTTTAAAAAGACTTTTGTAATAGCAGAAGTCAATGTCGCTGTCGCTGTCGAACGACTAAGATCCTCAGCCTGACAGTACTGCGGACGACGAATCGGTGGGTATTCTTTTCAATATTTTCTTAGCACACTCGGTGGTACAGAATAAGCCACGATGTAAAAGACTCAAAAGTGGGATGCCACAAAGAATACTTACACGTTTCGAAAAGACACTGTTGTAGAAGGATTCCCACGATTTACCTTGTGTGAATGCGTTCAATGGAACCATTCGATCGTTACACTCTGGCATCCTCTATGTAATGGCCTCAGCTGATTCGGCGAACGTTGAAGTCGCTTTTAGCCATGAGAAAGAGGCTATGTCAAGCCTGGCAGACGACCCGGCACTACTCACTAACGGCAGGATTAAGCAAGGGATGGTGTGTCCTGACATGACTGAGTCTCCCGACGAGGATGAAGAAGAGGAGGATGTGGAGGATGACTATGAGGAAGAAGATGAGGCAGAGAGCAATGACTCAGACGATGAGGACGACGACGAGCCAACACTCAAGTATGAACGAATCTCAGGTGCGGTGCCGGACCTGCTCAAGAAAGATTCCGCCTCAGCACTTGTCGTTATTAATAAACTTATGGTACGAGCAATACTTTCGCATACCAGTTCAATCTCATGTCGTTCAACAGGCGCTCGGGACTCATGCAGGCATCGTGCACATTCTTGACCTCACCGGCAAACGGATAAAGTCCTACAAGCCTCACATGGCGTCTGTCATTGATATTACGATGGATGCAACTGCAGACTTTGTCGCTACTGCATCCATGGATGGTGAGTGGGTCAAAAAGATTTCCTTCATATTGCTTTGATACTTGACCCCCAGGACAGGTCGTCATCCGTTCCATGTCTACGACAGAAACATATTCGTTTGATCTCAAGCGTCCTATGCGTACAGTGGCCCTTGAACCCAATTTTGCGAAACGCAATACACGAACTTTCGTCTGCGGTGGACTTGCTGGGAACTTGATCCTGTATGAGAAGGGGTGGCTGGGTCACAAGGAGACAGTATTACACTCTTCAGAAGGGCCGATATGGCAAGTTCGATGGCGAGGCAGGTTTATTGCATGGGCGAACGATCTTGTGAGCATACTCTGTGCTTTCTTCAACGCTCCCTTGTGATTTATACCATACCAGGGTGTCAAGATCTATGACTACGTCTCGCAAACACGCATTACGTTCATCGACCGACCAGAAGAAAGCCCCAGAGCTGATCTTTTCAAGTGTACGCTCGTGTGGCAGGACGATTCGACGCTCATCATCGCTTGGGCGGATCATATCAGAGTTGCACGAATCCGGGCGAGGCCCAAGATGTCCAACAACGTAACTCTGCCTCCATTCATCGTCGAAATTACGGCCGTCTTCCAGCTAGATTGCATGATCGCCGGTATCATACCACATCCCACCCCGGCGTCGACCCCGTCCCCTTCACAAGCGCTGGTCCTCGCTAGTGACACCGCCTCTGTTATCTCTACGACTCCATCCTTGCGCTCCCTAACATCGTTCCTCATTGTCGCTTATAGCCCTCCGGATACTTTTTCCGATGAAAGAACTGACGACCGTGCGAGGCAGGCGCGCAAAGCTGCTGAGCGTCCCGAACTTCGCATTATATCTCGTGCTGGCGAGGAGCTTGCAGCTGATGCCCTGAGTATCACGGATTACCATCTCTGGGGATGCAACGATTATATTCTTTGTGATGTCCTTGGCAGCGATGCTGTTTCAGACGAAGGGCAGTCCTATGTTGTTATGAGTCCCAGAGACCTCGTTCTTGTCAAATCGAGGGACCGAATGGACCACGTTGCATGGCTCGTTGAACGAAGCCGATACGAAGAAGCGTTACACGAGATGGAAGTCATTGAGGTTGAGACACCTGACGTCGCTAAAGAGGCACACCTGAGTGTAATCGAAATTGGGCAGCGATACATTGACCATCTCGTCAACGCAGGTGAATCCCATGACCATGCTTAGATTTCTTTTTTTTTAATACATGATACCAGGTGATTTTATGAAGGCTGCGCAACTTGTTCCCAAGGTTTGCGGTCAGGAATCCAAGCGCTGGGAGGATTGGATTTTCACCTTTGCAGAGAAGCATCAGCTTCAAGTGAATGTTTCTGGTGATATCTTTGATGCGTTGCTTTACTAACCGTCATTTCTCCAGGCCATCATCCCTTATGTCCCGACTGAAACACCCCGTTTGGATCATGTCGTGTATGAGATGATGCTCGCACACTTCCTGACACACGATCAAGATGTACGGTTATTTTTTCGAAATCAATCAATACTTACATCGACCATAGACTCTACTAAAAACAATCAAAGAATGGCCAAGAGAGATTTATAATATTGACGCAGTTATTGTTGCTGTTCGGTCAGAGCTGGAGAAAACAGCCTCCACATCGTCCACGATATCTTCAACCTCAGGTTCCAAGGTCCTCATGGAATGTCTGGCGGAATTGTACGTGTATATCATGTCGGATGTATTCCCTCGTTGACCCAACGATGTATAACTGTCAAGGTACACCGCGAATCGTCAGCCTGGAAAAGCCCTCTCTTACTTCCTGAGGCTGCGAAGACCAAATGTCTTTGACCTCATTCGAGAATACAACTTGTTCACCGACGTGAAAGATCAGGTTTTGCTCCTGGTACAATTTGATGACGAGCTCCGGAAACAACGCAACCTAGATAAGCAAGTACTCGACGACACACGAAGTGACGCAATTACACTTCTTGTCAACAATATACACTCAATACCTGCAAGTTTTGTTTTGTAACGACGATGTGTATCCTTCCTTATTCCTCTTTAGATTGGGCGTGTTGTACAGCAACTCGAGAGTAGTCCATACTACCTCTTTCTTTATCTCGATGCATTAGTGATGGAGAAGGACCCGAATCTGGTCTCAGATTTTGCCGACCTACAGGTTCGTAGCGTCATCTGTCTCTCCGTTCTCTTATTGATTGGCTGTGCAGGTGAAGCTCTATGCGGAATATGCCACAGCACGGTTAATTGACTTCTTGCGTGCAAGTAATTACTATAATCTGGAGATGGTGTAGTATCGTCGTCATCCTTCTTTGATTGAAAACCGATTTATCGTTTCGTAGGCCTATAACATTTGCCAGGAAAGAGACCTGGTACCGGAAATGGTCTTTCTGTTGGGCAAGATGGGAAATAATAAGAAGGCATTGATGCTCATCATCGAACGACTCGGTGATGTTCATCGAGTAAGTCTAGCTCCTTCGTTGAAGAGTTCATTTTCAATATATCTTTTCAAGGCTATCGAGTTTGCAAAAGAGCAGGGTGATGACGATCTATGGGAAGATCTTCTCAAGTATTCGGAGACAAGACCAAGTAAGTGACTCGGTTGTGTCATTCAAGAACAATCTAACGTCAATCTCCAAGTTTTTATCCGTGGGCTTTTGGAGAACGTTGGAGTCGAAATCAGTCCGATCAGGCTCATTCGTCGTATCAAGAACGGGCTGGAGATACCGGGTTTGAAAGAGGCGTTGATCAAGATTCTCCAGGATTTTCATCTTCAGATATCTTTGCTCGAAGGCTGTCAGGCAATCATGAACAGCGACATCTCAGGTTTATCACTACAGCTGCAAAACAACCAAACGCGTGGTTTTTTCCTTGGTAGTAAGTCCTTGTTATTTTTATTTTCGAGGTGATAGAAGTCATAAACATCGCGGTAGCAAAGAGAACCTGTCCGATTTGTTCACATTCTTTGCAAGATGACCCACAATCACTTCTCCTTCTGTTTTTATGCCGCCATGTGGTACATGTACACTGCGCCGCCGGAGGTGACCAATTACCTCATCAACCCGATCCTGCTCTACGTGTTGTAGGTATAAGTCATGGTGCCATGGGACTCAATGGAAGGATTGCATTGTTAGTGACTTCTCCGTCATTCTGGTAGTGAGATTCAGGAAACTAAATCTGCTTTCAATCCAGTGAATCAATAGCCCGGTCGAAGCTCAGACAAGGTTGTCCCGTCTGCCATCAGAGATGCGAAGGACTACGGACATGACTTAGACTCCTGGTTTCTTTGCTTTTTTTCGGCTTGGATACCAGAATTGTATACCCAGGGGAACCTGAAATACACATACCTAGGATATGCCCAGTGAAACAGGGGTTGTGTTTTTAAGTCTGCATCGCAACGTTCATGGTGTCAAATCCATACTCCTAATACCTCACTAGCGAAGATCATCAATCGCCAAGAGCCCCCTATCTCCTAACTCCTGTATTGTGTGGCGTAGTCTGACTTTCTTTTTTTCCTTTTTAAGTGGGTTTTGATCAACTCCTCGACGCAGAATCATATGCTAAGTATGATCATGAACTTTTTCATCGCCTTCGTACAATGTACACTGCCTCAAACGATCCCAGAGTGGGTCACATTTCCAAGTATAAAAGGCCTGCAATAACTACGATGGCTGCCAAGGTTCCGACCAGCCTCGAGAGCTCGCTTGACATCTAGTCTTCACCCATCGTTCTCTTCAAACCTACGCTCTACTCAGAAATAATGAAGTGCTCATTCTTTGTCTTCTGCGCAGTTCTCGGGCAGGTGCTCGTCACTCCAGCGGTGTTAGCAGCTCCGACTAATCTGCCGAGGGGTGAGCTTGCAGAGGTCCGTCTGGTGCATTTCAGGAAATAAAGACGTGAATCTGACGTGTTTTATCCGCACAGAGAGGGTACTGGAACTCTGGTTACAACAGATATTGGCAGTCTTCGTCTCGTTGGAACCCTTGGTCACGCTGGAATAGTCGCCCTTCCTACGGGGGCAACGGAAATGGTGGAAATGGCGGCAATGGTGGAAATGGCGGGTGGGGAAATGGTGGCTGGTGGGGTTCCAGTGGTGGTAATGGCGGCAATGGCGGCAATGGTGGCAATGGTGGCAATGGTGGCGGTGACAAGTATGGTGGTAATGGAGGAAATGGAGGAAACGGCGGTAACGGTGGAAATGGCGGAAATGGAAGCTGGGGTGGAAACGGCGGGAATGGCGGGAATGGTGGAAACGGTGGAAATGGCGGGAACGGTGGGAACGGTGGAAATGGAGGCAATGGAGGCAATGGCGCTTACGGTCAACCTAATGGTATGAATGGGATGAACGGAAGTAACTCTTAGTTATATTCCCAACTTCCTTTTCTACGCTATTTGTGATACTACCTATAATTGCTTTACTTAACTCACTGGTATTATGTGAGACTGAAAGACACACTGTTCTTCGTAAGATACCAAATAAACTCAGTCATGTACTCGGTCGCGGATCAAAGCTTTTTTTATGTATGTTGTCGACAAAGGTGGAGCCAAGCAAGTCGACATAGGTGGAATCTAGGAACATTTTGCCATGGGATGGTAGCGACTTCTTGCCCGATTGTCCGTCAACATCATCCAAGTCGCACTCGGCATCGGCATTTCCTATTGATTATGACATACACTATCTATTCAGCGTTGCTTCGTGCGTTGCGCATCTGCGCTCTTTTGTGTTTCCGAAGAAAATGACCTAGTCCTCTTCCTCTTCTGACTCGAACCTGGCCTGGTGTTAGGTTGCGTGATGACTGGCGATATGTTTTCTTGCATGGATGGCACTTCCAAAAGCCCAGCGAAGACCTTGCGCCGGGCCGCCAATGGTCTGCCATAAAAGCTCTCAAATCCTTTCGAATCCAGCAACAAAACGGAGGAGCGGATGGTAGCATCATTGGCGATCGATCCTCGACATTGGGCGCCGACCCAGTCAGCGGGAATGATGAGCGTGAACGAATACTCCTGACAGACGTCGGCCACCTTCTTGTGCGCATCTTGCACTTTACTGAAAGTGATCGCAGATTTGTCTGACTGCAAAAATTTGGATTGTATGCACAGGACATGCGGACTCGAGGATGCGGGAGTTCGAATGAAGACAAAACTATCAGCGAATATGGCCTTATCAACATTGAGATATATCGTTGGCTTCTCTTCCTTGGACCAGAGACCTTGTAAGTTCTCATGCGAAGCAATCGAAGAAGCGAGCGATTTGAATGTGAAAAGGGAGTTGAGTTCAATTCGTATATTTGTTGTATGTCCAGTTTCGCCGAAGAGGTCGGAAAGAAAGATGATGTGTCTATCGGACTCGAACTCTGCATTCAAGCGATATTGAAGCATCCTAGCATCGTCGACCTCGATGAGTTTCCAATCCATAGACTTGCAGAGAGGGGTGAGACTGGGGTGGTATTGAGCTTCTGGGTCATGTGGCGCAGCGGTGTAAAGTGTAAGAAATGGCAAGAAAACGGTGCAATTACTTAGCGATCCAGCATCGACGATGGTAATCCATCCGTATTCGAAGAGCTTCGACAATGGCTCCGTTTTGCCTTGAATCGTGAATTTTTCCCGGACATTGATTACCGAGCCTAGATAACTGAGTTGGAAAAGCCTCTTGAGAAGTAGCGAGTCTTTTTTCAGAAGTGTGATATTCTTGCAGAGCTGTCCGCCATATACGAGATCCACAACTAGATCGAAGACGTCACCCCATCTCCAAGCTTCAATCGACTCGAGTCCTGCTTGAATCGCATCTCGGTGCACCAGACTGGCGAGTCCTTTCCATGGTTTTGCTGACGCTGTTATTTTATCGCTTTCGTTCTGGATGAAGTAAAGCGCGGCTTGGAAGAAGCGGGTGGGACCACGCAGATCATGAAGAAAACGAATTAGTCCGTCGGGACTGCACACCTTCGGCTTTGGTATTACTGGATCTCTGAGCATCGGTTCCTTGACACCGTAGATGACTTCGTTGATGATGACAAGCATGGAATCAACCGAAAGGATGGGTGGGGTGTAGCGTTCAATCCGAACTCCTGATAGATTGCCACTGTTCAGCAAGGTCTCGAGTGACAGACCTGAAAGAATAGGGAAGATCCAGGGTACTCGACTCCTCCTGCGAGAATCCATCTCCGCGACAAGAATACCTACGAGCTCCCGAAGTCGCTCGTATTGCACAGCCTGCGTTTCGTCAAGGTGAATGACAACGACATTGTCTCCTTGCAGGCGTCTGAGAACCTCAAGAGCGAGACGGACAGGGTTTTCGTGTTGGGACAATGTCTCCATAAGAGAAGGAGCCTCAGGCCACTCGTCCCGCGTGCCATCCTTGCTCGAATACGCAAAAAGGAGATCGGTAGCAAGGTGAGCCTGCCACCGATCAGAACCATAGTCCTCCCCTCTACACATAAGATCGATGCCGAGGTACAGATTTTGTTTAGCTGACACGATGACCTTGTGCTTGAGATTATTGACTCTGTCGAGATCCCAGACGTCATCGCATATGGTTGGAGTGAATTTCCACAGGTCAAGTGGATGGTCCTCGCATGACGAGCTGATCGTGTTTTGTTGAGCAATGAGAGAGTCCATTGCATGTATATCTGTCGAGGTACTAGAAGAGACTGTTGCGCTTGAAGGCAAATCAAACACTTCTGCTCGATGCGCCAGGCAATGGAGGAAACGGGAGCAGATAGCCGTCTTACCAGTGCCCGGAGCCGATCCAATAATGGGGATGGCGAGCTGTTTCAGCCACTCTTTCTCGTAGATATACTTTGCTCGGAAGCTGTGGAGCATTCGATCCCGGAGCTTGCGAAAAAGACCTTAGCACTGCTGTAACGGGAAACTGTTACCAAGATCCAGCAGAGTCTCCGGAATAGCTGGAGGGTTGGCAACCTCTGGTTGAGCGCACCAGGCACGTAAACTAGAAGCGAGATATTCGATTTCGGCCTCCCTTGTCTGCCTGATTCCTGTTTCAATGGGAGGTTTTCAGGTGGCTGTCAATAGAATAAAGTCCTACCTGGTCTGTCTGGCAGCACCACCAGGAAGTGGATCCTGTCTTCCTCATTTGTGGGTGAACTGGTTTCTTTGTTCCGCCACCACTTGTGAATGTGTTCAAGATTCTTCATTTGAGAGAAAAAGACCTTTTCCTCCATATACTTGGTGAGATCCCACCCATTCTAGCGAATGCAACAAGTAAGATAAAGATCATCAATGAATGGGTAAGTCATTACCTCCAATCCTTCATATCCCCTGTTGTTGTTGTCGAGCTTGTAGAGTTCTAAATTGACAGCATCGCATCTGCTGACCTGTGGGTGGTTGCTCCTCTCTTTTTTGATCGCTTTCTTAAGATCAATAACCTTCTCACACCAATCAATCTTCAATCTGATTGGATCACTCTCTCCCGCGATGTGCCCTTCGAGGGTGATGTTCTTGGATGGCGGTCTTTTGTTTACCTCTTGAGCGGATGCCATAGTGACAAAGAGCTGATAGATGGTTAAGTGCGTAGATGAAAACAGAGGTGAGGAAGGGCTCATGTGGTAGATGTCTCACCTTTTTCACAATGCTTTCAAGTAGTCCTAGCAGCCCGCCCGTCTTTTAGTCTTCCTGATGTATTTGAAAACATCTCACTACCGTTCTCTGTTATGTTTCCACTCATGTGCTTCTATCCCTGAACAAAGCATCCCTGGCTGTCTGTAGACCTGCTCTCTGCCTTCTAAATCCTCCACTTTTATATGGTTACTGACGAGGCGCAGGTTGCTGCAGAGCGATTTTGCGAGGCGTTCAGGGATGGTGCATGAAAACATAATCGCCCTGTGTTACGTGCACTTTCATACATAGGTCGACTTTCAGGATTCAGACAGTCATAACGGGTGCCTCATTAGAGCTGAAGTTATTCGCTCCTTCCTGGGCAGGACCACAATGACGAACGACGGGGTGACGAGCAGAGTCATGGATGTCCGACAAGAAAATGGAAACTTATCTCAAGAGCTATCTCCCACGAGTTCACTTGGAAACTGTCAGTATGAAGGAGCTTCAATTACGAGTCTGCTGTTGGCTCTCTGTGCGGCAAGTTCTTTTTGAATGCTCTGTACACCAAGGGACAGCGTCACAACAGGTTCCTTGCCGCAAATGTCAAGAACAAAATCTGTTGTGATATGTTGACGACTCCCCAAATCGTCCAACGATGTAGCCACTTTTCGACACATGCTTTCTCTGAAATATATGTGTACCTCTGTAGACATGCTTCTTATTAAAGCTGAAAACGATCAGAAACTCTGGTAAAGCACCTTTGCATCTAGTGGTCACCACAGACCTTTAGTTTTAACTATGTGATCACCCATTGGTCCTTCCAGTTAGAAACAGCGTCTACATACATAATTCTCAAGTACAATGAAAGAATGCCTTACGCCAATACCATCGCAAATGTCCCTCTTTCTCTAAATCCGTACAAAGAAGAGAAATAGCCCAACATTCTTGAAGCGACCTGAATAAAACTTACCATTGCTAGTTATAGCAGCATCAATATATTATACATAGACCACGGGGGTCATAGACTGCTCAATTCTCAATGAAGATGTCATATGCTGTGTTTGAAACATGAATGAACCCACCTCGTCTAGTTCAGTCATGCTCGCCATCAACAAGGTCATTTGAGCAACTAATGCATTCTCGCCTTCTTCCTTGTCGGGGCGTGTGTTCCATTGCCCCCAGTAGGCTGGCCGTACGGGCCGCCTCCACTCAAGCTCGCAAAGCTCGCTGTACTTCCTGGCTTCGACTGAGACTGTCCAAAGTGAGGGCCGCCAAGGGCACCGTGATGCGAGGTGTTTGGTGCAGCAGCAGGCATCATCGACGGCGCCTCGTCTTGTGTTATTCGTCGATGTGGGGGTATCTGGCTTGCGGGTATACTTTGGAAGACACTGTGAGGCAGGTTGGGTTAGCTCCTTTCTACGCGGGGAATTTCCTCAAAGAAAACGACACGACACGCACTTTCGAGTGGGCCTTGGATCCTCCTTGAACCATTTATGTTGGAGTGCTTCTTTCGCCGTAAGCCGTTTGTCGGGATCATAAGCGAAAAGTCGACGGAGGAGGTCGTAGCCGTTAGGCGTACGTATTCTGGATTGAGTCCATTCATGTAGTCGATCCGTGAAGCTTTCAAAAAGGTCAAGTCAAACCAATGAAATTATTCATGTGGGGAACTCACAGGTCCAATCGTTTCATATTTTGGTATTCAGGCATGTCGACGACGCCTGGCCAGTCTCTCTCTGGGGGCAACGGACATCAGACATGACTTGGTTCAATAGGCGATCGAAACCCGGACCATTTGGCGTCCCCAAAATCTCAAAGATTTTCAACAACTGATCACGCTGGAACGGTACATTCTTCTTCGAATCCAACTTGGCCTCTTCACCTTTGAATATAGGCCGCAAACTTGCCAGCTCTGCCATAACACACCCGACAGCCCAGCAGTCGATCGCTTTGTTATAATGCTTAGCGCCCAACAGAAGCTCTGGGGCACGATACCATATAGTGACTACAACCTTGTCACCCACGAACAGTGGCTGAAGAGGCTCGTATATTAGTCTCGCTAGTCCTAGATCTCCGATCTTGACAATTCCACTTGATGTGATCAAGATGTTGGCGGGTTTGAGGTCGCGGTGCAATATATGGCATGAGTGGAGGTATAGAAGCCCGTTCAGGAGTTGATATATGAGGGATTTGAGAAACGGCATGGAAGGCATGTTCCGGAGAGTCTGCGAGCAGTGATGTATGACTTGCTGTGAACGTATTTTTAGTTTTTATTCTGGAGGGACATCAAGTACCACTGACAAGAAAATCATGCTCTGCGTAGTCGAAAACCATGTAGATGGATTTATCTTCTAGTATAACCTCCTTTAACGCAACAACGTTTTCATGATCGATTTCTCTATTCAACTGTCGACGAAAGTAAGGAAAAGCATGATATCTGTTAACCTGAAAAACTCACAGCAATCTCACGAATTGCACTCTGGCTAATGCCAGTATAGGTAACGACGTCGCCTTCCTTGTCAGGCTTGAATTTCTTGATAGCATGGATTTTGCCATCTTCATCTAAGCTCTGTGCCTTGTAGACGCGTCCATAAGTCCCAGAAGAAATGAACCCAAGAATGTTGTATTTCGAGGTGACGGGGCGACGAGCTGCATCGCGCTTTGCGCGATACATTCGCATGGGATCATGCTGGAGAATGTTGGTTGACCATTCATCGAGCATTGAAAAAGAGATACCCGGACGCGAGGCGGTAGCCAGGGTCAGGTCATGGTTCAATGTACATATTGATCAATGACATTTGGGTTATTGACTTGATTGACCGTGAGAGTATAACAATTGACGAAAACAGTCGAGAAACAGTCATTAATATTGACTCCAAGACTGTACAAGCCAAACTCCCGTAATGTGAATTCGAGACCACGTTTACGACAGATATATTTTACTCAACAAACCAAGGAGAAAAGAAATCCGACAAGCTCAGCACTGACGTTGCTCTCCTCTGCCGCGTCCTCTTCGTCAAAGGTACGGCTGTACTCTTTGAGATTCTTGCGGATCTGCTTGTGCGGTTCCTTCGTGAGGAGTGTAGGCGGACGAGGACGCCAGATGAACTGTTTGAAGCGATTCTGAATGTGTTTGACGATTTCCTGACCACGGAAATATTACCACATCTTCACGACTTTCCCTATCCCGACACAGGGGCCAGCTGCACCAACTCTTCCGCCCAAGCCCGTCGCTGTGCCCTTGCCGCGTGCAACTGGGCTGCGAATGCGAATGCGAGCGTGGAAAGACCATGTAGGATGGTACGTTACCTTTACGACGCCGACGGGGCACTACGCGCCTCGCACGTACTCTCCAACTCTACCGCAAAAAAGCTTACATACCAGCCCGTCACACTAACCGTGCACACAGCGCCCGCGATGCCCGTCTCGGGGGACAAAAAGACGGGAAATGGGACGACGGTGTGCTGGTTGCTGGCCAAAGCAGGGATCGAGGCGGAGCTCAAGGTGGTGCTGAGGCGGGATATAAAGAAGAGGCTAATGAGAAACCCTAATGCCTCCAGAGACCCCCACGTTCTACAAACACATCACTGGCTCCAGCGTGAGTGTGCACATTGTATCTCGCAGAATCTGGGTCTGACAGTGATACTTATAGGCAATATGTGGGTTAAATCCTGTATCGAAAAATGTATAGATTTCTATGCACAGTACAAACTTTTTGGAGTCAACAGAGCTTCTAATATATTCAGTTGACATTGACCGTCTATATCTTTTGTCACACTGCCTTTGTGAGAGGACTAACTGTTGACATGAGACTGAATCCCCTGTTTTATTGCTGTTTTTGGCTTGTATACCAGAATTGTAACCCTAAAATGCGGATTTGCCCAGCAGGCTTGAGTCTGCAACCATATGCGCGTCTTCGTGAGTTTAAGATGTTGCACAGAGTCCAGAATGATCTACATATGATAGGAAGAGATGACTACATGAAGCGTGTATGAAAATTAGTATGGTATAGAACATGAGACAGATGCCATTCATGGCTTTACAGGTCTAGATCGGGCATTTTCCCTCTTCGCTCATTTTACCGTTTATACTAGGGGTATTGGGACGAGGCTGCCTATTTCACATCATGAACTGAGACCTCTTCTCCTCCCTCCCTCAATGCCTGCATGTCCCAGCTTGTGAACAATACTTCCCTTGTTGCTATAGTCATCCTCCGACACCTCATCTGAAGTTCCCGCAGTTTCCGTTTCGTTTTCTTTGTCATCGAAAACGGCCTGACGGGGGAAAAGTCATCGTTGGGATATTGGGAAGACCTTTTGCTATGCATGCTCAAGACCAGTGTTTTAATAAGATTTTGTGGCGGAATAGCCTCCGTCACTGCTTTGAAAGTCGCAGTATTTAGTACGGCTACGGGAGATCCTTTCGTCTTCTGTATAGGCAAAGCAGGTTCTGAAGGAAAAGTCGCGACTACGCGCAGCAGCGAAAGCCAACCGGTAGGCGCAAGACCATTGGGAAGGGCCTTGAACGCATCCAACATTTCGACAGATAACTGACGTACACGTTCGCTATCCATCTAATCGTCTCCCGTTGGATATTCATGAATGAAAATATCGGCAAGATGACGTACTTGACTCCGAGAAAACAAGTTTTCCACGGTGATGTACTCGTATTCCAACCAGAGCTTATCTGTACTGAGTGTTTTAACTTTCCCTTTCCAAAGAGGTCCCTAATCGTACAGGGTTCAGAATCAGAGGCGTAGGAGGGGGGAGGACAGAACATACCCCAGCCTCAGAATGACCTTCAGGATACACATATTCTGGGCTGAGTGAATCTGAAGAACCTCGACCTGCGGTACGAAGTACGACCCATATGTACCCCCCGCAACGCTTCAGAACAAAAATAAGGTCAGCTTCGCAATGCGGAGGGCAAACACAAAAGACTCCTGGACGCTTGTGTCGCAACCAAGCGAGTACATCATCAGCAGAATATGCCGTGTACCCGAGCGGAGGGGCGTCTGGTACAAGGGAAGCCGATATAACTATCATTTCTTGAATGACACCATCCTCGCCTTTCTGCAGTTTGACCAGCTGCGTGGGGAACTTTTCACTTGCAGCTAGCCACGCAGTAGCAGTCGGTATGGTAAAAATTTCAGAAAAGAGATGATTTTTTGTTGTAGTTGTGAAGACATGAGCGAAGTACAAGGCAATATAGCTTGCAGGCGCATAAGTGTCGCCATTGGCCCAGTGACCTTGGGTATAGGAACAAAAGGCGGCGAATGAAGTCAGAGATCGTGGCTTTTCGTTGTAAGGAGACCTGTCAGAAAGCCAGATGGCAGCAGCAATGAGAGGTCCCGGCTGGTCTAATGATATCTGACTCATATCCTCGTCTTTGAACTGACCGACGCCAGAACTGACGAGATCGACTCTGCCAATCCCAAAGCATGGTGGATGATGACCAGTTATGATATAGTGCATGATGACTTCATGCGTTGTCGACTTGACTGGGGGGCGACCTAAAAGAAAAACGGTGACAATTCTGCTTGGCAGGTAGCTCATTGTATTTCTCACTTTCTACAAGGCTTCCAATGTTAGAAAAAAATGCCTCTACATCGCATTGCCCTTCATCAGTGACATAATCCTTAGTTTCGGCATCAAACATGGCAAAACCCGTGAGCTTTTTGATGTACTCATTGAGGACACCGTGAGGGTGAACAACTCCGTCCATCAACAACATGGCTACCAAACTAGCGGTCAGCCTGTGCCTACAATAAAGGCCATTAGTAATTATCATATTAAACATGAGAAACTTGCCTTGGCCTACACCAATCCCAAATACGCCTAAAGAGAGCTTCCACTTTTGGAGTCTGCGCGAGAGAGGGCGGGAGGAATGAGAGTATGTATTTTTTCTGGGTTTCTGGATCGTCAAAATCACCTGTGTCCGAAGTCCACCTCCAAGAGGACCATTCTTGTGAGGATGGAGGAAAGTAACTCTGAGGGATTTGGGTCCCTGCAACAACAAATGTGATGGGAACACCTTTAAGAGAAGCAAGGCAATCTCTCCAGGTGCGTATGATTTCTTTGAGAGCGGGATACGACTCTGAATCGCCATCTGCAGAGGACCACTTCTCTCGGATTGCCACGTTTGCCTCATCGATGACAACAAAAAATCCATCTGTCCTTACCGAATCAGGCAACAGAAGTTGTATGTCCTTGATGACCTTTGCCAACTGCTCATTTATATATTCCAAGGATCCCCAATCAATCGCGACCAAGATTTCTCGGAAAGGATCTGACCGGTCTAAAATCCGGCATGCTAGCTGAGCCAGAAGCCATCGACGTTTTTGTATAGTCTCAACTCCATTAAGAGCGTTAAAAGCCTTCAAAAAGTTCCTCAGAATGAGAAGATGAGCTAGGAGTGTGGCGGAAAATCGGCGGGCCGCAATCTCTCTGTTTTTGGCCAAAATGGGTCCAAAGGCCAGAGACGATCGAGGTGGAAGCACTCGCACAAAATCTCCTTCATAATAAATGCGTCGGTCTAGAGTTGTATCAAGGGCACGGGCTTCCCCTTCATCCGCATGGCAGGTGATATAAAGTCCCCAGTGCTTGCAAAGGCCTTCGTACAGCAAACGGGTTTTACCAGTCGCCGACGCATTGACTAAAAATCTGTATCAAGCCATAAGGTCCAAGAGATGTGGGAGAACGGAGCAAGACGCACGTGTTGTGGCCTTTACGGAACAATCTCTGTACTCGTTTCCTGAGGACAGGGTCAGTTTCAAAGCTTCCTAGCTCATGAAGAAGCATTGAAGGTGGTCTGCGCTTTTTTGAGAAAGAACATAGGTTTAGCCCCTCCGTATCGGATGTGTCGCCTATATCACTTCTATCTAAGGTCCAAAGGACCTTTTCAGCCTTGCCATTAATCAGATCATTTAACTTTGGATAAATTTTTTCAAGAATAACAGGAACACGGTCAGGGTGAAAAAAGTTTTCTCTACCAGTCTTGACACGATTGAAATATTCTGAAAAACAATAAGATCAATAACTGAAGGAGACTAGAGGACGTACTTGTACAAGACGTCCAGATGTCTTCAAAGTCTTCCATGTTCCCTGATGCTCGCGCATCCTCGACGCAGCGAAAAAGGTCCGGTTTCCTGTATAATATAGAAGCAAATGACTCAGGGGAGCCAAGTCCATTTTCCACGCTCTGCTTTACAGACTCTGGACACAGTCGAGAGAGGAATCGCGCAGCATCGTCATGGTCACAGAGAGGTGATGAGTTGTTTAATATGTCGTTCATATCTGCATCGTACAAGTCAAACGTTTTAGCCGACCCCACTGACGTGTGCTCTGCACGTGGATGGAAAAGGTTGCCTTTATTGCACGATGGTCTTGTTTGGACATGGTCAGTTTGTCATGGGAAGTTGAAAGACCGATGCACAATCAGTTGGCATCGATATCATCGGCCATGCAGGCTCACCTCCAGCGGAACAGTCGCGAAATTCAAGATCTTCTGAGAAATGCAGGTCCTGATTCTTCTCCTGTTTGTTGCCATATCGTCTGACATTTTTCATCAGATAAATGCACGTTGAGGTTAGGCTCTGCCTTGACTGCTATGACTTCACTTGGTCGCTCCGAGCGATTCAAGGACTTAATGGACCACACATATATCCGCCTATGCCAAATACTCAAGGGGGATATTGAGCTCATCGATCCTTGGCGCTCATCAGACCCTAGTGTTGTAGAGCATCTTGCAAATCTCCAAATTCCAATCATTGATCACAAACCATCCCTCCTTCTGCATCGGCTTGGAGATGTCTCGGAAGGAAATCCAGTTGCCATTGAAGAGCTGGCTTTACGAGAAAAGAGACTTAAGCGTGTTTTTTCCAAAGGAATGTCAGAACATGACCTTGAACATTCGTAAATTGTCCTTGTACTTCCAAAGGATAGCTATATTGACTCAGATGTACACAGAGTGTTATTCAATACTTCTGGGGCAGGGAAGACCAGGCTTGCGCTCGAGGGTCTTTGCAAGGAATGGGGCTTTTATTTCACTTGCAGAAGAGACATCAGTGAATGTGGTTCATCGGACCTTGATCGGGTGCTTGGTTCGACTCGTCGTGGGTATCTCGAGGCATGTGGGCTTGCTGAGCATATTGATAACGGAAAGGCAAAGTCACAAAATGAGGCATGCGCAGAGAGATGCTTTGTGGCGGTCCTAGTTGCCCGTCTCCTTGTTTTACAATGTTTTCTAACATCATATGAAGCTCAGGGAAAGGAAACCACTACACTTGCTGAGCTCAAGAAGATCTGGCTTTTTATGCAGCTTGATAGGCGGCTGCTGGAGTGTCTGGATTGTCCTGACTTGTTTCTTGAGCTGACTACTCTTCTCTGTTACGTGGATGATGCCTTTTCAATAACTACTTATTGCGAAACAATCCTGGAAGAATGTAGACTGTTTCTTGGGACTCTGGTGCCTGAATGGTCACTATTTAGTGATCGTCAGGTTCATATATTCTGTGTTATAGATGAAGTTCAGATTGCTACGAGTTTATTCCCAGATGCCTTTCGTGGTGGCCCACTTGGAACAGCTGCACGACCTGTCTTGCGTGCGCTGCTGCAGGTTTGGTCAATAGGCATGCACTTTGTAATCACAGGAACATCTTTAAATATCCGACATATACAAGAGGCCGTTTCCTCAACCGTAGGAAAGCACTATGGACACATTGACCATGCAATCACTGGCACAGGTTCATTCATCTACAAAGATGAACAGATCAATAATTATCTGAATTACTACCTTCCTTCATGGTACTTAAATAGCCCTATTGGGAAGGAACTTTCCAGACGTGCTAACTATTGGCTTGTCGGCAGGTATGTTGTCTTGATTGAGTAATATTTTTATCTAATCTTGTAACAGACCACGATTTATTGCTTCATTTGTTCAATGCCTCATTGTCCACAATTTTCAGTACTGTCACCAGCTTCTTACATCATATATCCAAGCCATCACAAATTTCCTTCCAACAGATGGAAAACAATGGGAACAACTTGAGGATCAGATGCCTGCATTAATAACTAGGCTGCCAGCCCCTTTTGACCTTGAAAAAGGTGAATGAATACTTTACTTTTTGTTGTGCTCAAGTTTTATTTAGTCAAGTTGTTCACAGCTGCTGAGTTGGATAGACAAACTCAGAATGGCCTGATTACATCAATTCAAGGACTGGTGAACCATCGATTATTACGCGGACGCACTGACTTTGAGACCAGTGGTGAAGGTCTAGTTGATAGCAAACTGGTCGAGTGTGGCTTTGCTCGATATCCTGATGGCAAAGAGTTCTCTGCTACTTTTGATGAACCTCTTGCATATCTTGCAGCAGATACATGGATCAGTTCTCATTGGGCTTCAAGGCACCAATATTTCTTGCAGCGCATCAAGCAGAATTCACCAGATGACAATGGCTTAGAGCGATATACAGCTATCTGTCTGGCACATATCTTCCGGCAGTTCACACCTCTCTCCGATTATTTCAAGTTTGCTAGCAAATTTGGAAAACCAGAACAGCTCAAGAATAAAAGGGCAAGACTCGTATCCTGCTGGATTGACTCTAGTCAAAAGTTCAGAGTTGCTCCAGTTGTATTTCCATTTGACAACAAGGTGGACGGATCTTATGGATTTGTGATGGAACGCACTTCATCACCATCGAATATTCTTGGTTACACTTCTACCCAACCTGCAGATGATCTTCTGTGGTTGAACTTTCAAGTGAATGCTCCATTTCTGTTTCCCCATAAATCTTGCGGGCCAGATTTGATGTTGCGACTTGAACTTGAAGGAGGTGGATTGATTACTGTGGCAGTGCAGATCAAGTTCAGAGAAAATGGAAATGCATTGACAGGTAGAGATGACTTGAAGCGGGCAATCAAGAGCGTTGACCCCTCCAAATTTTGGAAAAATGTATGTCATGCAAATTTTAACTTTTGAGCTGCTTTTTCTGACAGAAGTTGCAGATGAATCAGAAGGATATATATCACCCAAATATCCACATTGATACCCTAAACGCACTGGATAAACTGGAAAACAGATATGATCCCAACCGGAAAGGTTATCATAGCATGATCGGTGGCGTATTTGCATATCCTGCTACGGACAATGAGGAAATGTGCAACAAGATCCTCGAGAAGCTCGCCAAGGGGGGTGAAGTTGAATTTGATGCAACGCATGAATTCTTCATGATGCCTACCGCTCCCATCATAAACCTCACGGAGTCGATGCCACCATTTGGAGGTCTGAGACGCATGAAGGATGCTTTGATGCAGAGGCGCGTGCTTGATAAACTGAATAAGGTGAAACTTGTGTAACTGATGAGTGAGGACATTCTCTTGTATCTCTTGTAATTGTTTTTCAAATAAATACCAATGACATGTTTTGAAAAAATGGATGATGCAGTAATCAACTTCCTGTCATTTGAATCCTGCTTGTGGTGGCCATTAGCCGCCAAATTTGTTAATAACTGAGTCGTTTCTGTTTTGAAATGACGAGTTGCAACAATCGTCTCACATATCAAAAGATGACAGGAATTACGACCAACCACACGTTCTTTCTCAATGACAAACATTGAATTTTGCATTGTTACTAAAGTCCTAGTATCGTCCTTGTCCAGGGCAGCCATCGGTGTTGTCAACTTTTTCGTCGAGATATACGGCCGTGCCCAAGAACTTGTCACCGTAGACGCAGTCCCACCCACAAGCATTGTCATCACAGGAGAAGCCATAGTTCCGCCCGGGTGAGGCGAGATCATCGCAGCACCACTTTGTACAATGTCTTAAACCTGCCAAGGTAGCAATAGCCGCAAACCTGTTCATTATTCAGATATCACTAAGGATCGAATCGCCTTTTTGAATTGAGGAAGTTGCACAGACTATGGTCTGTGAGAGTGAGATATTCCACGCAGTACATAACATCAAAAATGATAAAAATCACGACCAACCACGAACAGCGCCTCTTCCACCTCCATGACCGCGTTCCTTCTCAATAACGAACATTGCGTCTCGCATCGTAACTAAAGTCCGATTATCGTCCTCGTCCAGGGCAGCCGTCGGTGTTGTCGATTTTTTCGTCGAGACATACGGGCGTGCCCAAGAACTTGTCGCCGTAGACGCAGACGCAGTCGCAGCCACAGGCGTTGTCGTCGTCACAGGTGAAGCCGCAGTTCCGCCCGGATTAGGCGAGGTCGTCGCGGGAGCAGTCGTGGTGGTGGTATTAGTACTAGTGATGGTCGGAAGAGTGACCTTGGTCTTTGTCGGAGTAGCAGCGGCTGCGGCGTTGGATGCATTCATCCACGCATACCGCCCGCCCAACCCCGCCGCCTGCGTCGCAACAGCATTCGACATCTTCTTCCTGACATCCTCCGACATATTCCTCGCGGTGACACCAGGGCCTTCCTTCTTCCTCTTCTTCTTCACACCGCCCTCTAGATCGTCGAACCGGGTTCGCAGACCCGTTCGCCTGCGCAGCGAGCGCAGCAGCATGGGCAGCAGCCATATCCTGCCTCTCCTTCTTCTCTCTCCGGATTTTGGTCTCTTCCTCGCGCTCGACCGTCTCCAGCGCGGCCAACTGCTTCGCGACGTCGCTCCGCACGACGATGCTCCACATGGGCGAGTTGTTGGCATACAACGACGCTGGGCGGTCGAACTGGGTGTCGTTGCGGTGGTGCGAGGCGGTGATCATGGCCGTCACGAGGTCCTGCAGCCGTACACGCAACGCAAGCGCCATGTAATTCGTTTCGTCGTCTGGGATTTTCGTGATTTTATGTTGGGTGCCGAGGATGCGTGTGTCGAACGAGGGCGTCGCGGGTTGTTTTCGTGAGCGGTCTTCTAATGATCGATATGTAGGTTGTTGTTCGTGGCTTCGTTGGAGTGTTTCTTCTTCTGCCTGGTATAATTTTGTTTAAATAAGAAAGAGAAAGAGAAAGATGCATGACGAACCCGTAGATCGACGCCAGCGCTGCCTAGAGCGTCGTTGAGCTCAGATATATCCCTTGTGTCTATACTGGAGCTCGCTGCGGCTGATGCAGGGGCTATTGGGCGCTGCACGGCTGGTGTTGTCGTGTTGGCTCGGGCAATGGCAGCAGCTTGTGCCTGCTGCGCAGCTGCAGCGGCGTAGGCGCCATAGTTGTACGTCGCCTGAGGGTAATGGGTTGCATACTGATAGTGCTGGTAAGGCGTAGTCCTATATTTCAGACTCAACAATAGTTTATGGATGCGAAAATGACTGTTTTACGTCGCATGTGCAGTCTGTTGCTGCAAAGCGGGATCAATGGAAGGCCAGTCGGCTTACTTCTACATGTCTCCCAGATTGTTTCAAAGTCTCCTGGGTCTCTCGAAACCCTTGCATCCTCGACTCGGGAGAAAAGTTCTGGATTCCAGTATAACATGCAAGCAAATGATGCTGGAGAGCCGAAGTCAACTTCGACGCTGTTTTTTACGACATCTGGACATAATTGAGAAAGGAGTTGTGCAGCAGTGTCATAGTCCTTGAGGGGCGGGAAATTGTTTAAGATGTCGTCCATTTGTAACACATAAGCTGAATGAACAGAGACGAACAAGGTTAGAAAAGACGATGACAGACTTGGAACAATCAAGTTGATCTCAGAGTGAATGAATAAAATTTTGACCGCGACGTTACTGACAGGCGGGTTATTGACTTGATTGACCGTGAGAGTAACTCGAGAAACAGTCATTGACCTCCAAGGTTGTACAAGCCAAACTCCCGCAATGTGAACTCGAGACCACGTTTACGACAAATATATTCTACTCAACAAACCGAGGAGAGAAAAGAAATCGAGAGTTTTTTTTTTACTCAACCACGACTTCCTCAATCTGCTCAATAACTTCATCGACCCAAACCTCAATCTCCTCCTTCTCCTCATCGTGTTTCCCATGCTTCCTACTCCTCTCTTCAGCATGTTCCTTCTTACTAGTCATGCGCCACTTGTTCCATTCGTCTACGAGGCGTTTACGAAGGGCGACGAGCTCAGCACTGACATTGCTCTCCTCTGCCGCGTCCTCTTCGTCAAAGGTCCGGCTGTACTCTTTGAGGTTCTTGCGGATCTGCTTCTGCTGTTCCTTCGTGAGGAGTGTAGGCGGACGAGGACGCCAGATGAACTGCTTGAAGCGATCTTGAATGTGTTTAACGATTTCCTGACCACGGAAATCCCAGATGGCATAGCCATTCTCAAGCTATCACATCACAGTTAGTATTCCAGTCAGATAATGAGAAGCATGAGAAGGAAGATGACATACAACATGAGTCCAAGCACTCGCGCTCGTCGCAAGGTGGCGCCCACTCGGGTCCCACTCGACATCCGTGACACCATAATGATCGCCAGTACCCAACAGCTGAATCCCACTTCCCCACTCCTCCTTCGACGCCTCTCTCCTCCCTAGTTCCTCAACCGTGAAATCCAGATCCCAGAACTCGAGCTCCGACTTGCTCGACGAGCCGACGGTGGCGAGGACGACGTGGCGGCCACGGGGGGACCAGCGGATCGCATTACTCGTACGTGAGGGGAGCGAACGGAGGAGCCTGAAATCGTTCTTCCCCCCTGCCCGCTCGAGCTGGTAGAAGCTGACGTCGGTCTTGATGGTTATGCCCGGCCCGGGGTTGCCGAGGTTGGGGTCGTTGCTCGAGATGATGGCGAAACGCTCGCCTTTGGGCTCCCAGGAGAACTCGGTCACGGCGTCTGTCACCCGCACGAAATTAGCTGAGGGACTGCTGACGACGAAGCGTACGGACCTTTTAGTTCGATGACTTCGACTGGGTAGTCCTTTTCGCGCACTCGGAAGATCTCGAGGTTGCAGAATATAGACTTTTTCGTCTTTGTGTGCCGGTCGACTTTAACGCAGAGGAAGTCACCCTGGTTTTGCCAGTAAAGTTTACACTGTACAAGAATGAACAAGTGGGGTCAATGACTCGAGGCAAGCAGGGACCGACCTCTGTGACATTGAAAAGGTTTTTCTGCCGCAAGATGGTGCGACTCGGGAAAGCGATGAGAGTCACACGCGCAGGCTGATTCTCCATTTCCGGTGTCCAATACGCCAACATATTCTCGCGCGCCTTCTTCGATTTGCCCGGCGCCTCACCGACTTTCACGTCCTCTTTATCCTTATCGCCGAGGGGACACCACTCAAAGTCCAGTACACCCTCGATCTTCAAGCTCTTCTTCCCATGCAGATGCATGCCGGGGACCTCGTAGACGCTGATCATCTGCCCGCGGGTGAGCCGCGCCACGAACTTGTCGTCGGGGCTCCATTTGAGCGCCGGCCAGTGGATCTGTTTCTTGTTCGTCGGCGTCTCGCCGTCGACGAGGGTGGAAAAGGTTCGGAGGAGGTGTCCGGATTTGATGTCCCATACGGCCATGTTGTTGCCTTCGTCGTCCGGTGAGAGGTATTGAGGACCCTGTTTCGCGCCTTCGTGTACGACGATGGGCTCGTTGGACCAGGTGACGAGGTATTGTTCGCAGGGTGAGAAATCGATGAGTTTGACTAGCGGATGGGCGAATTGTTGTTGTTGTTTCCATGAGGATCCACCCCATATGCGCACGCCTTGCCTATGTAGAGTCGCGATGTAGGTGCCCAATGGAGACCATGCGACGTAGAGGAAAGGTTCCTTCCATTCCTGCGGGGGGCGATTCGTGATAGGACACTAGTAAAGAGGGGAAACTTACAGGTTTGAAGGCTAGCTCGCTTTGCGATGGTTTTCCGTGCCAGTGAATCTCTACATCCTCATGGCGGTAGGTGACATATTGGTCGCGTCCTTGGGGGTCGCCGAGCCATGCACGTAGATGTTCCTACACAGCATAGTTGATATCATTAGTAACCACGAGAAACAAGCCATACCTTTGGTTTGAACTCTTCGTATTTAGGATCAGAATACGACTCGTCCATATTCGCATATCCCTCAATGTCAGTAAACCGATTGAGCTTAAAAGTATGCTTGGAGTCGAAAGGATGGTTGTTGAGAGCCGAGAGAGCAAGATTCGCATCTTCGACGGTACGAAAGTCCACAAAAGCATAACTGCAGCAAGTCAGTCGCTGTGAGAGAGACCAAAGGGCGAGAGAGAAGAGAAATAAATACCCTTTGCTCTTTCCCTTGGCGTCGTTCCACGGCATGTAGACGTCTTCAGGCTTGATCGAGACGCCCTTGCGACCAAACTCTTTACAGAATTTGTTCAGGAGCCTCTCGCGCTTCGACTCGTCGATAACGGGGACACCATCAACGACGAGAGTCGTGTCGAAGCCATCGTCAAACTGGACGTCGTATCTGGTCACAATCAGTCTAGACCAAGAAGAGCGAGCTCGTCGTGGACGCACTTCTCCTCGATGTCTGTGTAGTCGATGTCGTCCACAGCGAGCGCGGGCATTTTTTTGGAGTTTGAGCACAATTGTGGAAATGAAAAATCTGGCAAGTTTGGAGACCGTGGGAATTGTATACCAAAAGCGGTCGCCAGTGAGGACGAGAGTTGACAGCGACCGCAACTGCTCGTCGTCGTGATGTATCCTGAAAAGTCCCCGGAGAGCTTCATGTTCACCGTTGGCAAGCTCGGTGCGTCGATTTGTTCTTATTGCTACTGTTGCTAACGCCTGCTAGATGCCGGAATGGCTGTAAGTCTGGACTTGGGAATTCAAACGATGCTCATGGTAGTTTTGTAGATCCTGCTCGGTGAACGGGCGCATTTGATTGAGTTTCCTTCTATTCTGCTTCCACCTGGAGCCACGACGGGCTCTATTGTCAATATCGCGGTCCACAGGAACGTCGCGGAGGAAAAGAAACGCGAAGCCGAGTTCTGGGCACTCCAGGACGACATATTGAACGAGTTTGGTGTTGAATCGCCCGAGCCACCAAGCTTGCAGGTGCGTTGAACCACGATAGACTTGAAATGGTTTGACTTTACTCGCGTTGGTAGCTGCGTAACGCTACGCAGACTTCGGTAACTCTTGAATGGCCAACTCTTAAACTTGCTACTGCTAGTATTCGCTCGCTCGACATCTACCGCAATGGCCAGCGGTTGGCATCTATACCCTCCCCCCGCACCAATACCTCAACTAAAGTGTCCGGGCTTGAAATCAACTTGGAGTACTCGTTCCAGCTTGTCCTTCGTACGACCGCGGGAACGTTCCCCTCCAATGTCCTTCGCGTGCGTACACACACGATGACAGACACCTCTGGTATCTCTGTCTGCTTTGGAAACGTTCAGGATTCGGTTCTGCTTGAGAACGCCAAGGCGGCACTGAGGGAAATGAAAGCGAAATGGAGCGACAAGATTCAGATTGATACTACACATTTTGTCTGTACCACCCCGGCCGCTACGCCCTCTGGTGCACAGGTAGCAGGCAACACGAGTGGTGCTCCAGGCGTCGAGTACCAACGTGCGCTTCAGCTCAGCATTCCCGTCGTCCAACCGCACTGGATCTTGGCCTGTCATTCAGAAAAAAGGTGCGCCCATCTCGCGTTCTCTCATAGCAAACATACTGACATTGTCACATAGGATGGTCCCTATCGCAACGTTCTACCTCGGCGCCAGCTCTCCGCCACATTCCGCCGTCTTCAACCGACCGCAATCCATGTCGCAAGCCTCCCAGTCCCACCCAAGCACCACCAGCCCACCCCCAAACCAATCGAAGCAATCCCTCAATCGTGCCTCGATGCCACCGCCTGCACGTTCGCCAGACGTTCCTCCCAGCCAGACCTCACCCTTCCTCAACCAAGGCGGGAGCCCGCCCGCGCAATCGAAGCCCGCCACATTCGAGGCGACGCCGGAGGAACCAAGGGAGGACAACGACGCGGAGGAGGTGCAGCTCCAGCGCGCCACGAACACGAATATGAACACGGACACGAACACGAACACGAACACGAACACGGCTACGGCCACGAGCGCAAGCACAAGCACCAGCAGCGACCATCACAAACGAAACAGCTCGATGAACCACAACTTCAAGTTCCCCACTCCCACATCGTCCCCTGTCGTTCCGTCGTCCCAGCCCAACCCGGCCCCGCAGCGGCGCCCGCCCCCTGAGCAGCTGGAACACCCGGATTCGGCGACGGTCGTTACGCCTTCGAGCATCGAGGTTCCCCCGCCGCCGCTGGTTGAGAAGGAGAAGACGGCGAGTAACGTGTCGTTGGAGGAGGGCGAGGATGACGTTGGGGATACGGTTGATATACCGTTGAATTAGTAGTTGGGTTTGTGTGCCGTTATGATGATTTTTATTATACGGAAATGAAAGGCCCATTGCAATGTATTCCATCCAAAAAATCCAAGTCACATGGTCTCGTTGTGTCTAATGAATCCACCATCAACACCGTTCTACGCAAACTCGTCGACGCCCGCGTCTTCCTCTGCCACTCCCAGCTACAATGCACTGTCCACCCCGCCCTCGCTGCGCGGACGTCCCCGCGGCTCATCAACAGGCGCAAAACGCGGTCGAAAGCCGCGCGGAAGCACGATAGGAGCGGGCTCGTCCCTGGGGAGGACGCCCGAGTCAGCGGCGACGTCGAGCCCGGCCTCGGCGTTCTCCCCGACACAATACGTGCACTGGGCATCGATGCAGGCGCAGGCGCAAGCTGGAACTGGAACCAGCACGAGCGCCGTAGCAGGCGCAAGCACAAGCACAAGCACAAGCACGACGACTGTGGCAGCGACTGCCTCGACAACAACGACGACGACAACGACAACGGGGGCACCCGCGGCTACGACGCCGACTACGTATACACTTAGTTCTCATTATCCCAATGTGTCGTATACACCTGGGGCTACCACCGCGACGACGGCGACGGCAGCGGGCGCGACTGCGTCTACGAGTTTCGCGCTCCCGAACGCAACGGGGACGGGCACGAGCACGTTGGACGCAGCGAGTTTGCTCCGCTTGGCTAGTGGAGCGGTGCCGGTGCTCCCTACAGGCGCAGGGGGAGTGCACAGCGCGATGAGCGGTGTGTTGTCGACGCTCGGTCGGCCGCCGGGTGCAGGCGGTGGCGGCGACGACGACGGGGACGGGGACGACGAGATGCTGCCTGCGATGGCGGACGACGATTACTCTGCGCAGTTGTCTTTCCAGAGTCAGTCGAAGGATAATCTCAAGTACGTGCTGCCGTTTTCTTGTCTTGTCTTGATGGAACTCAGAGGCGTGGGTAGAGTCTTGATGGACAATTTCAGTCCTGCGCAGTATGATCGCTTCGAGGCCTATAGACGCCATGCGCTGCCCAAGGCTGCGGTCCGCAAGGTCTGTAATTCTATCTCTTTTCTCCTCATCGCACGTGGTGATTTCGTGTACTCAGGTCATCCAACAAACACTCGGCCAACAAGTCTCTCAGCCCGTCGCGCAAATCGTCGCGGGCTTCGCAAAGGTGTTCGTTGGCGAAATCGTAGAAAAAGGTATGGCTTCAATTCACATGAATTGTCTTTTTGCGATTAACTTGTGGATTGATAGCACGAGAAGTGCAGAGACGGCGAGGAGAGTCAGGCCCGCTTTCGCCGGACCACCTGCGGGAGGCATACAGGATGTATCAAGAAGAGACGGGCCGGGTTGGCGCCGCGCGGCCTCTGAGGGCCAAACGATTGTTTGTGCGATAGTATGCGAGGTACAGGTATTACATCTGTCTTTGTTTTTTTTAATGTATTGATTTTGACCTTGCAGACTACCTTGTACGCAAAAGTCGGGCCAAGATTAGATTTTCGACTGATGAGAACGCCGAGTTTAGCATCACCATGTGGCAATGGAGATGATCTGTACAGTAGTGTAGAAAGATGTCATTGAAGTAATTGCAATCTGATTCTAGACTATAAGCACTTTTAAAACCATATACACCTACGTCATACATAAAGACTAAGAAGATTCATGGAAAGCTGAGCCCAAACTACTACCTTTTTCTCTCGTGGCGCAACCGCGCCCGGATGTCTTCCAACATATATCCCAGCTCATTCTGACCGGGCTCCCCATTCGCACCGCCAACACCCCAGAACGAGTCCGACGGATCGTCGTACACCAAGGGCGCCTCGCCCGTGCTGAGCAAGAGGTCCGCCAAGCTCCCATGCTGATTAAACTTGAGGTACATGACTCGTCCCATCTACAAAAAATCAATCAATCAATCATATCAACTCAAACAGCAAAGCCCCCGCCCGACTCACTTTCTCCATATACGACTCGCCATGCTCTACATGCTGCTTATCGCGGTGCTCATACGAGAGTCTGTACACGTCCGCGAGATCCGCGCACGCCCGGATGAGCTGCGCGACGCCGTGGTTGTGCGCCGTCTCGGGGAGGTACTTCATCGCTTCGATCAGGTGCGTCGCGGTCGGGTACGTCACGCGCTCGTAGCTCACGCTGTGCGGGGAGTGGTTCAGGAACCCTGCGAATTCCGTGTCTTGGTTGAAGTATATCGGCGGCGGCGGAGAGGATGGGCAAGGGGATAGGGGACCCCCATTGCCGTTTCCACTGCCACTGCTGCTGCTACAGCTACAGTCTCCGCCGGCGGGCGGAGCTGGGATGCTGGTGCCTTTGCCTGTGTAGGTGGTGCCGGCGGACATGGGTGAAGCAGGGGCGTTGGTGAATATCGCGCTTGCGGGTGCGCTGCCACGCGTGGGCGGCACGTACGCGAGTTTGGTCTGCGAGAGCGGCGGCGGCCGCGGGTTCTTCTTCCCAAGCCCGAAGCGGCCCTTTTTTGGTGGCAAGGGAGGATCTTGGATCTCCGGTTCCTGTTGGACTGTGATGGGTTTCTTGGACTCGAGCGAGGGCGGCGGCCACATTGTGAGTTCCTCCAAGAGGTGTTTGTATGGCGTGGTCGTGAATATGTCCACGGGGACTTTGGGTAGCGGGTTATGCGGATGCTCTCCGGCGGCGGACGTCGAGTCCCGCCGGTCATGGAACGACCGGGTGGGCGACGTCGTTGGCGGTCGTTCGGACCGTGAAGTAAATCGCGCTTGCAGTGGAGACTTGTTACGCGAGGGATCAGGAGACGTCCGGTTCGCGCTGGATTGGGAAGACCCTGTGGTTGGGAAACCTGTACTCAGGGTCGTTAGCAAATGGGGGGTTGGACGAGAAGACGCACGTCGAGCATGCTCTTTGTTGTTTGGTGATCCAAAAGTAATCACTGCAATCGGCGTTTTCTTGCGAGGTGGTTTACGTTTCTTGGGCTGTTCTTGGGGCGAGACAGGGGGTATCACAGGCTGTATAACGCGTGGATTGGCAGCAGCCTGTTCGGGTTGAATTGGAGGTCGGGCAACGGTTGGGATCACAGTCCGTACTGCAGGTGGTTGTGGAGGGACATACGGCTGGGGTTCTGGCATTACGACAGGCGCAGGAACATGGGCTGGGTAGTAAACGGGATATTGGGGCAACGGAGGTACAGCAGCAGCATAGGTTGGAACTACTCCAGGACGAGGATAGCCATAAGCTGCCTCAGTACCAGCTGGCCAGTATCCAGGCAGATAATGCTGATTATAGTCATAGTAGCCTCGATTTCTGTGCTTTGAAGCAGGCTTCGCCGTTGAATGAGGCTTCGAGGATGTAGACCCCATCAGACGAGTTGTTAACACAGAGATGAGCCCACTAGCAGAGGTATTGTTATCTGTAATCTAGTCGTGAGTATCAGTGTCACCAAGTATAATTTATAATTTCTAGAGCTGCTTCTCCAACAAGAAATCACGACACGATCGAACCACGTGCTCACACCCTGATATCACGTGGTCGGGCGCGACGATCCACACGTGTAACCCATGAACCTCTCACAGAGGATTACTCAGCACACTTTGAACATCAAATCCTCCCCCGGAGGTATCAACAAGGCAACGCCGAATTGAACGCGCGATTGAGGCGCATCTCGGAAACTTTACCAGCTGCCGCAACCGACTAAGACGTCTGGACGCCTAGCTTGGTGGTAGCCGAGGTAATCCTAGTCTTCGAGCGCTCTTCGGTTTGAAATAATGCTTCACTCGGTGGTCAGTGGCGCTGTCGCCACCGCTTCAGGAATAAACTCTCCGTTACTTCCGCAACTCTACTTTTACTCTCCCTGATCCGATGGACAGAATTAAACCAGATTGGACACTTTTGATTGCATGGGGTTGTGATTGATAACTCCAAGTTACATTTCCTTCTGGGTATAGAAGATTCAGATGTAGGCTACATTATTGCAGTCTACTCTGTCAAGTCAGGATATAAATCCTTTGTCGTCGAAAAAAGAAGCGTGTACATAGACAGAGCCTAGGTAATCCAGACCATAGCTCCAGCTCCAGGCCCTTGTCGGAGCAAATTCATGGCTCGACTGTTCATGCTCTTCGTAAATTTGCCGCTGTCGTCCCTATGGCCGACTGGATGGCTTCGATGGCACCATTGACAGCTGAACTCCAGAAGCGACGAGTCGATGATTGCCAACGTCCCAGATCTTGGGGTTAACAGTTAGTTACAAAAAATGTTTTACTCAAAAACGACTCGGAACAATATGTACCTCACTGCGACAGGAGCCCATCCCTTGCCCTGTTGACATGCTCGTATTCACAATCCTGAGTTTCGTACCCCTGCGCGAAAAAGGATTCAAAGTCAGTCTAGAGCGATTAAAGCCGGAGCTGAGTAACCAATCCTGAGTTTCGTACCCCTGCGCGAAAAAGGATTCAAAGTCAGTCTAGAGCGATTAAAGCCGGAGCTGAGTAACCAACAATTTGGCGGGATTATGGAACACCGTGTTGATGGCCTGGGAAACGCCGATTTCGAAATCACGTTTTTCCGTTACGTTCAACGTTGCAAGAGAGCAGACAGAGCATCTGTGACGGAGAAAGAGCGTTTACTACTTGTTGATGGGCAATAACGAGAAGGGGGAAAGACAAAATGAATCAATTTCGTACTCATCAATCAAGAACACCGCGCATCCCTCATGCATATACCCAGATTCGTTGAGCATATCTGGCACAAGTCAAAGAGTCGTTAGAATACAGACTCGAGCCTGACAGGAATTGCCGCAGCAAGGGAAGGGGGGGGGAAACCACGGGCTGATAGGGGCTAACCTTCTGTCACGTCAAGCTCGCAAACGACCTTTCCCTCGATTCTGTGCTTGTCATCTGGATTCTGGACCACAGACACCTCGACGACCTCAATTCTATGTGCGATGGCTTTCGCAAAGCTGACTTTACGGCGCCTGAATGTGGTGAGCCATTTCAGGGGTATCTCTTTGACCTCCCGTGGGGCATTGCCTGCAATCGCGGCGATTACGTCGTCATCAAATAGATGCACGGGTCGAGCTGACTGCGTCGGAGGTACACGAGATCCCATTGTAAAGGCCACACAGCCGTGGGTAAGGTTACAAGAAATTTAGTTTTATTTTTTTTTCATCTTTTTACCGAGAAGAGACCCAAACCCGTTGAAACCCGAGCCGCCGGACATGGGGTCACAAGACATCCATAGCAAAAAAGATCCGGAGTCGCACGTGTATCGCCACTTTTTAATTCCGCTTCGATCACAACCAGAATCGGTATAGACGCGACGGAAAAGTATACGCCATTTCTAAAAGCTTAAAAATCTCATCCACTTATGAGCGCTAAATAGTTCCCTCCCACCCCAAGTACCAATGGCCCACCGTGTACACAAGTCTAGGACCGACGTGTCGCATCTCAAGGGCAACGTTAGTGAAGAAGAGAAGCGCTCCGCCCTGAAGATCTTTTCCCGTTTCGTGAGCACGCGCGACAGGTCGTACGGGGCGGACGTCGGGCAGCATCTCAAGCTGGTCGAGGTCAACGTGTGGGAGCGAGACGGCCAGCCGGCAACTGGCGAAACTATCTTCGAGATAGACGTCACAAAAGGTTTTTTTCGTCATAATCCATCGATCTCTACGCGCTCGTCGCCTTGACACTCTTGCAGATATGTGTAACATATTCGGAACGTTGCATGGCGCCTGCGCGGCGTATATGATCGATCCGTAGGCTCTTGGTTCCTTCGCAACCGTGTTGGAAAGCTTTGATAGATCACATCACAGGTGTTCGGTGTCATCACTCGTTGTTCTCGGTAACGCGACAGGGATCGACGGGACGGGTGTATCGCAGTCGATGAACCTCATATGGCATCAGCCTGCACGCGTGTACGTGGCAAATATTTCCCCTTCGCCGAGTCTCATCTTGTTCTCAACATCACCAGAGGATCTAAATTGAGAATCATCTCCACCTCCATATTTATTCACGGTCGAGTGCGTTCTGCACGATGTGAAGTGGGTCTTTTTTTTCTCTTCCTAGAGACGCAGCTCACCAATATGACAAATCATTCTACTGCATTCATAGATTTGGAATGGAGACCAGCTTTGTGTAACAGCTGTCCACTCGACGGTCAATCCATGGGCAACTCGTAACGAGGCGACTAAAACAAGATTGTGAAGTCATTTCTATTGAATCTATCAAATGATGCTATAACACTAACAGAGTAAAAAAAATTTCTTAATTATAATGCTTCCTGACCGTACATCTTGTAATTGTATTTTACCTGTAGTTCTATGTCATTCGACAGTGTTTCTATAATCCCATTGGCCATCGTCCCTAATCAATAGAGTTACCTGATGACAGCCCAGAGTAAGCGCTCCTGTCAAGACCAACATGCTCTACAACTCATGTGCCGGGAGTGACTGGAGGTAATTACGAAGTTTTTCTAAAGCCTTGTAGCGGTGCGACAATTTATTTTTCTGCTCCGGAGGCATCTCTGCGTACCTATCACAACACCAACGTCAGTGATCGTGACAGACCTCCGAAATCAAAGGGGCACTAACGTGAGTCCAGTACCAGTTGGCTCAAAGACGGCATCCCATCCGAACACTTTCGGACCTCGTGCAGGCACGATAACCCCGTCCGTGCGTCCCTCGAAGATGACGGGTTCGGAACCTACGCGCGTGTCAATTCAACTCGAAACACATAGGGATACGTAACCTGGACATGCGCACCGGGACCGGCGGAGTACGCAAACGTACAAAGGGCCCACGCGTCCTTGCTCGGGAAACCCACGAGCATGGCGTTCAACCCCTCGTGTCCGACTTCCTCCATGAAGTACTTGATGTACGGCCCGGGAAGACCATTGAGCGCGGCATAGCAGAGCGCCGTGTCTTCTGTTATGACCGCCGAACCCGTCTGGCGATGGAGATCAGCGAGGGTTCGGATAGAGAGAGGCAGTCGACCATACGAGCTCAGCGGCTCTCCGGCATTTGGCTTTCGCGACTTCTTGAGTTGTTCCCTGGATTTCTGGGACTGCGTATCGTATATAATCAGACTCTCTCGTCGGTTTGCGTTGTAGATAATCGATACGCACTGTCTAGGCTCTGCGAGCCAATGTCGATCGGGTGACCGCCTTCAGAGAGTATGGCTTTTACTTCTTTCAACTTGTTTGCGTTCCCGGTCACGAAGACTTTTGGAAAATCGCCACGCAATGAGGTTGGATGGTGTTATGGAAAATAATGCGGTCACTTACTGAGGCCTTTCGACATGATGAAAGAGATTATCGTCAAATCATCCAGGAGAGGACAACAAGGTCAAATACTTAGCCTACTTCGATTAACCATGGCTACAAAGTCTACTTCAGATTGACTGTCAGCCATATTTCATGACTCAAACTCGGATGCCGGCTTATCTGACCCTTGACGGCTCTTTGTAGTTGCAGAGCACGGCAGGTGGTGCTTAACCCATGGAACATGCAAGAGAGTTGTCAAGAGATCAAGACATGACTCAGACTACCTATTTTACTTGTTACCACAAGTACAATAATCCCAAGTCAAACCACGCCACAGTACACAGAAATAGTTAGGAACAACGAGACGAGACGGGATGCAGGTGGTCACTTGGTGATGATAACCCATTACTCCTGGATCAAGCTCATCAAAGCTTCACAAACGACCTAAAGATGTGGAAGTAGAATATGGCAGTACTCGGACCTTGGCGATGTTGACTGAACCTAAACGCTTGTATTAAGTTATTTTAACTCCTTATTAACACAATTGGCGGGGCAGATGGGTCGGGGCGGTAAGGGTTTAAGCATTCCAGCATTCAGACACCACCGACAGCTGTACACGCTTTGCAAGTTCCCGTGTAGATCGTATAATCGCCTCGGAGAGCCTGGGTACGTCTATCGTGTAGCATTCCAACACGACCCTCACACTGTGCGGCCTTTGTACCATTAAGGCATCTTCCAAGACTGAAAAGTTGAGATGAGTGTGTAGATAACTCTCTTCGGAGCAACCAAAGCAGAAGAACTTGAGGCGGATTTCTATGAGTTCTCGTATGTCTGTATTTGACAGAAGAATTTGCTTCCAGTACAGAACGTCCGACGGATAAGAGTCGCCGATCAGATACAATTTCCGGAGATTGACATTCGTGCTGAGAGAAAATGGAGCTATATGCATGGGAAAGTTTAAAGACTCTAAAGGAGATTCCGGGTGAATTACACACTTAACAAATGCACAGGTTCAAATCGTACCACATACTTTCAAAGTTCCTATAGTCAAAGTCGAACCGAGTTGTGAGTGCAGTGAGAGTCGGCCCGATAGCTTTCAATAGGGAGTCAACGTGACCAAAGAAAGTCATTTTGCGGAGTTTTACATCAAGCGTGTCGATATTTTGTACGGAAGTGATGTTGTTGGTTAACGCAAGAACGAGGGGCACTGTTGACTCTTCTATGAGGATGACCAGCTTGCGCAATGACATAAACCTATTCGTGTACGGAAAGAACATGGTTGGACCGAATGCTGGAACTTCTCTCGCTAGAAGTTCCGAAACTTTGAATTCCTCAAGTTTGGGAAAATTTTTGATTGAGAATTGGAAGAAGTCATCCACCCGATCGACATGGATGCACGACCAACTAAGAGACTTGACCTCAGACAGGTTGCCAATCTGTATCTGTGCATCACGGGGAACGCAACACCAGGTAAGCGTTCTGAATTTCAAGGTGTCGATGCGAGGCAATCGAGGAACGATACGTCGTAATGCAGAGAAAACCATGTCATAGCCCGGCTGGTAAGCCCTCTTGTCAACAACAAAGAAGTTGTCAGATCCGTCAATGGAGACGTGATGGATATACTGCCCGAGACGGGAATTTGGTGCCTCGAGAAGTGCAATCAACTCGGTCACTTCCTCCTCTTCTTCAGAAGTATGGCATGCAATCTGTGCCTCCAAGCGTGAAAAGAGAAGCATCCGGGCGAGTTCAGACCATAGTGATGACACGAGACTGCAAGCAGCAAGAGACTTGGAATCATCCCGTAGATGGCCAATAATTTGATCCTGAAGGTCGTACGGAAGAAAGGTTCCTTGTGTTGTCATAATCTTTACAGTTTCGAGGTGATTTTGTCACAACGTTGAATAAACTCAGTCACTCACCATGATCGTACAACCGATGGATGAAGCCGCCCTTTATTTGTTGTGATCTATGATCACGGCACCGTAAGCGATGATCAAAGATCAATCACCCTTTACCATATCACACTCATCACGCTCATACAGACAAAGCAGTTGCGCAGGTATATAGTCGCATGGACATAGAATGGCACCCTCAGTCGTTATTACACAACCTGAGGGTGAGCCCACATTACCTACGAACTTATGATAATAATTAACTAACTGTACTTTAGATTTAGATACTTACGTTATCTGTGTTTATGTAGGTACAGTTGGCGCCTTAAGCGGTTGCGACTCTGTGTAAGCCGTATAGTCGACCCCCTCGTCGAAAGAAATCATCTTGTGTCGTCTCTTACTCCTCTTCGGGGATGGATTTACAACACCGGATAGGCGCGTTTACCACCTGCTCAGCACTTAGAAGCAGGTTGACCCTGAACAGTGCAAGAACACTCACACATGTTCGTGTTTTCTGGGTTGATCCACCGATCCAGATAGGCTGTGAAACAGCAACTTTTCATGGACTTTCAGTAAGTCAGTCACTCAATTTACCTCAATTGGTAGACTACTCCTTCCCAAATACAATTCGTTTTAATATTTAGGCAGCATTACCAGCATACTATTACGTTTGGATCACTCGTACGCATGGGCGGAAACTAAAGAAAGAGACCGCATAAAACTAGGGCATTGACGGCATGCTTTGTGCGGGACACGAGGCGTTCTTCTCTGACCACCAGGCCTTCATTTATAAAGCCTTTGTCCCATCGTCCGATGTCCTCTATCTTCAATGCGCAGCATTATCAACTCACCAGTGTCAGATGCTCACAGTAGTTCCATTTTGGAGACTCCAAGCCCACCTGCATTAGAGTTGTTTCTGCGTGCAAGAGTTACAGGTCTTGACAATGATTCCGATGTCGACATCCCAATCTCCGATCAACTCAAAGATGCAGAATACTATCTAGACACGGCTATTTTTCGAGTAAGTGTTTTGAATGCAAACGCCGAATGTAGGTGTCCACATCACTTTCCCCTTCCGTTCAGGTAGAAGGCACATTATACAAGGTAGCCAAGCGCCATTTCCTCAAGAGCCAGGTCTTGACAGCAACATTTGCGAAATACAAGTCTGAACACGACGTCATATATCTTAATGACGTTGCCAGAGACGATTTTCGTACCTTATTGAAACTGTTATACCCTTTGTACGTCGTCCCTACCTGCTTATGGTTCAACAAGATCTAGCGTTGACATATTCCAAGGTCAATTATGTCAACGAACAAATTTACGACCGAAGAATGGATCTCGGTGCTCAGGCTATCCACGCGATGGAAGATGTTGGATATTCGCAACCTGGCCATTCGACAACTGAATGAGGCGAAGATCGATCCTATTGACAGGATTGACCTTGCCCAAAATTACCACATACCGCAATGGTTGATCTCTTCTCTCATCCCACTCATACGCAGAGAAGGCGGTCTCTCGACGGACGAGGCGAAGAAACTCGGTTTCGAACTCGCCTTGAAGATCTACCGCATTCGTGACTCGTCGAGAATCCTTCCCGACGTTTTGAACGATGACGCCTGGAATTCTGCTATCAGCACCGAATTCCAGGGCGAGTTACAACTACAGGCCATTTCTGCGATAGAGCAGGTCGTTCGTGCTCGCAAAATTGGCGTTCTCGAGTTCCTCAGGGCATCATACCTCAATTTGGTAGAGAGGCCTGAAGCACTGACCAATGACGAGGCTATGGAGCTTGGATGTGAGAATACTGCGCGTATCTGTAGAATTCGCGAGCAACGTATCGCACAAAACCTGTCGACGGCAAGCAGCATAGGTCTTATTGAGGACGAGCTTCAGGCCGAGCTCGGAACCACGAGGAGTCTATCAGCAATACAGAGGGTCGTCGTTGCCAGAAACACTGTGGCTCAATGGCTTCCAATGTCCCTTGTTGAAGCGGCCCAAAGACGGCAGTTCTCCGATGATGAAGTGGAGAGCCTCGGGTGGGAGACTACGATCAGATTGTTCAAAGTCAGAGAGACGATCTACAACACACAGTGGGGCAGAAAGTCTTCTGATGTTTGCAGGACCATGGTCAATAAGGAGTTTAGCGACGAAATCAGAGCAATTCGGGATAAGGCTAAGGGATACAACGGCACAGAGGAAGCGAGTGCGGTCGACAAGATTGTTGATGATAAGGGATCAACCAAGACTAATGGATATGAGTGTGATGAAGACAAGTGTGTTGAATCCAGTCGAGCGCCAGTGCCCGCGGCTGTAGAATCCAAACCCTCAAGTTCAATAGACCGCACAGGAAAGACTGCTCAACTGGGTATCTCACCCAGCCCCTCTAAGAAGGGTCCGAAGGGGTTCGATTTCGTTAGATTCTTATGATACCGATAATACCTGAATAAATACATAGAACTTGGAGAAAATGTTGAACAAGAGGTCCTGGAAACGTTGTGATGGATGTTGATGGTGCCGTCAACAATGTTTGCACAATAATGGCTGATGCCTCACCGCGTAGACTATACAGTCAAAACTCTGCAAATACAGCCTCTAATGAGAAGCAGAGCTACTCTAAATAGGAGAACGTTTGCAAGCAGAATTTACAAGTCCGCAGAAGACGCGTTTTGAGACCATCGTAACGGTCACCTGACTTTCGTGTTTCTCTGATTAGAACTATCATCTCTCTTGAACTTCTTTCGCATTTCTCGCGTCTACGCTCTCTTGTCTTTCACGTGTTCTACGGTCATGTCCCAGACTGTCTACTCTACCGATACCTCAGTGAGCTCCGTCCCCACAGTGAGATCATCTCGTCGTCCCAGCCGTACTGCCCACACTCTTGCTGGCTCAGCTGCAAGATCCTGTACAACCCGCCACACGGTCTGGGCATCAAGGGTGGTGGAAACCACTGTCGCTAGCATACAGGAGTTCACTGAAGAGGGATCCGACATAGGCAAGGACCCAGATTCTGACACCGAGTCTGTCGACTCTCCTTCCCCCATCATGATTGCCCCCTCTGCTCCGATCGCACCCCTCCATCTCCACGATCCCGTCCTCTGCCCCCAATGAAATAGCCTCTGAGGCTACCTTGGAGCCAGTCCATCACAGGACCGGCCTGACCATATCCTCTCCTGCCCCCTCCTTGCACCCCCCTCCCCCACCTCCTCAGATTACCACTCCTTTCACCCCTCCTCATTGTACCCTGACTCCTGCAGGTTCCTCAAATTGACACATACTTCTGGTTCCTTCTCCATTGGCTTCTACCTCCCATCATGCTCCTTAGACCTACACTCCACCTGGCCCCATTCCTAAGCCTATTCCATCTTCCAGTCATACCAATGTAACTCTGCTTTCTGTCCCACATCCTACAACCTCTGCTCCCCTCCTTGGATTCTCATTCAGTCAGATCACTCTCCAGGATGCAGATAATTTTCTCCATGCTGCTCATGTGGCAGCACATCCTCCTCTCAATCAAAACCTACCTTGGCCTTCCTGAATCCCATTGATATAGACCACATTCCTGTCCCAGATATTCTTTTTATATTCCATGATACACTCATTTCTCTTCTTCAGCATTTTGGGGTGGACATTATTCAGTTTATAATGTGAGTACCCTGCTTCCTTCTATTTCTGCTCAAGGCATCTCCCATACACCATCAAGTGGTACTACACTTTACACAGCTCCAATACTGAGTTATCCTCCTTTATCATTGATTCTAGAGACAGATTCAAGCACTTCTCCCTTATATATATCCAATCTGCCTCTTCCAGGCTCTACTCTGGGCAATTTCACTGCTATAGGTGCCTTTTCAGAGGCTCTGAATTCTATCTTCTCCTTTTTACTGGTCATATAATTGGCTACTTTATAGGTTATATTCAATGCATGACTTTCCCATCCACTTCTTGGCACTCCTCTATTGTCTGCTACAGAGCTTGATTCCAATGTTTTACCAATTCTTATCTGCATACAATGACTTTTCAATGCAGATTAGCTGTTTTATGATAGATCAACTTATCAACACTGCTTGTCACCAAGCCATGAATGCACCAAACTGTCAAAGTGATATCTCTCTGTCTCTATCAGCCTCAAGAGAGTTACAATTTTCAGGTGCAAAGTTTGATCTCAGCAAAGAGGAGGATCTTTGTCCTCTTGAATTTATTCAGGCTTCTACTACACTCATCTTAGTCATATATCACTGCTTCAAGGCAGGACCTGAGAATCAGATAGATGGTCCAACTGCACATGTAATAGCAGATTCCTTTTAAAAACATTATCATTAGATTCAAATATGCTTCAATTTCAGTGAAAACTACCCTAATTATTTAGTTTATGACATATACATCAGATATTCCTACTTGCAGAACAATGGGAACATCTATGTTGAGAATTGGCATGAGAAAGTATTTAATAAGAAGCTTCAACTGTTTCAATCTGATCTTATCTGTGATCTTCATAGGTCAACCCTCCTCCTGCCTTTTTAGTGATTTCTTGGAACAATCACATAACTCATTCTATTCATCAACTAGTAATTCCTCATCATTCCATACACTCAACAACTCTTGTTTCTCATCTAGCAAAATGATGTTGAATTGGACTTCCTTCTCAATCCACTGCAATGGAAATTCTACAGGCCATATCAAGGATATGAAAACTCAAGCAAGACTTGAACAGTACAAGTTGACTATTACATAACTTGTGAAGAGGCGATAACAAAACTAAAGCAAGACTTGAACAATACAAACTGACTATTATATAGCTGAGATGTAAGAAATAACAATTGTACCTCTGTCACCTTGACACTCCCACAACTTCTTCCTAGCTTCTTCTGATCCGAAGTATCTGTTCATACCCAAGTCCTCTTCTTGAGAGCCGACGCAGTAGAATCCTTCCTTGCTGCTCAAAAGACCATACAACATGTATTCGCCACAATCTTGGATGTTCATGGAGAATGGGCAGAAGAGGTTCATTACGATGAGAGATGCTATTTTAAGAATTGTTGATTCAGAAGAGGACATCAGGGATGATCTAACGAATTCAGGATATGAGTGGACGAAGGTCAGATTAGGGTATTTCTTGGAATATTCCTGTTTGGAGAATTTGAGCAATGAAAGTATGGGTAAGATGTAACTCATTATCTGGAGCATGAGATCGTTGTACGTAGGTGTGGTTAACACAGCGTTTGTGATGAAGAATGTCTTTTTTGAGACCAAGGTCGTTGAGATCGATGTCACTACCCTTCCCAGTGGTGAGGATAGAGGCATCTTCTCCAGCCTCTTTTGCTTTCACCAGTGCGGAAACAAGACGGTTTATGAAATTCCACCATGCATAGTAGTGAACCGCAAGCTTGGTGTTGATCTCTTCCTCCGTCTCATCCCTCCCCTTCATCATCAGGATATCTGGGCTCATGACCTAAAAATTGATCTTTGGCACCCGTGCAAGAAGCTCCTTTGTCACGGACTCAACATTCTTCATGTGTGACATGTCACATTGCACGAACTTGTGCATATACTCGGTGGAGTCTGTGGGTTTAGGGAACTGGGCAATGATTGACTCTGCCGCGGCACGATTGTGGCCAATTAGGATGATGTGCGCGTTTCCCTTGGTGTGTCTGGTGAATGCCTCTGCAAGGCCTTGGCCGATCCCAGAAGTTCCCCCCATAAATATGGCCACAGGTATGTAACTAGGTTTGAATGCGGCGTTTGCGGTTCACACAACATTTAATGTGGGCATGTTGGCAGCTGAAAGCTTATAGTAGGATATGAGAACAACGAAAAGCGAGAAAAGGAATGTAGGCAAGCTTCAAAGTGAAACTGCATGCAGAGTCAGGGTTGATTGTCAGCTGTGCGTTGTAGAGAATCGATACGCTCTATCTAGACTCTGCGAGCCAGTGTCAATCAGGTGACCACCTTCAGATAGTATAGCTTTCACTTCTTTCAACTTGTTTGCGTTCCTGGTCACGACAACTTTTTGGAAAATCGCCACACATTGAGTTGGTGAGTTGGTGGGTTTTATGAAAAATAATGCGGTCACCTACTGAGGCCTTTTGACATGATGAAAGAGATTATCGTCAAATCATTCAGGAGAGACAACAAGGTCAAATACTTACTTAGCCTAGTATGCTACAGAAGTACTTCCATGGTCATTTTTCAAAGTACTTCTACTTCAGATTGAATTGACTGTCAGCCATATTTTATGACTCAAACTTGGATACCGGCTTGACGGCTCTTTGCAGTTGCAGAGCACGGCAGGCAGTGCTTACCCATGGAACATGCAAAAGAGTTGTCAAGAGATCAAGACATTACTCAGACTATCGATTTTACTTGTTACCATAAGTACAATCATCCCAAGTCAAACCACGCCACAATACACAGAAATAGTTAGGAACAACGAGACAAGACGGGATGCAGGTGGTCACTTGGTGATGATGACCAGCTCATCAAAGCTTCACAAACAATCTTAAAGAGGTGGAAGTAGAATATGGCAGTACTCGGACCCTTGGCGATGTTGACTGAAGCTAATCGTTTGTATAAAGTTATTTTAACTCCTTATTAACACAATTGGGGGGGCAGATGGGTCGGGGTGGTAAGGGTTTTTAGCATCCCAGCATTCAGACACCACTGACAGCTGTACATGCTTTGCAAGTTCCCATGTAGATCGTATAATCGCCTCAAAGAGCCTGGGTGCGTCTATCGTGTAGCATTCAAACATCACCCTCACACGGTGCAGCCTTTGTACCATTAAGGCATCTTCCAAGACTGAAAAGTTGAGATGAGTGTTTAGATAACTCTCTTTGGAGGAACCAAGGTAGGAGAACTTGAGGCAGATTTCTATGAGTTCTCGTATGTCTGTATTTGACAGAAGAATTTGCTTCCAGTACAGAAGGTCCGACAGATAAGAGTCGCTGATTAGATACAATTTCCGGAGATTGACATTCATGCTGAGAGAAAATGGGGCTATATGCATGGAAAAGTTTAAAGACTCTAAAGGAGATTCCGGGTGAATCACACACTTAATAAATGCACAGGTTCAAATTGTACTACATACCTTCAAAGTTCCTATAGTTAAAGTGGAGCCAAATTGTGAGTGTAGTGAGAGTTGGCCCGATAGCTTTCAATAGGGAGTCAACGTGACCAAAGAAAGCCATTTTGTAGAGTTTTATATCAAGCGTGTTGATATTTTGTACGGAAATAATGTTGTTGGTTAACGCAAGAACGAGGGGCACTGTTGACTCTTTTATGAGGATGACCAGCTTGCACAATGACATAAACCTATTCATATATGGAAAGAACATGGTTGGACTGAATGTTGGAACTTCTTTCGCTCCAAGCTCCAAAACTTGAAATTCTTCAAGTTTGGGGAAATTTTTGATTGAGAATTGGAAGAAGTCATCCACCCGATCGACATGGATGCGCGACCAACTAAGAGACTTGACCTCAGACATAGTGCCAATCTGTATCTGTGCATCACGGGAAACACAACACCAGGTAAGCACTCTGATTTTCAAGGTGTCGATGCGGGGCAATCAAGGAACGATATGTCGTAATGCAGAGAAAACCATGTTATAGCCTGGCTGGTAAGCCCTTGTGTCAACAATAACAAAGAAGTTGTCAGATCCGTCAATGGAGACGTGATGAATATACTGCCCGAGACAGGAATTGGGTGCCTCAAGAAGTGCGATCAACTCGGTCACTCTCTCCTCTTCTTCAGAAGTACGGTATGCAATCTGTGCCTCTGAGCGCGAAAAGAGAAGCATCTGGGCGAGTTCAGACCATAGTAATGACACGAGACTGCAAACAGCGAGAGACTTGGGATCCTCCCGTAGATGGCCAATAATTTGATCCTGAAGGTTGTATGGAAGAGAAGTTCCTTGTGTTGTCATCATACTCTTTACAGTTTTGAGGTGATTTTGTCACAATGTTGAATAAACTCAGTCACTCACCATGATCACTGATGGAAAGAAATCCCCCTTTATTTCAATTGTAATTCCTGGAATCGTTAAACAATGTTACTTATCACAATCAGTAACCGACCCTTGGTCCAATCTACACCATGTGTTGATAGGGTTCAAGTCCACATAGTATCAATCAAGCAGCATCATTGGCACCTTAAGCGGTTGCAACTCTGTGTAAGCTGTATAGTCGACCCCCATCATTTTAAAGAAATCACATGCGGTATTTTTCTCTCCTTGACGTTTCACATCATCGTCCTTCGCAATCAAATCATCTCCATCCACACTCCGTCGCAACCATGCCAAGACATGGATAAAGCGAAAGTTGTCAGCAATGCAGCGCTCTAGGTCATGGAGCAGCTTTATTGTTACGACCTACATATATTCAGCGCCTACCTCATGTTTGGCATCAAGAAAGCCCTGTTCAACATGTTCAACTGCAGGCTTGGACATGCCCAAGTACTGCGCACGGACACCAGCGGTGATACGACGCTGTACCAGCAGTCAGGGACACACCATGCACCAGAAGTCAAAATAAACATTTAAATATGGGCTGAAAACTGTAAGCCTCCTGGTAGCAGTCTCAACAAATAACCATCTCCGAAAACATCCCAACAAATACACAGAAAAGTACAGAACAACAGGCAGGAACCAGTTCAAACTATCAGCTCAACAATAGTCTAACCACTGTAATGGGGAGGGGAAGCATGGAAGCTGGCAGAGTGGACGGAATAGGATGGAATTGGGGAATTATTATTCTCATTCAATATTATAATTCCTCAATTTCATCATCAAATCAGTCAATGTTCGGCAATGGACGGAATAGGATGAAATTGGGAAATTATTATATTCATTCAATATTATAATTCTCAATTTCATCGTCAAATCAGTCAATGTTCGATTTGACAACAAGGAGGGGAAAAGGAAAGAAGTAGGGGATGCAGGGAGGCGCTAAAAGAGGAAAGAAGGATCTATGAAGGAGATCATGCTAAATGGAGCTCAAGCAAATGGGGAAGTGGCAATCCGAAACATCCGGAAGAATGGCGGAACAAGAAGTTGAATGGTGGAACGGGTGGCACTGAAACAGGCCTCCCAAAAGGGAAATTGGACTATCAAATACGTTCTGGAAGTTGGAGAGTTTCCGACAAAGAGTCATATGTAGATAGTGGTCTGTGCACCAGAAAAACAGTATAAATAGCCCAAGTTTAGTAGAGAATAGACAGGCAATTGATAGGCAAAGGCTCGGTGATTCCCAGGGAGTGAATCGCTTAGGCCGGAGTTTGTTAAGAAACCTCGACTTGTGGGAATATTATTATTCTCATTCAATATTATAATTCCTCAAAACCTCGGCGTTTTGCAAAATTATTAAACGCATTCAAGATCATAATTATCTCTTTCACCGTCAAAATCAGTGTGAATTCAAGGTCATATTCTATACTAGCAAGCCCCAGAACTATCAAGTAATACTTCTACCAAGTACTACAGCGGATTGAGCCCATCATGTTGAAATCAAGGGTCGAAAATTCAAATATCAGAAGGGATTGCAGATAAGTAGTATCGGGAACAGAAATATGCCTACACACCAACCTTTAAGTAGGGGCAATAATCAATAGGTTTCACTCACAGCTGGCCTGTTCAACATTATGCACCTCAATTGTTTCTGCTTATTCCTGTTACTTTTATCCCTCTCTCTCATCCCTACTTCCTTTTCTGCTCCTCTAACAGCTGGAGTAGTGTCGAACTCCTCGACTTTCGATCTAATTGTTGCATGTGCGGAATACTATGGCATCATAAAACAGAACAAAATCAGAGCCGGAAGAGTGGGTAAGGTAGCACTTAGGTACTATTCAGCTGATTGTGTTGGAGGTAAGTCGATCATTGCTCCAGAGGTATGCTGGAGAAGAACTGACGCCGACACAGTTGGTGGGCCAGACGTGGAATATATGACAATCTTTCTTGATGATGGAAATTACTTCACGTACCTTACAACTAAACTACCCTGAGAGGTACATGGAATTACAATGTCCATGATGGAGTTGGGAGATATTGCTCGCAAGTTCAATTACATTCCTGATGCAACCTTCGTCGGTCTACAACGCTTTTGCCAATTTGCACCAAATTCACGACCTGTAATCCATGAGGTCGCTTCCTCACCAGTTTATCTCTCCCAACATCAACTCGATAGAGTCATTGCTATGATTCCCAGTATGTCTTGATTGTTTTCAATAGTCCCACAACCTGAGATACATGTAAAACTGTCCAGACCAGCACTATCCGGAGACGGCACACCAGGCTGCATACTGGGACAACAGGCTTGATGCTTGGGTACAAAGCACTGGAGTATACTGGGATCCACACATGCAACTTTGGCTGCCGATACGACTGAACCCTAAGATGGATGGATATACACGGCCCTCCGAACCAGCACAGACAAATAAAAGCGGTAGTTCAGGTCGTTATGGATGATTTGAGAAGGAAGTATTCAAACTCCGCTTTGCCATGCACTCTATAATAAACCCTCATTTCAGCCTTGGACTAAGTTGGAAGTGTATCAGTATTGTATATACATCTTCCTATGAAGTTACTAGTGCTAATAATGTATTATTGATGAGGAGAGGATTTTTGTCTGACTGAAGGGAACTATGGGTGTGCAATAGTATTTGGGAAATGTATGATGGGCGAGGGCTAGTTCACAGAACTGACACTCGGCCCACAGGCTGCCATGGTTGTTAATACAGTTGTGAATAGCAAAACACGACCCACTTTTTTGACCCAATTAGGTAGCCTCCTACAATCAGTTGTGGCCCCAGAAAATAGTCAGAATACACTCCTTTAGACATTCTCCTTTGATTTTACAAGCACTTTCTTGTATTTCTTGAATTTTATGAATTTGGACCCAAAAAATTGGTTAATTTGCTAAAAAAACATCGAGAAAAATATGCCAATTGACAGCTTTGTCATGCGGACCATAAATAATTTTGGGCAGTGAAGTTGAAAGAATATTTTAATGTCAAGAAGAATACATCCATAAGGAAAAAAGAAAAAGTATTGAATCAGATCTACAAATATTTCTTTAATTTCTTTGAAATTACTTTTTAATATGCTTTTTCATTGTCATTGTCAAAAACAATGTAATAACAATAAGGGCCAATGGTTTGATTGTTTTTGGTGTCCTTTCACAATGTTCTGCCATGTAACATTCAAAAAGTTCTTTGAATATTTTAATGCAAAAAATTTAGAAAGAAATTAAATGTAATGATATATTACTTCATCTTAAAAGTTGATTTCTTTGTTGGTGCCAATCTTGATTGAAGAATTTTCATGGTCAATACAAATGTTGAAAGTGAAAACATCTTATTTGTGGAACTTAGGTTGTCTGAATTCTTTGCTTCTCCAGGTAATCCTTCTGAAATCTCTATAGACAGCATTTTTATTGTGCCCAACAGAGACCAGTTTGGTGCTCTTGCAACTAATCCTTACTCAAGATATGGATACTTCTCTGTGTCAGATGAGTCTTTCTAAATAATCAGTATTTGAGTGCATCTTGATCTAGTCTATTTTTGAAAGCAATTAGCAAGCATTGTCTTGCAAAAATACATTAGAGAAAGATGGTCACCTTATTTTGACTTGTTCAAGGAGAGCACTCTTTCTGTCAAGATCTGATCAGGTGTCACTTGTCTGTGAATAATAGTTGAAAAGCTATCTAGATGAAAGCACAGAATTAATATAATGTATTCCAGGGCCTTTCAGACAAGAATCACAAAATACAATCCTTATGTGTGAGGTCTATTGATTGCATACTCAATGCCTTTGCTCATGCATTCTTTAAGCAAATACTCTAACTGTAAGGGCAACCTCTAGAGGCTGTGACTCAGTCACACAGCTGGCAGAGGGAGATCCAAAGAGAACAAGTCTAGAGATTTCCTATGCCAGGGTTGGATGCTTCTGGGGCTTCTGAAGCATGGGAAACAACTGTACAGTACAACAAAACCTTAAAAACTTGAAAATTGACTAACTAAACAACTGTGCAAATGTAGCGTAGTCCGCTATGTAGCGTTGGCCACATAGCTTTTACTTACTTGTAGTTGACATTATATTATATTTATTATAATATAATATTAATATTTATATATTATAAATAGTTTACCTTTGCTGCTTATTAAGCAGCTTATTCTTGTATTACACTACATTGTCAATAGACCAGACTGGTCTGATTCTGTGCAGTGTGATTCTAAGCTCACAAAAGCTATAACTTCGTTACATTTTTTTGAATCTGCCAGCTAGGATCTATTGCCTAGCATCTGATGTCAATCACTGAGTTTGTTAACAGAACTCTATCAGCTTCTTGAGCTTCTTGCACAGCCACACCATGCAAATTTCAAACAGGGGATTGATGAGTAATCTCATACCTGCAGTTTTCACTGACAGTGGGTGGAATGTCCACAACATACAGGGAGACCCAGCAGACACTCAGGATGTGCCAGCATCCAATGTGGGTCAGTCAAGACCCAAGGCTCAAGACCAAGGTCAGAGCACCGACCTGCCTGGAGATGAAAGCGAGGCCTGGAGAGCTGAGAGCTTACAACAGAATGGCCAGCTACGGCCATGGGACAAGATGTCAGGGGGATTAACTCCAGTTATGCAGCTGCTAGGAGGACTGTGATGGTCCAGCCGGCTAGCTTTCAAAGGGCCTCCTAATGAAGGCTGGCAGTCAACAGGTGCTTGGGATGCCTCAGGGAACACCAAGGCATCGGTACAGACTGGGGGACCTATTCCCCCAAGCTGGAGTAGTGGGACCAGGTGGGCCACAGCAGGCTCAATGCCTACCAGGATAGTGAAAGGCTGCATAAAAGAGGTACTAGAGGAGGCTGCAATTCCTGAAGTAGCCTGCATGAAAAATTGCTTCCCATGGACACCAGCAGTGGAGGAAGTCCTGGAGGTTGCAAAGCTCTTGGAGAAGGTGATTGAGTCATCTAGTGACAACGATGCTGGAGCAGAGGAGCAGTGGTTGAAAACTGCATACACTGTGCACTTGCGGGTGTTCTGGAATCTATACCCAGAGGTGATGAAATATACCACCCAGGCATGACTCAAGCGCTATGCTTCAGTGCATATAGTAGCACTTAGGTGACAAGGGTACAAAGTGCCCAATGTATTCAGTACTAAATATACTGATTTGATGGTGAGAGTTCTCACTATAGAACTGCAAATGTATTTGCAATGGAAGGCTGCAAGACAATTGGAGGTGTTGACTCTCTGGAGCCACACATCTGAGGAATGCTTGGCATGTCATAATCAAGATGTTGGAGTTGAGCTAGTAGAAGCACTAGCATGGGTGCAGGAAGTGCCTGAAGTAAAACTGGTGAGTACCTTCTATACTTCAGCAGGACAAGGGTGGTGTGAGAAGCCCCCACACATACATAACCAAGACTTTAGGACAGAGATGTCAGGCTTGGATGGACATGATAGTACCATGTTTAAGGTTGAGAGTGAGGCATCTGTGATGCTGCACATGCCAATGGCAGACACGTTGAGTAACAGAGTCGCATATTAACGTACGTGCAATGGCGACCTCAGGACTAAGGGACAGTCCCTCATTGATGATCAGGGCATTATATTCAAGGGCACTAAGCCCATTGACAAGATGCATTTTCAATTCATAATGCAGGGCCAGGAGAATCAAGCTTCTTCAGAACCAGGGTGGCGCAACGATCATGATCAAGGAGACTTCCTTGATTGAGATGGTGCCACCAGACGTGATGCTCCTGGTAATAGCCAAGATGAATGCCCTAAGTCGATTCCCTGAGATGAGGGCAATTATGCCCACAGTCAAGGAGGCTCAGGACATCTGCCACAGGATGGATGAGGGAAGTCACTTCCCCAAGCTGCTGATTTAGCAACTAGATTTCTGGGCTAGCGGGAGGCCATCAGGATGCATTGTGAACCCATGCACAATCGCCTGCATTGAGTAGTCAATGATGCCCTGGGAGTAACCTTATGGTTACCAGATGGGGTAAAGCTGTGTAAAGCAGATAGTAGGCACATTCACACCTACACAGACATGTCCAAGTTCAGCAACTTGGAGGACTGGGCAATGGATATATGTACCCACCTTGCCATGTGCTTATATGGAGGTGACTGTATGGAATGAGAACAAATCTTCATTCTGCCTGAGTTCTTGGCCAGAGAGGCCATGGGATGGTTTTGACAAGCAGTATTGCACATCAACAAGGGAGTCCTTACAAGACTGTACAATTGATTTGTGCACCTCTTGACATTACAGGATGCAAGGCAGGACTTCCAGTCTGCCAAGTATACTGAAAAGTTGGGAGTACAAGAGTTCTACGATACCCTTAACAACCATGCCCAGAACATGGCAGTATACTCAAACAGATATACAATGCTCAAAACATTCTTGGATAGTATTTCAGCAGACATGTGCCGCTATTTGATATGTGAGGACAGGCTGTCTCCAGAGGTCAACGATGTGGAAGAGTTTGTGGCATATGCTATCAGGTATGAGCAGTTCCTTAAGACTGCTAACCACTATGAGCATTGTAGTGGCCACAAAGGGGGAAGCAGGCAACTACCGCCTGCTGGGGCACCCTCATGGGGTCAGCATGTGGGGACCTTCTTGGCCAAGAAGGCCAACTTGGATTGTGACCACAACACACAGCTTGTGGTATGCAAAACTCCTGCGGCAAATTGAGGGCAAAGCCACCCATGACCAGAGCAGGTGCCAGACAGAGAATGTCCTAAACCAAGGCTGGAATTCAAGCCAGCCAACCCACCTGGTAAGACGGAGACCTGTTTTGCATGTGGCCAGCCAGGCCACTATGCTATCAATTGCCCTGCAAAGACGGGAGCCCCAAAAAAGGGGTATACACTGATAGGACCCTATACAGGTTAGGCGCATCAACGGCAGGCTCGGCACCGGCCCCGGAAACCTTGCCGCACTCGTTCCGAACTTAGCGCACGCGTTCTACCTATTTTAAGCCATTTCTGACGGCCGCGCACGGCAAGAAGCAGATCCAATCAGTGATAGCGCCGATCGGCAGACAGAATGACAACTGACAGATGGCATCAGTCACTGACGACAGCGCTTAGCGAGAAGTTTGATGATCTATCAAAAACTGACGGACAGCTTGGCGTTTGACCTTGGCGTCTGACACCGCTTACCGTCTCGATTTGGCGCCCAACGTCGCTTAGGTGTTTTGACAGACAGAAGGGTGATGGATTGATGGTTTAGCACCGCGATCTGCCGCCTGGTGGCGCCAAGGGTCCTCAAAGGACGGTAGGGATCGGAAACCGTTGGAGCAGCCCCTTTGAAATTTTCCAGTTTACCGCACTCTGGCGTCATTAGCCACTGGCGACGGCAAACTCATTGTAGTATAAAAGTACTTACCGACTTGTACATAGAGCAGAACAATAGACCAGAGTTTCCCCCACTTACTTCAGTCTCACTTACGCTCAAGAGCTCATTTACGCTACGGTCGGCAACGTCAAAACTCATCGGCAGTTGCAGACGCTCGCCAACACTCGACATACTCGCGCCTTGCAACTACGGCAGGCATTATCGACGCTTAGACTTCGCTAAGCATATCGTGCTCTTGCCGCTCACATTGCCGTGTTCACTTACCGCATTTTCCTTAGGCGCTTTACCTTAGCGCTTGACACTAACCGACCCCGTTACCAACTTTCCTCATTTTTATAGGCGCGTTCTCTGGGACCTGCCCGGGACTCCTCAAATTACTTTTAGCGCGCCCAACGCAAGCTCTTGGTCAGGTAACTCTATAAGTTGCATTTGTTGCTGACCAAAACTTTGGGCGTCATCAAATTGGAGCCCACCGCGAGGGATCTCTAGGGCAGAATTCCGCCAGAAACCCGTCTCCAGCGTAGGCGCCGCCTGCTAGACCAGTCGGCAGAAGGCATAGCTCCTTCCCACCTGGTGCCTTACCGGGTCTCTCTCTAGCCCAGGAACTACAGAACGCCACTGTAGACGCTTTTCCTGATCTCTTCCCGCATTCCCTCGACTATAGTGCCGACGACCCCTTAGCGTCCCCCTTTACCGTACCGCAGTCAATCACTCCCATTACTCCGCTAACGCCTCTTTCTCAACTCATTTCGCTTACCCCGTCGCCAATCTCCAGAACTCCTTCCCCACTACCGCTAACCGAACTCGCCAACACAGTCGCCATGGAACAACAAGTCCAGCGCATGCCGCCACGCAACCACTTCTCAGCACCAAAATGGGACGAGACCAAGCCACGGGAGCTCTCCCAGTATTTTAAGGAGTTAGAGTATCTATTCAGAGATTGTAACATTACCGACCACACGCAGATGAAGGAGTACGCGGCAAGATACGTATCGTATGACACGGCAGAGACGTGGACAGGTCTTACCGAGTTTGCCGCCTTTGTCCCTGCCGCACCGCCAGTCCCAGCCCAAGGCGCTTCGTATGAGGACTGGAAGACGGCAGTAATCCAGCTGTATCCTGGCGCCGAGGAGGCTACCCGATACACGGTAAACGAGTTACAAAAACTAGTACAGGAATCTTTCGACAACGGCACATCTTCGCTTGGCGCATTCTCTACATATTACCGCGAGTTCCAGAAAGTCGCTAGGTGGCTTCTGCAGAACGGCAAGCTCTATATTAACGAGGAGCGTCGCCTGTTCCAGCAAGGCATCCCGACTTCGCTTTGGACTCGTATTGCTCGTCGCCTAGAGATAGTTCATCAGGCTCATCACCCAGACGAGCCCTATAACGTTGCCGACGTCTTTGAAGCCGGTAAATGGGTTCTCAAGGGAACGGACACTGGCGTTGGACTGCAGCGCGCTAGGACGAGCCCACCCCCTGAGCGAACTAACGGTATCATTCCCATCCCGCCTCCTGTTGCCGACTTCGTTAAGAAAGAAGAGCTCAATGCTGCTATTACCGCCGCTGTCGCCTCCGCTATGACACGTATCGAAACTATGATTACCACCAACCTGACTGCTAACCGACCCGCTAACGTACCCGCACCTGGCCCTTGCCACTTCTGTGGGGAAATTGGCCACACCATGACTAGAGGACGCTGCGCTACCCTCGAGAATTACGTTCGCCAAGGTAGAATTCGACGAGCTATCGACGGCAAGATAGTCCTCACCACTGGCGCCACCATCCCCAACTACCCAGACAAGAAGTCCTTCCAGGAGCGAGTTGATGAGTGGCATAGGCGCAATCCAGGACAAATCGTTACCGGCACGCTATCTGGCAACGCCAACCCCGACCCCGAACAGGCGACCCAACAGCAGATGATTCACAAGGTCCTACATTTCGACAGCGTTGGCGACCACCCTACTTTCTCGCGGGAAGAGCGTATCGCCAAGCTCCAACAGGAGTTGGATTCGCTAAAGAACCAGGTTTTTGATGGGGTTGAAGTTAAGCAGCCCAAACAACCTCTTAAAGGATACAAGCCGATGCCTCCCGCTAGCAAGTTACCGACACCTGCTCCTGCTGCACCTCCTGCCACTGCCCCTGCTCCTGCCTCAGAACCATCGTCGTCCGCTACCGCTCCCGAACCGCCTTTGCCGCCTCTCCATCCCTATTCAGGGATTCCCGATCGTTATCATGCTCCCGCACAACGAAACTTTGCCGCTCCCGAGAAACGTCCTGAAGGTGGCTACCGACCTACTGCGCCAATTTTCGACATAGAGAAATCTAACCACGTTTTTAACCGTATCATGAAAACCCACGTCACCTTGTCAGTAGAAGAGCTTTGTAGTATTGCTCCCGACGTCCGCAACCAAGTCAAGACGGCAGTCACTCCCCGACGACCCTTGGCGACAGCCGTTGCCGAGGTTGATGAACTCGACGACGCGCTTCCTGGTTTCTCTGTTACCATCGACCCTCCCGACACTGAAGACACTCTTGCCGACCCCATCGCTAACGCCACCTCTGTGGACCCAGTGGAGACCTATCTTAGGTCAGTAGACCATGGAGAGGACCCAGCAATTCTTACCGTCGCTCAAGAATCGCACGCTATTCGCTCAGTAGCGCTAACCGTCGATAACAAGCACGAGGTAGAGGCGATTGTGGATAGCGGGTCTCAGATTATTTCTATGGCAGCAGAAGTCGCTAACGATTTAGGCCTTATTTACGACCCTACCGTTATACTAAACATGCAGAGCGCTAACGGCACGGTAGACAGATCCCTAGGCCTCGCCAAGAATGTGCCTTGCACCCTTGGCGACATTACGTTTTATCTTCAGATACACATTTTGCGATCACCGGCATACGACTTACTACTCGGCAGACCTTTCGACGTCTTGGCGCGATCAGTCGTCAAGACAGTTACCGACGAGGAAACGACCCTCACAATTAGCGACCCTAATTCCGGAATCCGACGAACGGTGCCAACGTTCCCTAGGGGACAACGAAAAGGCGCCCTCGCTAAGCCACCAGAGTTTACCGACCAGCACGCCAACGAACGACCCTACCGGTGTTTTCACAGACCATCGAGGAGGTGATTGGCGATGATCACGGAGATGTGGCGCTAACGCTGGAATTTGACCATTCAACTGGTCTTGTAACTGTTTTGTCTACTGCTTTTCTTGACGAAGATGTTTTAACTACTTTACCCATTACCGACGCAGAACCTTCCCAGAAAAATCAAAATATTACCAACTCCTCTCTTGCCTACTTATATCTTACCGCTTCCGAGTCATTTCAGAATATTGCGTCTACCGACACCTATCTCACTACTCTTCCCGGAGCCTCGTCTCCTGCCGTTCTTGGACTTGCCGCTCCTCAGGCCACAGTTCCCCTTTCCACTTCTGTATATAACCAAGCTAACGCTCCCAAAAGGAAAGGGGTACAAGTTAAAAAGAAATATAAGCCAGTTGCGCTTAAAACAAAACCCATCGCTACGCACTCTCCCGAGACGTTTAGGATCGAGCGCCAGATTATTGGCGACCCTCTTGCCGACATGCCGACCTTATCGCCGAATCCGCCACCCTTTCAGCCCACAGGACGTTTTACCAAGGAACGCCAACAGCAGTTCGCCAAGGAGCACGACACAGGATTTTTGACCAAAGATGAGTTGAACGTCCTTACCGATCTTGTCGCTAAGCAAGACAAAGCCTTCGCTTGGGAGGACTCCGAACGCGGCAGCCTACGTACAGATTTCTTCCCGCCTGTTGTAATCCCGACTATTCCTCACGTACCGTGGACTGAGCACAACCGACCGTTACCGCCTGGGATCGAAGCCGAGGTCTGCCAGATTATTAGGACCAAGATACAGGCTGGCGTCTACGAGCCCTCAAACAGTTCTTACCGCTCCCGTTGGTTCTGTGTCCTCAAAAAGAACGGCAATCTACGCATAGTTCACAGTCTTGAGCCGCTGAATAGAGTAACCATACGACACTCTGGCGTACCGCCTTTCCCTGACCACTTTGCCGAGTCCTTTGCCGGGCGTATCTGTGGCGCCACCCTTGATCTTTACGTTGGCTACGATGAACGCTTAATACACCCATCTTCCCGTGACCTCACCACCTTTCAAACTCCGTTTGGCGCACTGCGCCTAGTCACCTTGCCGATGGGCTGGACAAACTCAGTCCCTATATTCCACGACGACATCACTTTCATCCTCCAACCCGAGATACCGCATAACGTCCTTAGCTTCATCGACGACGTTGGCGTCAAAGGCCCCAAAGACTGGCGACTCGTAAACGGCTTACCGGCGACCCATCCCGACAACTCCAATATTCGCTTAGCGCTATGGGACTTTTTCCAGCTGCTCAATCGAGTTCTCCAACGTATGAAGTATAGCGGTGGTACGTTTAGCGGTCACAAACTCCTCCTTTGCGCGCCAAGGTTCAAAATACTTGGTCACATCTGCACTCCCGACGGTCGTGTTCCCGACGAATCTCGCTTAGCACTCTTGGAGCGCTGGGGTCCTTGCCGCGACTTATCTGAAGTTCGCGCCTTTCTTGGTACTGTTGGCGTTCTTAGAATATTCGTCAAGAACTTTGCCCATCGCGCACATGCCCTTAACCGACTCACCCGCGCCAACGAGCCCTTCGAATTTGGGCCAGACCAGGTCACTGCCCAACGCGACTTAGTAAAAGCTCTGCAGGACGCCAAGCCCCTAGTCCCCATCGATTATACCTCTGCCGACCCTGTTATCTTGGCGGTGGATACCTCGTACATTGCCGTTGGCTACTTCTTGTGCCAGTGCCTTAGCGACAATCGGAAACAGCGACGCTACAACCGCTTTGGGTCGATCACGCTAAACGACCGGGAGTCTCGCTACAGTCAGCCTAAGCTAGAGCTCTATGGACTCTTCAAAGCCTTCCGGTCGCTAAAGATGTACTTGATTGGCGTGCGGAATCTGATTGTTGAAGTCGACGCTAGGTACATCAAGGGCATGCTGCAGAATCCTGATATCCAGCCGTCCGCTAGCATGAACCGGTGGGTAGTCGCCATCCTCATGTTTCACTTTGAGTTGGTACACGTCAAGAGCTCCTTCCACGGACCGGATGGACTTTCTAGGCGACCACGGCAGCCTGGCGACCCGGTAGTGGACCCTCAGGCTGATAGCGATTTCGAGGACTGGATCGACCGCTTACATGGTTTCGTGCACCTCATACAACAGCCAATTCCCTTACTACGACGGCAACAGCCTGCCAGCATCCTTCTACATCCCATTGTCCCTTACCGCCCCGAGACCTTTAGCGCACCCCTCACATTCTACACGGCAAGCATTTTCAGTCAAAATTCGCCTCCAGTAAAAGTCGTACAAGAGCCCCATCCGCTAAGAGAAGACAGTAGAAACCTGACCTACGATGCCGTCCCCGATCCGCCAAAGCAAAGGCAGAAGACAGTCGCTTGTTAATCGTTGAACAATGGCTACAAGACCTTAAGCGACCCCCCGATCCGCCAAAGCAAAGGCAGAAGACAGTCGCTTGTTAATCGTTGAACAATGGCTACAAGACCTTAAGCGACCCGCGAGCCTTACCGACGAACAATACGCGACCTTTATACGCTATGCTACACATTTCTTCTTTACCGACAACAGACTTTGGCGACGAAATCGAGATGGCGCTCACAAGCTGATCATCAAGCCAGAAGGTCGCTTACGAGTCTTGCGCGCTATGCATGACGAGCTAGGACATAGAGGTCTGTACGCTACTCGAGCTTCTCTGCTAGAACGATTTTGGTGGCCACACGCTAGCGCCGACATCGCCTGGTACATCAGGACTTGCCACCTCTGCCAAATCCAACAGACACGCCAAGTGCTCATACCGCCAACCGTTGCAACGCCAGCTCCCCTCTTCAGCAAAATCTACGTCGATACCATGCATATGCCTAAATCTGGTCGCTATAAGTACATCATTCAAGGTCGTTGCTCGCTAATCCACTGGCCTGAATTTCGAATGCTTCAAAGAGAAAATACCGACGCGGTTGCCAAGTGGCTATTTGAGGACGTCATTTGCCGTTGGGGAGCGCTAAGAGAAATCGTCACGGATAACGGTGCGCCCATTATCAAAGCGCTAACTTACCTCGCCAAGAAATACAACATTCACCACATTCGAGTATCTGGCTACAACAAGCGCGCCAATGGCCTGGTAGAGAGGCCACACTTTGACGTTCGGCAAGCGCTCTTCAAGGCAGTCGATGGCGACGAATCTCGTTGGAGCGAAGCGACGTATTCAGTATTCTGGTCGGAAAGAGTTACCATTCGTAAGCGCATGGGTTGTTCTCCCTATTACGCGGCTACTGGCACCCATCCTTTACTCCCTGCCGACATTATAGAAGCGACCTACCTTCAGCCTGCGCCAAACAGCATCTTAGCGACTACCGACCTTATCGCCAGACGAGCCATTGATCTCCAGCGAAGGAAAGAAGATTTGGAGCGACTTCACGAGGTAGTCTTTAGCGCCCGTCGCCAAGCAGCCCTGCGATTCGAAACCGAGCATAGCGCTACCATCAAAGATTACAACTTCCCGAGGGGCGCGCTAGTGCTTATGCGTAACTCCAAAATCGAAACTTCATACAACAAGAAAATGCGCCCTCGCTATCTAGGACCTTTGCGCTAGTGCTTATGCGTAACTCCAAAATCGAAACTTCATACAACAAGAAAATGCGCCCTCGCTATCTAGGACCTTTGGTAGTTATCTCTCGTAACCGTGGAGGCGCTTACGTGCTCTGTGAATTAGATGGTTCAGTATTGCATCGACCCGTTGCCGCTTTTCGCCTATTACCGTATCTCGCTAGAGAACACATCGACTTGCCGCTTGAAGCGCTAGATATCGACACCGCCAAGCTTAGGGAACTTGAAGAAACAGAATTACTGGACGATGATGACTTACCGACCCTAGTTGAAGAAGAAGAACCAGATTAGAAAAGACTATATATTGTTAAGCTCTTTCTTTCTATTACTTACTTTACTTATCTTTCTTGCCGAAACTTACTATACTATATTCAACAGACAATTCCTTACGTAGTCAAGTCGCAGCGCTAGCGTGTCGCCAACGCTTAGCGCATTGCGCAACTCTCGCCAAGGGTTTTTCGCCATGATGATTTACTGAGCGTTTCCCTTTTCTCAAAAATTTGTCTAAGTCCCACACCTACTACTCCTCTTGCTAAAAACTTACTTTAGAACACTTACCGCTTGCTTTCTCGTTGCCATACATTTCTTGATCTCTGCCGTTGCGTTAACTCAGATTACTAGACTCATCCGTCCACTCGGCAAGGAGGCGGCAAAAACAAATATATATCGAAACGGCAAGAGAAAATATAAACAAGACGGCCTATCTACCCTAAGGTCCGTCAGTCATCATCCTCTGAAAGCGACATCGAGTCGTCGAGCGGCAAGAGATCGCCAACTTGCACGTGGTTGAGGGCCTGCCACTCTAGCGCCTCGTTGCAGTCCGCCTGGTACTCTTGAAGGGCGTCCATGCTACGAGTCAAATTGGCGTATCGAAGGCGAGAGGCCATGATTTGTTGCCGCACCCGCTCGCGCTCGCGACCCAGTACCGCTTGCATACTTGCCGCACGCGTCGCCATCCGCTCTATCACTTGAGGGGGGTACAAAGCCACCACCGGATAGACGAGGTCTTCCCCCAGCCACTCGTAAGTGTCGCCAGTGACTCTTGGCTGAGGCTGGGGGGTCCACGATGAAGGCCCACTCGAGCTTGTCCAAAGCTGCGTCGCCAAGTCACCTTCACTTACCCAGGGGGCGGCAGGCTCCACTGCCGGCAACTCCTGGGACTCGCCAGGGAAGTCCCGCAAAGTCTCTTCCATCGCCCCTTCGCCCTCTACCACCTCTTCTGCCACTGGCTCCCTAGCCGCGGTTCCCGCCTCGTCGTTTTCGCGTTGAGTCGCCAAGGTTTCTTCTTCACCCTCGGCGTCCTCAGTCCCTCCCGTTGCCGCCTTCTCGGCCTTCTCTTCATCCTCCATCTCCACATCTGCAGGGACCTCTTCCCGCTCCTCTGGTGGCGCCGAGTCGCCAACCGCTGCCCGCTCTCCCACCTCCTCCCCCCCGCCAAGGGACCTCGCCGCCAAATGGATGGGCGACAAGAGGCCACTTGGGCCTGCCTCGGAATCTTGAGGGGGCAGGCGACTCGCCGCTAATGCCCTCTGCAAGTCTTCCATCTCGGTGTCGCGAGGGGCTGGCGAGGGGGGAGGTGAAGAGACCACCCGAGGTCGCTTTGCCTTGCCCTTCCCTTTGCTGGGGGAAGGGGCTTGTCGTTTTGTGGGGACCGCAGTCCCTTGGCGCTCTCCGGCGCCACGATTGCCGACCGTTTCGTTTTCATCCCCTTGACGCGTCGGCAGCGCCAGGGAACTCTTGCTGATTAAGGCCGCGTCGCCAGCGGCCTGCTTCTTCCTCTCCCCCTCGACGAACTCCCGCGCCCTTCTTACGAGTACGGCACGCTTGAAAGTGCGCTCCACTACCGCGTCGGGAGCCCCACCGCGTTCACGACTCTTGGCGCCGTCCAAAGTGCAAGCTCGTTTTAGCGTCCCGCACCGGTAGCAGGGCTGGCCACCGGTGGGGTACCAACACCCCTCTGGGTCGTTGTCGGCCCAGCACTTGTCGCACTACAGAAGTGTTAACAAACGCGGTAAGAAGAGCTACAACCCTTACCGCTCCTTGGGAGTCCTTGAACTCCCGTCTTGCCGCCGGACTTGCCGTCTTCTTGTCCTTCATCTCCGGCAAGACCACCCCCGCCTCCAATCCTTCATCTAAAACCGCCTCATCTCGTCGCGCCACCAACAGACCCTTCAGCTCTGAGTCGCTAAAGGAGGTTTGTGTTGGTACCTGTCAACTAGCTGGTTAGCAGGGGAAGTACCTTGGCGCGACGAGCTTACCGCGTAGCGAGGGGCGGCAGCCTTACGAGACTTGAAATAGGATGAACAGCGGTCGCCAACAGTAAGAAAGGAGGAGACTTACCTTCTTTTTCAAAGTCTTGCCCGGCTTAACTGGGGAACCCATGCTGCTTGCCGGCAGTGCTGGGTTCTGGGCACTGCCGGCGCGGGAATCTTTACTCGACCCAGCGACTGCGGACTCCTGCCTTTTCGTAGCAGGCGCCTTCCCCTTGCCGACGACCTCCTCCTCACCAGTGACTTCGCGCCCTTCTTGCGCCTGGAGCCTTTCCTGGGCATCCCGTGACGCCTCGGCAAACGCTTCCTCACGAATGGCAGCCATCTCGGCATCAACCTGAAGGTTGGCGAGAGGCGCCAATACCTCTTGCTTACTGCTAGGAGACAAATCAGACCACAGCTAAAGTTAGAAATAACAATCAGAGATACTTACTCAGGCGCGGGAGCGCTTACCGTCATCGGCAAGGCGCCAGACAAAATATCCTCCAGTTCGTCCTCGATTGTCGGGACGGGAGGGGGCGCCTGGCAACTCGATCAGCTAGCGACACGGCAAGGACTGAAAGCACTCACAAAACGGGAGAAAGGCGCTAACCACTCAGCGCCACGATTGTCTACGTACCGCGCCCGGCACCACTCTCGCACCTCAATCTCCCGATCCCACCCAACGCCAAGTACTCGCACCTCATACCACCGCTCCAATAATCTCATTACGCCAACGACCAGATTTGCAGGCGCTTCCGCGCCAACACCCTCGATCCGCCGGATAAAGCGGTTCGCCTTGTCAATGTATGCGGAAGCAGCGTCTTGAGCCTCGCGGGACGGTACTGGGGGCGGAGTTGGAATTCGGAAGGACATATTTTAATTTCTGAGCGCCAGGTAAAAAGGGGGAGAAGAAACGAAGTCCAAACTCATGCGCCAGGACTATAAACTAAATCTCAAGAACGCACGGACCACTTGTCACAAAAGCGGTAACGGTAGCCTTATTTGGTGACTGAGGACAGTCAATTTTTCAGTTGGGGGGAGATGATAGGACCCTATACAGGTTAGGCGCATCAACGGCAGGCTCGGCACCGGCCCCGGAAACCTTGCCGCACTCGTTCCGAACTTAGCGCACGCGTTCTACCTATTTTAAGCCATTTCTGACGGCCGCGCACGGCAAGAAGCAGATCCAATCAGTGATAGCGCCGATCGGCAGACAGAATGACAACTGACAGATGGCATCAGTCACTGACGACAGCGCTTAGCGAGAAGTTTGATGATCTATCAAAAACTGACGGACAGCTTGGCGTTTGACCTTGGCGTCTGACACCGCTTACCGTCTCGATTTGGCGCCCAACGTCGCTTAGGTGTTTTGACAGACAGAAGGGTGATGGATTGATGGTTTAGCACCGCGATCTGCCGCCTGGTGGCGCCAAGGGTCCTCAAAGGACGGTAGGGATCGGAAACCGTTGGAGCAGCCCCTTTGAAATTTTCCAGTTTACCGCACTCTGGCGTCATTAGCCACTGGCGACGGCAAACTCATTGTAGTATAAAAGTACTTACCGACTTGTACATAGAGCAGAACAATAGACCAGAGTTTCCCCCACTTACTTCAGTCTCACTTACGCTCAAGAGCTCATTTACGCTACGGTCGGCAACGTCAAAACTCATCGGCAGTTGCAGACGCTCGCCAACACTCGACATACTCGCGCCTTGCAACTACGGCAGGCATTATCGACGCTTAGACTTCGCTAAGCATATCGTGCTCTTGCCGCTCACATTGCCGTGTTCACTTACCGCATTTTCCTTAGGCGCTTTACCTTAGCGCTTGACACTAACCGACCCCGTTACCGACTTTCCTCATTTTTATAGGCGCGTTCTCTGGGACCTGCCCGGGACTCCTCAAATTACTTTTAGCGCGCCCAACGCAAGCTCTTGGTCAGGTAACTCTATAAGTTGCATTTGTTGCTGACCAAAACTTTGGGCGTCATCAACACCCTGCACCTACCTTCAAGCCACACATACTGCAGCCACAAGTGGGAGTGATAGAAACATCTCTGCCGAGTCTGAGGCTGAGCACCCCACAAATGACCAAGAGCCCCCAGAGGAGACATCGGGTGCTGAGCCTGAGAGTGTAGTTGTGGAGGGGGAGAAGTACATCACAGTCAACATATACAATGACGTCTATGACAACGAGTACTACAGTCATGACAGCGACTCTGAGTGCTTAGTGGCAATGATGGATTGGCCATCCTTAAACGATCATGACAAAAATAATGTTGTTTGGATGAAGAAGATGACTCTTTGTTGAGCAGAGGGCACTTTGCAGCGCCCTACATTGAAGCAGGCAGACAAGGAGTGTCTGGTCTTGTATATAGATGTAAATGGCCATAAAGCCTGGACTTTATGGGACTCCAGGAGTACTACTTCAGGCATAACACCTCAGTTTGCCCACATGTATGGAATTTCTGTACAGGAGTTAGATATGCTGTTGGCATTGCAGCTAGGCACCATAGGAAGCCATGCTATGGTGCAGTATGGGACAAATGTAACTGTCCAGACACTGGGCTCACATAGCTGGGAATACATGGATGTAGCAAACTTTGATCGCTATAATATGATACTGAGAACACCATTCATGTGGTGTAACAAAGTCATGCTAGACTTTGAGCACTGTCAGGTGCTAGTGAATGGGAAAGTGGTCCCAGCTAAACGGACTACAGCAGACGACACTGATAATCGTCTGCAACATTACTGCACTACAGAGAAGCACAAGGATTCTCCATGACTCAGTCAGTGCAAAGTACCGGTGGTGGAGGATGTGGATGAGGAAGTGCAGGCCATGCCTGGACTGAGCTCAGACCACAACATGGTGATGATAAGCGAGGAGGAGTATCAAGCCTCCAAGATAAGAGATGAGTAAATACTTGCTCCTGATGATCGAGGTGCAAAGCCTCCAGATAAATGCCAGCAAAAGGCAAAACAGCATGAGGACTCAGTGGATGTATGCCCACCTATGTCCTTATGAGTCAAGTTAAATGACTTGAGGAACAGCAACTGAGAGGCAGAAGCCTCATGTTGTGAGGAGACATGGTCCCTATGGGAGCAATGTAACAAAGTTACGAAGTTTAGAGAGCTTAGTGTGCACACACGACACTGAATCAGACCAGACCAGTCTATTGACAATGTAGTATACACAAAAGTAAGCTGCTTTGTAAGCAGCTGGTAAAACTATTTATAATAATGTAAACTAATATTATATTATAATAAATATAATATAATATAAACTATTCTACAGTAAGTAAAGCTATGTGGCCAACGCCACATAGCGGACTACGCTACACACCCCCCAATCAGACCGAGCTATGGTCATGCCATCGGTAAGTCAGGGACGGGGGCAATGGGAGAGTCCTCAGGCTCCCGGAATGGATCGGCAGTTGCATCGTCCATGTCGTAGTCGAGGAGTTCATCCTCGGGTGCAGGCGCATAGGAAGTGCCCGAAGGCCCTGCTACTGGCAGGGAATCGTCATAGTCCCGGAGGGGGGACAGTGTGAGGTTGGGGTCGATGGTTGACCCCGGGGCAGATGGTTGGGGATCAGGAAGATCCCCAGTGTTGGACGGGTACTGGCGCATCCAGATCTCGCGGGCATGAATGTCTTGCCCGATGAGGAGGTACATCCCCTTGGTGAGCGCCTCGTCGTAAGCACAACGACTGTCCTGCTGCTGGAGCATCAGGCGTTGGCGATCGCCAATGGTGGCCTCGCGCCACCCATCCCACTGAGGGATGGACTGGGGTGTATCATAGTGGTCGAGGCGTTGTAGCCTCTCGTCGTCAATAGCGGCTGCCTCTGTAAGGGCGACCTCCGGAGGTTGCGGCACTATCACACAACTGGCAGAGGGAAATCCAAAGTATATTAGAGCCAGTAACGACAGTACAATCAATAACTAATCACCTGGCAGAGGGAAATCCAAAGAGAACAAGTCTAAGGATTCCTCTGCCAGTGCGGCACATCAGTACGGGGGCGGACAGGCATGGGAACGACTGTACAGTATCCAACGGCTAGCTCCGGGAGGCCGGGAGAACTCCGGGGCGCGGGAAATGCTCCGGAGTTCTCCGGAAACTCCAGAAAAGGAAAGACAAGAGCGAGGAGTCCCCTGACATCACCCCCCCTTCTAGGGCTCCGGAGTTCTCCGGAAACTCCAGAAAAGGAAAGACAAGAGCGAGGAGTCCCCTGACATCACCCCCCCTTCTAGGGTGCGGCGTCTCGATGTGCTGGGTAGAAGAACTCATGGATGGCCTGATCCGCTAGAGAAAGGGGGTAAACTCCCCGTATGGTTCGTGGGGCCTCAGGGTGCCGGCAGTGGAAGTCCCGGGTGAGAGCCGGGGCGTGGACATCTTCAGATGGCTCCCAGGAGATGTCTTCAATACCATAGCCCTTCCACTTCACCTTGTACTGTAGCTTCCCACGGAATAGGCAGCTGTCCAAGATCTTCTCCACTTCGTACTCCACCCCGCTGTCTGCTAGGACTGGTGGTGGCGGCGGCGGTGCTCGTCGCCCGGAGATGGGGTCTTCCGGGGCTGGAGAAAGCTTGACCACGTTGAAGACCGGGTGGAGTTGGCGCATGCCTGCAGGCAGCCGGAGTCGGTAGGCTAGGGGCCCCACCTGACGCTCAATGGGGTATGGCCCCAGTTGACGATGAGACAGCTTCTTTGAGGGTCGCGTGGTGGAGATGTCGGAGGCATCCAGGAATACGCGGTCTCTGGGCTTGTACTTGGGAGCTGGTGTCCGGCCCCAGTTTGTAGTATCGTGCCATGTCGTCCTTTGCCTTAGTTAGCGCAGCCTTCGCCTCCTCCTGTGCCTTCTGCATGCGATGTTGTAGTATCGTGCCATGTCGTCCTTTGCCTTAGTTAGCGCAGCCTTCGCCTCCTCCTGTGCCTTCTGCATGCGATCCACAAACTCGTTGACCGATTCGTTCTCTGACCGCCGTGTGCGTGGCTCAAAACCCATCCGGGGGTGCCGCCCCATGTCAAGGAAGAAGGGTGATACCTGCGTCGAGGCATGGACATGGTTGTTGTACTGGAATTCCGCCTCCGGCAGGAGCTCATCCCAGTCGTCCTGACGCTCATTGCAGAATAGCCGCAGGTATTGCTCAAGCTCCTGGTTAACACGTTCAGTCTGGCCGTCGGATTGCGGGTACGCTCATTGCAGAATAGCCGCAGGTATTGCTCAAGCTCCTGGTTAACACGTTCAGTCTGGCCGTCGGATTGCGGGTGGTAGGCAGTGGAGGTGTGGAGCTTCACATGCAGGAGGTGGTAGAGCTCCCGGGTGAACTCCGCAACGAACTGTGGGCCCCGGTCGGACACGTACGCATCGGAAAGACCGTGTAGTTTCCAGACATTCTTCCGGTACAGGTTAGCGGCACCCATGGCGGAGCAGGTCGTGTGGGTCGGAATGAAGTGAGCCCTTTCCAGACATTCTTCCGGTACAGGTTAGCGGCACCCATGGCGGAGCAGGTCGTGTGGGTCGGAATGAAGTGAGCCCGTTTGCCATAGAGGTCCACGACCACCAGGATAGCATCGTAGCCGTGTGCGTCCGGAAGCTCCACAATGAAGTCCACAGAGGCCACACTCCACCGTTCTGCGGGCGTCGGCAAGGAGTGCAGCTGACTGGTAGGGAGACGGCGCTGGGGCTTGGTCTGGAGGCAGAGATCACAGGTGCTGGTGTAGGAGCCTATGTATCTTGACATTTGGGGCCACCAGTAGTTCCGGGACACAAGTTCCAGCGTCTTCCAGTGCCCAGGATGCCTGGCAATGCGGGAGTTGTGGTGTTGCTCAACAATGCGTTGCCGGAGCTCCGGGTCGTTGGGTACATAGATGCGGCCGCAGTAGGTGAGGAGGCCGTCTTGGAGACTCCACTCGTTGGCATGCACTGCCCTCATGCCCGTGGGGCGATGAGACCGTAGAGCCAAGGCGGCCTTGGCCACAGAGTCCTCCTGCATCCCCTCCCGGTTCCCCCAACGGATATCCTGGAGAATGTCGACCTCGTCTCCCTGGGCAGATATCCCCTCCAGTGCCCGGATGGTGAACAGCTCTGGTCATAGGAGAGTGATGTTGTCATTGTCTCTGGCCCTGGAGCCATGGTCGGCATGCCTGGATAGGGCATCGGGCTTCTCCATTGACCTCCCCGGCTTGTGATGCAGTGAGAAGTCAAAGTTGGCAAGGTAGAGGGACTACCGGGCCTGGCGGCGGTTGAGCTTCTTTGCTGTCCGGAAGTACTCCAAGTTCTTGTGGTCTGTCCAGACTTCGAACTTGTGCCGGGCCCCCTCCAGGAAGTGGCGCCACTCCTCTAGTGACTGGATGATTGCCAGCATCTCCTTGTCGTGGATCTCATAGTTCCGCTCCACAGCATTGAGGCTCTTAGAGTAGAAGGCCACCGGATGCCACTTGCCATCCCCTGGGGATTGCTGGGACAGGACGGCGCCGGTAGCAAAGTCGGAGCTGTCTGCCTCGACTCAGAAAGGCTGATCGTCATCTGGGAAGAGGAGCACCGGCTTGGAGGTGACGGCTCGCTTCAGGGTATTGAAGGCCTGTTGCTCCGCATCACCCCAAGTCCAGGCTGCCTCCTTCCGGGTGAGGTCAAAGAGGGGCTGTGCGTGGTGGGAAAAGTCCTGGATGAACCGCCGATAGAAGTTGGTGAACCCCAGGAAGGCCTGTACTTCCTTCTTGTTCCGGGACTCTGGCCACTGCGTAACGCCGGCCACCTTCACCGGGTCCATCTCCGCCGTACCGTGAGAGATGATGAGCCCGAGGTACTCGATCTGAGTTTTCTTGAACTCACATTTCTCCAGTTTGAGGTAGAGCTGATACTGGCAGAGGCGGTCTAGGACTATGCGGGTGATCCGGCGGTGCTCCTCTAGCGTCTTGGTGTAGATGAGGATATCGTCCAGGTACACACACACCACCCCATCTGCTATGAGGTCCCGGAATATGTCATTCATCATGGTTTGAAAGGTGGCGGGGCTGTTGGTGAGCCCGAAGAACATTACCAATGGTTCAAACAGGCCCCAGTTGGTCCGAAACGCAGCCTTCCACTTGTCTCCCTCCTGGATGCGCACATTGTTGTAGCCCCAGCGGACGTCCAACTTGGTGAAGTAGCGTGCACCCCGGAGGTTGTTAATGAGTTCTGAGATGAGAGGGAGCGGGTAGCGGTTCTTGATGGTCATCGCATTAAGCACACAATAATCTTGGACCAACCGGAGGGTGCCATCCTTCTTCTTGATGAAAAACACCGGAGAGGCCATCGGTGACTTTGAGGGTCGAATTCTTCCAGTTTCGAGATTCTCCCGGAGGAAGGCATCTAGTTCATCCTGCTTCTTGGGCGCCAGTGGGTACACCTTGCAGTTGGCCAGCTTTGAGTCTGGTAGGAGCTCGATGGCATGATCCCACTGCTTGCGCTCCGGGAGAGAATCAAACGAGGCCTTGGAGAAAACATCCTCAAAGTCGTGCAGGTAGCCCGGGACGGTATCCCGGAATGGGCGAGGCGAGGTATTGGTGGCGAAGGCCTGGGCCAACCGTTGGGAAGTGGTCTGGCTGGCCTGGATCTCCTCTGCCGATGGCGGCGGACGCAACGCGGTGGCATAGATGCGGTCCCCTACTTCAATGGCCTTGTCTGATAATTCTGGGTCTGGGACTGGCAGGAATTCTCCTTCACGACCGTCTTCCATGGTGGCCTCTCCACCGCTGTGCCTGTCGTCCTCATAGAGGGCCTCTCTATGAGGGAACACCAGGGGCGGAGGATCCAACAGGTCGAGGTCGGCGAAGGGGATGTGTCCTGCCCGGCAGGCCCGGATGGCTGCGCGTTCCCGCACAGCGGTGCACCGCTCTATCCTTGCCTCCTTCGCACAGGTGGTGCAGCGTTGGGGGCACCGACTCATGCTCACCTCTCCAGTAGTCCAGTCTATCTCCGGGTTGTGCTCCCGGAGCCACGTGTATCCCAGGATCATATTCTGCTTTCCCAAGCTGGTGACTGTGAAGGTGGCACGCTCAGCGTGGGCCTGATAGCGCAGAACCAGGTCTACAACGGCGTGGATGGAGCCTGCTTCATTGGGGGTACCATCAATATTGTAGACCGGAATTGGGGAAGGGAGAGGGCGAGTCGTGAGTTGGTGTCGGGCCACGTATTTGGCATCCACAAAGAGCCCGGTGGCTCCGGAATCTAGAAGAGCAGTCACGCTCCGGGTCTGCTGTGTGTCAGTTGTTTCGACCTCCACCTTTAGCCGGAGCGAGTTGGTCGAGGGTGTCGAGGCTACCACGTAGCGCCTCGGAAGGCGACGTTGCCAGGCAGGGATGCGGGGTCGAGGGGGCCCGGCAGGAGGAGTCGGCGAGGCCGGGGGGCTTTTAGATACGTCGAGGGGTGGGCTTACGATCGTAGGTGCCAAAGTGTCCTCAGGGGTTGTATTGGGCTCTTCTATGGACAGACATACAAATCGATTTGCACCAAGCGACGGGGGCGTACTCTTCACCCGTCGCTCCTCTAAAAATCCTCTGGGCTCCCTCCTCCCGACGCATCTGCACTCTGCTCCTGCTCCCGGGTCTCCAGCGCTGCCATGTCTGGAGAGGGTGCTCCGGCTGCGTCCTTGGCTGCCAGGAGCTGCAGGAGTAGCTCTTCCTGCTCCTCCGGGGCTAGGTAACGCACCTCGAGGCCAAGCGGGCAACAGCATGCAAAGTGACCGGGAGTGCCGCAGCGCCGGCACAGAAGAGGTAGGTTGGCACGCTGGTGGGAGGAGTCCACATCTATAGGGGCCCCCGGGGGCAGTGTGGGCCCGGCGGAGGGAGCAGGGAGGCTGGGAGGGTGGAACACAGCTGCTACAGGACGGGGGAGAGGGACCCGAGGACGTGGGGCTGTTGCCGTGGCCGGAGCTTGGTGCAGGCTGCGCTTAAGTTCCATGAGCTGCCACTGGTCCCGGGCCACTCAGTACCAGGAGGCGACTTGGTTGTCGGCTGGACGTCCTTCTGCAAGGTTGTCAATACGCTCCATCAGAGTGGATTGGAGCCCTTCCCGGAAGGTGAGGCAGAGTTGCAGTCCATCGGAGTACCTGGCCTGCTCAACTAGTGCCCGGAAGGAGTCAATGTATTCGTCTAGCGAGCGCCTCCCTTGTCCGTATTGATCCTTGTCTCGGAGGACCAGCGCAGCTGCCTTGGCTGGGTTCTGGGGGAAGAACTCGTCCCAGAACTCCTGCTCAAATGCGGCCCAGTTTGCAAACCCCGCAACGCCTCCGGGGCATCAGAAAACCCGCAGTGCGTAGGTGGCCGCTCTCCCAGACTTCATGTAGGAGAGAACCCATGCAATTTTCAGGTCGTCCAGAAAACCCGCAGTGCGTAGGTGGCCGCTCTCCCAGACTTCATGTAGGAGAGAACCCATGCAATTTTCAGGTCGTCCGAGATGAAGTTGTCCTCGCAGAGCTGGATATAGGTGAGGCACGACTGTAGAAATCATTCTCCGGTCACGCAGTCGCCATCATAGGCATCTGGGATTGCCGGTTGGGGGAGGAGCGCACGTGGGGTCCCTTGGGTCCTCAGAGGATTCGGAGAGGATGGCTGAACAGCGGGGGGCAGTGCCGCTGCTGGGGTTGCGGTAGCAACCAAGGGAGTGGTGTTGAGATGCTCTAGGAGTGCCCGGAGGGAGTCGGAGATGGTTTCAGTGGTTTGTCGGAGGGTGGAGAGTTCGGCGGTGTGGTGAGTGAGGGAAGCTTGAGTAAGCTGCACTTGAGCCTCTAGGTGGAGCAAGCGAGTCCAGGCTTCATCCTGAGGAGCTGTAGCGTCCAGAGGAGTGTCTGAAGAGGCAAGCTGAGACATAGAAGGTCCAGATGCTTAAAACTGGTGGAGAAGCGGCAGATAGGAGCCAGAGAATTCTTCTGACGGCTATGGGGGGCTTCCAGACCGGAATTAGAAGACTTGTTCTGCTGTAAGGGCGACCTCCGGAGGTTGCGGCACTATCACACAACTGGGCTTCCAGACCGGAATTAGAAGACTTGTTCTGCTGTAAGGGCGACCTCCGGAGGTTGCGGCACTATCACACAACTGGCAGAGGGAAATCCAAAGTATATTAGAGCCAGTAACGACAGTACAATCAATAACTAATCACCTGGCAGAGGGAAATCCAAAGAGAACAAGTCTAAGGATTCCTGTAGCGTAGTCCGCTATGTGGCGTTGGCCACATAGCTTTACTTACTGTATAGTAGTAAATATTATATTATATTTACTGTAGCGTAGTCCGCTATGTGGCGTTGGCCACATAGCTTTACTTACTGTATAGTAGTAAATATTATATTATATTTATTATAATATAATATTATTTACATTAGTATATAATTAGTTACCCTGCTGCTTACAAAGCAGCTTATTTTGTGTTGATACTACATAGTCAATAGACCGGACTGGTCTGATTCTGTGCAGTGTGAACCTAAGCTCTCACAATCTCTGTAACTTCGTTACATTTTTTTGAATCCGCCAGCTAGGATCTATTGCCTAGCATCCGACGTCAGTCGTTGAGTTCGTTGACAGAACTCTATCAGCTTCTCGAGCTTCTTGCACAGCCACACCATGCAAATTTCAAACAGGGGATCGATGAGTAATCCCATACCTGCAGCGCCCACTGACGGTGGGCGAAATGCCCACGACCTACGGGGAGACCCAGCAGACACCCAGGACGCGTCAGCGTCCAATGCGGGTCAGGTAAGACCCAAGGCTCGAGACCGAGGTCAGAGTGCCGACCTGGCCAGGAATGAGAGCGAGGCCCGGAGAGCTGAAAGCTCACAGCAGGACGGTCGCAACGCCTCCAGGACAAGATGCCCGGGGGATTAACGCCCCCAGTTACGCAGCTGCCAGGAGGACCGCGACGGTCTCGCAACGCCTCCAGGACAAGATGCCCGGGGGATTAACGCCCCCAGTTACGCAGCTGCCAGGAGGACCGCGACGGTCTAGCCGATTGGCTTCCAAAGGACCCGCAGGACGGCCGACAGTCAACCGGCGCCTATGGCGTCCCAGGAGACGCCGAGTCGTCAGTACGGACTGGGAGAGCCCTCCCGCGAGCCGGAGCAGTGGGACCAGGCAGTCCACAGTGGGTCCAATGCCTTTAAAGTAGCGGAAGCCCGCTTAGAAGAGGTACTGGAGGAGGCTGCAAGGCCTGAAGTATACCGCACAGAAGATCGATTCCCGCGCACCCCAGCAGTGGAGGAAGCTCCGGAGGTTGTAGAGCTTCCAGAGGAGGTGATGGAGTCGTCAAGTGATGACAACGCCGGCCAGCAGTGGAGGAAGCTCCGGAGGTTGTAGAGCTTCCAGAGGAGGTGATGGAGTCGTCAAGTGATGACAACGCCGGAGCAGAGGAACAGCGGCTGAAAACCGTGTACACTGTGCGCTTGCGGGTGTTCTGGGACTTGCACCCAGAGGTGATGAAATACACCACCCAAGCGCGACTCGAGCGCTACGCGTCAGCCCATATAGTAGCACTTAGGCGACAAGGGCACGAAGTGCCCAATGTATTCAGTACGAAATATACTGATTTGATGGTGAGAGTGCTCACTATGGAGCTGCAAATGTATGTGCAGCATAAGGCCACATGGCAATCGGGGGTCTCGACCCCCTGGAGCCACACGTCCGAGGAATGCTCGGCACGACGCAATCAAGACGTCGGAATCGAGCTAGTGGAGGCACTAGCACGGGCGCAAGAAGTGCCCAAAGTAAGACCGGTGAGTACTTTTTATACTCCAGCAGGACAAGGGTGGCGTGAGGAGCCCCCCACATGCGTAACCATGACCGTAGGACAGATATGTCAGGTCCAGATGGGCACGATAGTACCTGTGCTCAAGTGGAAAGCGAGGCATCTGTGATGCCGCGCGTGCCCATGGCCGAAACGTTGAGCGACAGAGTCACGTATCAACGTATGCGCAATGGCGACCTCAGGACTAAGGGCGCGTGCCCATGGCCGAAACGTTGAGCGACAGAGTCACGTATCAACGTATGCGCAATGGCGACCTCAGGACTAAGGGACAGTCCCTTATCGACGATCAGGGCATCGTATTCGAGGGCACTAAGCCCATTGACGAGATGCGTCGTCAATTCGTCACGCAGGGTCAGGAGAATCAAGCTTCTCCAGGTCCAGGGCGGCGCAACGATCATGATGAGGAGACTTCCTCGATCGAGATGGCGCCACGAGACGTGATGTCCCTGGTAACGGCCGGGATGACGGCCCTAGGTGATCCCTCGAGACGAGGGCAATTATGCCCACAGTCGAGGAGGCTCGGACGTCCTCCGCAAGGTGGACGGGGAAGTCGCTTCCCCATGCCGCTGATTTGGCGACTAGATCCCCAGGTCAGCGGAAGCCATTCGAATGCATGTGAAGCCATGCACGATCGCCTGCATCGAGTAGTCGATGATGCCCTGGGCGTAACCTTACGGTTACCAGACGGAGTTGTGAAGCCATGCACGATCGCCTGCATCGAGTAGTCGATGATGCCCTGGGCGTAACCTTACGGTTACCAGACGGAGTGAAGCTGCGTAAAGCAGACAGTAGGCACATTTGCGCCTATACAGGCACGTCCAAGTTCAGCGACCTGGAAGATTGGGCGATGGATGTATGCACCCATCTTGCCATGTGCTTATACGGAGGTGACCGTATGGAACGAGAACGAATCTTCGTTCTGCCTGAGTTCTTGGCCGGAGAGGCCATGGGTTGGTTTCGACGGGCAGTACTGCACGTCAACCGTGTCCAATATGACTGGACGTTTAAAGGAGTCCTTACAGGACTGTACGATCGATTCGTACACCCCTCAACGCTCCAGGATGCAAGGCGGGACTTCCAGTCCGCCAAGTACACCGAGAAGTTGGGAGTACAAGGGTTCTATGATACCCTTAATGACCATGCCCAGAACATGGCAGTATACCCGGACGGGTATACAATGCTCGAAACGTTCTTGGATGGCATTCCAGCGGATATGCGCCGCTATTTGATACGTGAGGACGGATTGTCCCCAGAAGTCAACGATGTGGAAGAATTTGTGGCATATGCCATCCGGTATGAGCAGTCTCTGAAGACTGCTAACCACTACGAACATCGGAGTGGACACAAAGGGGGACCCAGGCGACTACCGCCTGGTGGGACACCTCACGGGGTCAGCATGTGGGGACCTTCCTGGCCAAAAAGACCGATTTGGACCGTGACCGCAACACGCGGTTTGTTGTTCACGGGGTCAGCATGTGGGGACCTTCCTGGCCAAAAAGACCGATTTGGACCGTGACCGCAACACGCGGTTTGTTGTACGCAGAACCCCTGCTGCGAACCGGGGCAGAGCCGCCCATGCCCAGAGCGGGCGCCGGATGGAGAACGTCCTAAACCAAGGCCGGACTTCAAGCCGGCCAACCCACCGGAACAGTCGGGGACTTGTTTCGCGTGTGGCCAACCAGGCCACTACGCTACCAACTGCCCTGCGAAGCCAGGACCCCGAGGAAGGGGTATACACCCCGCGCCCACCTTTGAGCTGCACATACTGCAGCGCGAGTGGGAGTGATGGAGACGTATCTGCCGAGTCTGAGGCGGAGCACCCCACAAACGACCAGGAGCCCCCAGAGGAGCGAGTGGGAGTGATGGAGACGTATCTGCCGAGTCTGAGGCGGAGCACCCCACAAACGACCAGGAGCCCCCAGAGGAGGCATCGGGCGCCGAGCCCAAGAGTGTGGTCGTGGAGGGGGAGGAGTACGTCACAGTCGACGTATATGACGACGTCTACGACAATGAGTATTACAGTCGCGACAGCGACTCTGAGTGCCTAGCGGCAATGACGGATTGGCTGTCCACAAATGATCCCGAACGGAATAACGTAGTTCGGATGAAGAAGGTGACCCTTCGTCGTGCAGAGGGCACTTTGCGTCCACAAATGATCCCGAACGGAATAACGTAGTTCGGATGAAGAAGGTGACCCTTCGTCGTGCAGAGGGCACTTTGCAGCGCCCTACATTGAAACGAGCAGACAAGGAGTGCCTGGTCTCGTATGTGGACGTAGACGGCCACAAGGCATGGACCCTATGGGACTCTGGGAGTACCACATCGGGCATAACGCCCCAGTTCGCCCATGTGTACGGAATATCCGTGCAGGAGTTGGATACGCCATTGGCGTTACAGCTGGGCACCGTAGGGAGCCGAGCCATGGTGCAGTATGGGACAAATGTGAATGTCCAAACGCCGGGCTCACGTAGCCGAATACATGGATGTAGCGAACTTCGATCGCTACGATATGATACTGGGAATGCCATTCATGCGGCGTAACAAAGTCATACTAGACTTTGACCAATGTCAGGTGATCGCTACGATATGATACTGGGAATGCCATTCATGCGGCGTAACAAAGTCATACTAGACTTTGACCAATGTCAGGTACTAGTGAATGGGAAAGTGATCCCAGCCGAACGAGCTACAGCAGACGACACTGATAATCGTCTGCGACGTCATCGCACTACGGAGAAACGCAAGGACTCTCCATGACTTGGCCGGCGCAGAGTGCCGGCCGTGGAGATGTGGAGGAGGAAGTGCAGGCTATGCCTGGACTGAGCGCAGACCACAACGTGGTAATGATGAGCGAGGAGGAGTATATGTGGAGGAGGAAGTGCAGGCTATGCCTGGACTGAGCGCAGACCACAACGTGGTAATGATGAGCGAGGAGGAGTATCAAGCCTCCAAGAGGAGCAACGAGCGAATAATCGCTCCTGAGATTCGAGGCGCAAGGCCTCCAGACAAACGCCATCGAAAGGCGAGACAATGGGAGGACTCAGTGGATGTATGTCCACCTACGTCCTCACGAGTCAAGTTGGAAGACTTGAAAGACAGCATCCAAGAGGGGAGGACTCAGTGGATGTATGTCCACCTACGTCCTCACGAGTCAAGTTGGAAGACTTGAAAGACAGCATCCAAGAGGCGGAAGCCTCAGAAGAGGGGGACACACGGTCCCTATGGGAGCGACCAGCCCCCCTGCCAGAGTACGACTGGGCATACGACCCCCGAATGCAGAGGGGGACACACGGTCCCTATGGGAGCGACCAGCCCCCCTGCCAGAGTACGACTGGGCATACGACCCCCGAATGCCGCAAGAGTGGAACGAGCTGGTGGCAGCCACGTGTGCGCAAAATGCGCACCAGAGACGGATGACCATCAAACCACGTATCCAGCCAGCCCGGACAGGTATCCGTAGCGTACTCGCTTGTACGTGAAGGAAGAAGCCTCGTGGCTTATAAGGCAGCGGCAGCGGTGCCCGCTGAGACTACATATACCTGATGACAGTGTCAATCGGGTGCTCGCAATGCGCAAGCAGTATGCACCGCCGCCTCGCCGCTGAGACTACATATACCTGATGACAGTGTCAATCGGGTGCTCGCAATGCGCAAGCAGTATGCACCGCCGCCTCGGCCACCCTCAGAGACGGTGGAAGTACTTCCCCCGGTACGCATGAAGGGGAAGCAGAAGGCGACAAGCCTTCGTGAGGAAGATATTCCTCGGTTGCGTCAGCAATGGCAAGAAGAATTTGCCGACATGGTCAATGGGACCAAGGAGGAGCTCCCGCCATGGCGGGAGGTGAACCATGAGATTAATCTCATAGACGAGAACAAGCAGTATAAGTACCACTTGCCGCGCTGTCCGCGCGCCCTCCAGGAGCAACTACGCGATAAGACTAATCGCTACTTGAATGCTCAATGGTGGTCCCCATGCACCACCGCTCAAGCTGCACCGTTATTGTGCATCCCGAAGAAGGATGGAACCCTTCGAACAGCTCTTGATGCGCGTCAGCGCAATGACAATACCATAAAGGATGTAACTCCTTTACCAGATCAAGAGGTGATCCGGGAAGACGTGGCTCAGGCAAAGTATCGCTCAAAGATTGACCTTACTGACACTTACAAGCAGGTGCGCATTCGCACCGAGGACGTACCCAAGACCGTATTTGCGTCGATCATGGGTACATTCACGAGCAATACAAGCAGGTGCGCATTCGCACCGAGGACGTACCCAAGACCGTATTTGCGTCGATCATGGGTACATTCACGAGCAATATAATGCAGATTGGAGACTGCAATGCTCCAGCAACTTTCCAGAGGCTAATGACCTCTATCTTCCGAGACGTAATAGGACGTTTCATGCACGTCTACTTAGATGACATATTCATCTACTCGGATACCATGGAGGAGCATGAGCAGCACCTCAGAGTCGTATTCGAACGACTGCGCAAGTACAAGTTGTACTTGAAGTGGAAAAAATGTGAGCTCTACGCTCAGAGTATAGACTGCCTAGGGCATGTCATAGACGAGCGGGGTATCCACCCTGATCAGGACAAGCTCGATCGTATTTGGGAGTGGCGCACGCCCCGAAACTACAATGACATCCAACGATTCGTTGGCCTTGTCAACTACATATCGAGCTTCTTGCCCGATGTCACAGCCTATACTGGGCCACTTATGGCCATGACACAGAACGGGTCACCGTTCAATTGGAGGCCGTTGCACCAGCGGTGCTTCGAGATGGTCAAACGGATCTGTACGAAGACTCCGGTGATTCGACCAATCGACCCTAGACGGGACAAGCCAATATGGCTCATTTGCGACGCGTCCAAGACAGGCGTCGGAGCCATGTACGGCCAGGGAAGCAGCTGGCAGACGTGCCGCCCAGCAGGGTTCATGTCGAAGAAGTTCACGACGGCCCAGCAAAACTATGCGGTGCACGAGCTGGAGACTCTTGCCATACAAGTGGGAGGATAAGCTGATGGGATACCCCATCCACATCATAACGGACCACAAGGCCCTTGAGTTCTTTAAAACTCCAAGTGGGAGGATAAGCTGATGGGATACCCCATCCACATCATAACGGACCACAAGGCCCTTGAGTTCTTTAAAACTCAGGTGAACTTGTCGCCGCGCCAGCGACGGTGGATAGACTACATGTCGAGATACCAGTTCGACATCACCTATGTTAAAGGTGAACTCAACAAAGTGGCAGACTGCTTGTCGCGCTACTTTGAGAGTGATGTAGTCGGGGAGGCTCACGAGCCTCATGAGTATGTGCAGGCAGACTGCCGCATAGACCCTGATGGAGAGGATTTACCTCTCCACCGATACCAGGAGCTCAGGGAGCATGTCCTGGAAGTACGCTATGTGTGACGATGAACGGAGGCGAAGCACTCGCCTCAGAGAGCAGCGTGAAGAACGGGACGTAGCCGCCCAGTTGCTCAAGGTGACGATGAACGGAGGCGAAGCACTCGCCTCAGAGAGCAGCGTGAAGAACGGGACGTAGCCGCCCAGTTGCTCAAGGAGCATGAAGCCGTGGACCCAGCGTCCACTAGGGAGCACAAGCGCCACGATGTACCCGTTACGCTTGCGGAGATGCTCGAAGGCGAATTGCCTTCATCCCAGCCTCCTAGCCTGGTCAATGACGACTTCCGGCAGGAGGTGGTGCAGGACTATGGCGATGATCCTCTCTTCGCCGAGATAATCGCCAATCCTGACGACCATCCTCGGTTCAGGCATGAGCCTGGTGGACTCATCACGACGGAGAACCGTCAAGGGGTGGCAGTGGTATGCCTCCCCCGTACGCGTACCATTGTTACGCGGGTCTTGGACCAGGCCCATGCCCTGGTGGGGCACTTTGGTGCCGCCCGGACGTTGGGCTACATCCGGAGATGGTATTGGTGGCCACGTATGGCCCAAGAAGTGACTAAGTTTTGCGCGTCATGCGCAGCGTGTCAGAGGGCAAAGTTGCCCCCTGGATCCCCTCCCGGGAAGCTACACCAGCTACCCGTGCCGGTGAAACCCTGGGACTCAATCGGAATGGACTTCGTAGGTCCCTTTCCCGAGTCCAGAGGGTTCGATTACCTCTGGGTAGTCATATGCCGCATGACAAGCATGGTGCACCTCATACCGGTGCGAACTACGCTGACGGCTAAGGAGCTGTCGTGGATCTACCTGAGGGAGATCGTTAGGCTGCATGGGCTGCCTAGCACCATTGTGAGCGATCGTGACTCGAAGTTCACGTCTCAATGGTGGAGAGAACTCCACAAACTGCTAGGAGCACGACTCCTCATGTCGACGTCCTTCCATCCTCAAACGGATGGGCAGACAGAGCGGGCTAACCGCAGTATAGGTCAGATTTTGAGGGCAGTTGTTCGCCCTGACCAACGGGACTGGGTGGACTGGTGTCCACTCACTGAGTTCGCGATTAACGCGAGTATCTCGGATACCACAGGGTATGCGCCCTTTGAACTCAACGGAGGGTACTTGCCCTCCATGCTGCACGAAGTTCGTGCTGATACGGTGGCTCACCGTGGAGTTGTCGAGTTCGCCAGGCAGGCCCTGGAGAACATTGCGGCAGCGCATGACGCCATCATAGAGGCACAGTCTTCCAGGCGAAAAACGCCAATCACCGTAGGCGAGCAGACCCGCCAATAGCAGTAGGAGCGTTGGTCTACCTATAGTCTTCCAGGCGAAAAACGCCAATCACCGTAGGCGAGCAGACCCGCCAATAGCAGTAGGAGCGTTGGTCTACCTATCAACGCGTAATCTGAAGCTCCCAAAGGGACGGGCGAGTAAACTCTGCCCGAAATGGGTAGGCCCATACCGCGTCCTAGACGCAGAGCCAAGTACCTCCAACTACGTGTTGGAGCTGCCTCTGGCATTACAGGAACGACGCATCGTTCCTAAGTTTCATGTGTCGCTGTTGCGACCTTACAGCGCGTCTGACGATGCGCTGTTCCCTAACAGGGCAACCCCAGGCCCCTATGATTTTGGGGCTCGAGACGATGACGAATGGTTCGTCGAGTGCATAATTGGGCACCGGTGGACTGAGCGTAACACGCTCGAGTTTGAAGTACGATGGTCCCTGGGGGACACAACATGGGAGCCACACTCCCATTGCTCCAAGCTAGCGGCACTTGACCGTTATTTGGAGTTGAAGGGCGTTAAGCGCCCACATCAATTAAGTAAGCATGCCGGCGCTTAATTTGATCGGCAGTGCCGATGCGGCTTGGCTGAGTTGGTCAGCAGCTGTGGCTGAAACACGTCTTAAAAGGTGAAATTTCTTTTTCGCTTTTTTCCCGCGGCTTGGCTGAGTTGGTCAGCAGCTGTGGCTGAAACACGTCTTAAAAGGTGAAATTTCTTTTTCGCTTTTTTCCCCAACCATGGACAGCATGCCCGTGGACTTGAGTGACAGCAGCAGCAGCAGTTTGAGAGTACGCCGTCGGTCTTACCGTCAGCTGAAGGGGGGGGGCAGATGGCTCCCCCGCTGACCCAAAATGCGCCTTTGAGAGTACGCCGTCGGTCTTACCGTCAGCTGAAGGGGGGGGGCAGATGGCTCCCCCGCTGACCCAAAATGCGCCCCAGTGGGGACAATCGCAACCAGCTGTGGGCTTCCCACAGCAGCAGCAACCACCAGCGGCGGGCTACCTGCCACAGCAGCCGGTGATCAGTGGCTATCCGCCACTTCAAACCATGCAGGGCAACTTCATGCCCCAGAACGCACCTGTGGGCGGCTATCAGCCCCAACAACCAGCACCGGGCGCTTATGCGCCACATCACACCGAGGGCCAATTCCAGCAACAGGCCTACGGGGGGCTAGTCAGCCCCCAAGCAGCGCCGGCATGGAGGCAGCTTGCCCCTGTACGGCAACAGGGCACTGGGGACACATCCTTTTCCCCAGTTTACCGCCCCGGTGCACTACCCTGGGATGGGTGGTGTGCCCGTAATGATGCCGTAGGGACACATCCTTTTCCCCAGTTTACCGCCCCGGTGCACTACCCTGGGATGGGTGGTGTGCCCGTAATGATGCCGTACCCCCCGGCTTGGATGGGGGCTTGGGGCGCAATGCCCCAGTACAGCGACTCGCATGAGTCGCAAGCCAAGGGAGGCCGGTCGATTTCCCTGTCGACCACAGCACCAATTGACAATCTAGAGGGACGCAAAGCATCCCTTGGGCAGGCCACCGCGGCCATCGAGAGTACAGAAACTCTCAATACAGAACGGAGCATCAGTTCATCGGCTGATGCGCCGACGGAGAGCTTGGCCAAGCTCTCCTTGCTACAGCGGCTGGAAATGCCGCACCAATCCGAGCCCAGCTCGGAAGAAGAGTCGCGTCCTTGACGCGACAAAGGAAAAGCACGGGCTGTCGAGCCCACTCACAGCCAGGACTTAGTCCTGGCTACCCTTCTCCAACGTCTGGGAGATAACGGGTACGATGTACCCACAGAGTCATCATTCCTCCGCGATGCGGAGGCAGTCGTCCTCATCTGCCAGATGATGGACAACATGGATCATATGCGCGCTCAGCGCAAAACTGATCTCCTTGCCCTTTTGGCCGCTCGTAAGCAGCAGACTACACCCCCGAGTCAGGACACCGACTCCAGCAAAAGGGCACGTCGGCAAGGAGTGGAGGACGCGCCCTCCCGCTCGATTAAGTCGAGCGTTGCTGCCCCCGGCCGGGAGGCCAGTCTAGGACGGGACATCCTCCCCTATGAAGATGTTCCTGCTCCAGCCGCCCCCCGGCTTATCCAGCGCCTCGCCAGCGGCGCGTCTGAGGTCGCGTCTTCGCGACCAGTATCCGTGGTATCCACCACGTACTCTGGGGAGCAGAGTTTCAGGGGCGTGAGCACACGCCCCACTGAGGCCAAGGCCTCACAACCCCAAAAGGATTGTCAGGGTAAGCAACCGGAAGGGCGTGCCTACGTCAACGTGCACTTCCCTGAGGATGCCCCGAAAGGGGCCCCAGGGGCTAACATCCCCTTTTTACCCGCTATACTGGTAGAGGGCCTGCCAGCCCGACTCCCGTGGTGTGTGTGGGCAATGGACCCACGATCTGAGAAGTCGGAGCCGGAGAGGCTGCCTTCTCCGCCCTCCGACGACGATTGGTATGAGGAGCCTGAAGAGGCTCGTATGGAATCCCCAGTGCCGCACGAGACGGCGGCACAACGTATGGCGCACGAACGGCGCAACAGCAATTGACGAGCCAAGATGGAGCGTCGGGCACAGAACAGCGCCAAACGAGGGGCCGCCCTTCTTGAGGACGAAACCGGGCGCATCCCTGATGCGCTCGGTGTGGTGATCTACCGTGATCACACTATTGAGCGCCAGAACTCATTCTTTGGCACGGGGTTGGCTCCCCAATTCTATTGGTTGCCAATGACCAATACCATTTTCGTCGGGCAAGAAGCCCGCGCAGCCAGGTCCTTCGAGGACGATAAACAAGGCAACGCCGCGGCGACGCCCCACAACAGTAAGGTGTACCAAGTGGCACCTTGTGGGTTTCCCCGCAGTTCTCGAGAAGTCCGTAGACTTCATGCACTGGTTAACAACCAGTTTACGCCGCTTTGTCAGCGTCAGTTGGGCTATCTCTTGCTCAACGAATTCAAGCGGGTGGCGCTCAACTGCCACCCTACGGCCCGAGACAGAGCTATGTCTCATCTACTCGACGAGGTCGAGTATAGGACTATTGCGGTACCCTTCACGAGTCCAGAGGAGCGGGAGAACGTCCTGCGAATGATTGTGCTGTCGCGGCTCTATCGCCGCAAAGAGGGAGGGAAAATTGCCTTCGTCGGCCTTACCCCCCCTGATCCAAAGCAACCATTTGCTTTGGACTACCTGGGCTCATATGCCCTTCTCTATGGATGTCCTGGGACGTCCAATGTGTGGACCGGTCTGGCCATGGACCGAGCCATGCGCATTCATTGGCGTAGCCTCTTTGGGTTTGCGCTTGTACGCGCCCTCAGTGCCAGCCGCGCCTCCAAGGCCACGGTACACAAGTACCTGGCCTACGTCTTCGCCAGGCCAGGCCTCTACAAAGAGGCTGTGGCTGAGTACGAGGCGGCCACGGGGCAAGTCTTTGAGCCCCTCCACGCCGACGACCCTACCTTCGAGGTTCAGGCTGTGGACATTCCGGAAGCGTCAGCTTCTGTGTTCTCCACTTCGGACGCGTTACGCGTCCTTCTTCACAATCAAATCCCGGTCAGCTGGGCTGACCACGCGTACACTTATGGGGTCACATACTTGGCCCATCTATTCTTCAGCGACAGCTGGCTCTACAACAAGGCGGCTGCTATCGACGACGAGAGGCTACAACGCCTCGACCACTACGATACACCCCAGTCCATCCCTCAGTGGGATGGGTGGCGCGAGGCCACCATCGGCGATCGCCAAGGCCTGATGCTCCAGCAGCAGGACAGTCGTCGTGCATACGACGACACGCTTGCCAAGGGGATGTACCTCTTCATCGGGCAAGACATTCATGCCCACGAAATCTGGACGTGCCAGTACCCGTCCGACACCGGGGATCTGCCTGATCCCCAACCACCCATCCCGGGGTCGACCATCGACCCCAATTTCACACTGTCCCCCCTCCGGGACTATGACGATTCCCTGCCAGTAGCAGGGCCTTCGGGCACTTCCTACGCGCCCGCACCCGAGGATGAACTCCTCGACTACGACATGGACGACGCGACTGCCAATCCATTCCGGGAGCCTGGGGACTCTCCCATTGCCCCCGTACCAGACTTACCAATGGCATGACCGTCGTATTATCTCAAGACCGTAGCTCGGTCTGATTGGGGGGTGTGTAGCGTAGTCCGCTATGTGTGTTGGCATGACCGTCGTATTATCTCAAGACCGTAGCTCGGTCTGATTGGGGGGTGTGTAGCGTAGTCCGCTATGTGGTGTTGGCCACATAGCTTTACTTACTGTATAGTAGTAAATATTATATTATATTTATTATAATATAATATTATTTACATTAGTATATAATTAGTTACCCTGCTGCTTACAAAGCAGCTTATTTTGTGTTGATACTATATAGTCAATAGACTGGACTGGTCTGATTCTGTGCAGTGTGAACCTAAGCTCTCACAATCTCTGTAACTTCGTTACAATTCCTCTGCCAGTGCGGCACATCAGTATGGGGGTGGACGGGTGTGGGAACGACTGTACAGTATCCAACGGCTAGCTCCGGGAGGCCGGGAGAACTCCAGGGTGCGGGAAATGCTCCGGAGTTCTCCGGAAACTCCAGAAAAGGAAAGACAAGAGCGAGGAGTCCCCTGACAGCCTCGTTGTAGAGCCGGCTGTTGCTGAAGAATAAATGGGCCAAGTAGGTGACCCCATAAGTATACGCATGGTCAGCCCAGCTGACTGGGATTTGATTATGAAGAAGGACGTGTAACGCATCCGAAGTGGTGAACACGGAAGCTGACGCTTCTGGGATGTCCACAGCCTGAGCCTCGAAGTTAGGGTCGTCGGCGTGGAAGGGCACAAAGACTTGCCCCGTGGCCGCCTCGTACTTAGCCATGGCCTCTTTGTAGAGGCCTGGCCGGGTGAATACGTAGGCCAGGTACTTGTGTACCGTGGCCTTGGAGGCGCGGCTGGCACTGAGGGCGCGTACAAGCGCAAACCCAAAGAGGCTACGCCAATGAATGCGCATGGCACGGTCCATGGCCAGACCGGTCCATACGTTGGACCTCCCAGGACATCCATAGAGAAGGGCATATGAGCCCAGGTAGTCCAAAGCAAATGGTTGCTTTGGATCAGAGGGGGTAAGGCCGACGAAGGCAATTTTCCCTCCCTCTTTGCGGCGATAGAGCCACAATGGCACAATCATTTGCAGGACATTCTCCCGCTCCTCTGGACTTGCGAAAGGTACCGTGATGGTCCTATACTCGACCTCGTCGAGTAAATGAGACATAGCTCTGTCTTGGGCAGTAGGGTGGCAGTTGAGCGCCACCCGCTTGAATTCGTTGAGCAATAGATAGTTCAACTGATGCTGACGAATTGGTGTAAACTGGTTGTTAACCAGTGCGTGAAGTCGGCGGACTTCTCGAGGACTGCGGGGAAACCCGCAAGGTGCCACTTGGTACACCTTACTGTTGTGGGGCGTCGCCACGGCGTTGCCCTTTTTATCGTCCTCGAAGGACCTGGCTGCGTGGGCTTCTTGCCTGACAAAGATGGTATTGGTCACTGGCGACCAATAGAATTGGGGAGCTAACCCCACGCCAAAGAATGAGTTTTGGCGCTCAATAGTGTGATCTCGATAGATCACAACACCGAGTGCATCAGGGATGTGCCCGGTTTGGTCCTCGAGGAGAGCAGCTCCTTGCTTGGCGCTATCCTGCACCCAACGTTCCATCTTGGCCCGTCGATTGCTGTTGCGCCGTTTGCGTGCCATACATTGTGCCACTGTCTCGTGCAGCACATGGGATTCCATACGAGCCTCTTTAGGCTCCTCATACCAATCGTCGTCAGAGGGCGGGAGGGCAGCCTCTCCGGCTCCGACTTCTCAGACCGTGGGTCCATAGCCCACACACACCGCAGGAGTCGGGCTGGTGGGCCCTCTACCAGTATAGCGGGTAAAAAGGGGATGTTAGCCCCTGGGGCCCCTTTCGAGGCATTCTTGGGGAAGTGCACGTTGACGTATGCATGCCCTTCCAGTTGCTTACCCCGACGATCCTTTTGGGGTTGTGAGGCCTTAGCCTCGGTGGGGCATATGCTCACGCCCCTGGAACTCTGCTCCCCAGAGTACGTGGTGGAAACCACGGATACTGGCCGTGAAGACGCGACCTCAGACGCGCTGCTGGTGAGGCGCTGGATAAGCCGGGGGGCGGCAGGAGCAAGGACATCTTCATAGGGAAGGATGTCCCGTCCTAGGCTGGCCTCCTGGCTGGGGGCAGCAACGCTCGACTTGATAGAGCGGGAGGGCACGTCCTCTACTCCTTGCCGACGCGCCCTTTTGCTGGAGTCGGTGTCCCGACTCAGGAGTGTAGTCTGCCGCTTACGAGCGGCCGAAAGGGCAAGGAGATTAGTTTTGCGCTGGGCGCGCATATGATCCATGTCGTCCATCATCCAGCAGATGAGGACAACTGCCTCCGCATCATGGAGGAATGCTGACTCTGCGGGTACATTGTACCCGTTATCTCCCAGACGTTGGAGAAGGGTAGCCAGGACTAAGTCCTGGTTGAGACTGGGCTCAACAGCCTGTGCTTTTCCTTTGTCGCGTCAAGGACACGACTCTTCTTCTGAGCTGGGCTCAGATTGGTGTGGCATTTCCAGCCGCTGTAGCAAGGAGAGCTTGGCCAAGCTCTTCGTCGGCGCATCAGCTGATGAACTGATGCTCCGTTCTGTATTGAGAGTTTCTGTACTCTCAATGGCCATGGGGGCCTGCACGAGGGATGCTTTGCGTCCCTCTAGATTGTCAATTGGTGCTGTGGTCGACAGGGAAATCGACCGGCCTCCCTTGGCTTGCGACTCATGCGAGTCGCTGTACTGGGGCATTGCGCCCCAAGCCCCCATCCAAGCCGGGGGGTACGGCATCATTATGGGCACACCACCCATCCCAGGGTAGTGCGCCGGGGCGGTAAACTGGGGAAAAGGATGTGTCCCCAGCTGCCCTGTTGCCGGTACAGGGGCAAGCTGCCTCCATGCCGACGCTGCTTGGGGGCTGACTAGCCCCCCATAGGCCTGTTGCTGGGATTGGCCCTCGGTGTGATGTGGCGCATAAGCGCCCGGTACTGGTTGTTGGGGCTGATAGCCACCCACAGGTGCGTTCTGGGGCATGAAGTTGCCCTGCATGGTTTGAAGTGGTGGATAGCCACTGATCACCGGCTGCTGCGGCAGGTAGCCCGCCGCTGGTGGTTGCTGCTGCTGTGGGAAGCCCACAGCTGGTTGTGATTGTCCCCACTGGGGCACATTTTGGGCGAGCGGGGGAGCCATCTGCCCCCCCCTTCAGCCGACGGTAAGACCAACGGCGTACTCTCAAACTGCTGCTGCTGCTGTTCACTCAGGTCCATGGGCATGTTGTCCATGGTTGGGGAAAAAAGCAAAAAAAGAAATTTCGCCTTTTAAAACGTGTTTCAGCCACAGCTGCTGACCAACTCAGCCAAGCCGCAATCGGCACTGCCGATCAAATTAAGCACTGGCATGCTTACTTAATTGATGTGGGCACTTAACGCCCTTCAACTCCAAATAACGGTCAAGTGCCGCTAACTTGGAGCAATGGGAGTGTGGCTCCCATGTTGTGTCCCCCAGGGACCATCGTACTTCAAACTCGAGCGTGTTACGCTCAGTCCACCGGTGCCCAATTATGCACTCGACGAACCATTCGTCATCGTCTCGAGCCCCAAAATCATAGGGGCCCGGGGTTGCCCTGTTAGGGAACAGCACATCGTCAGACGCGCTGTAAGGTCGCAACAGCGACACATGAAACTTAGGAACGATGCGTCGTTCCTGTAATGCCAGAGGCAGCTCCAACACGTAGTTGGAGGTACTTGGCTCTGCGTCTAGGACGCAGTATGGGCCTACCCATTTCGGGCAGAGTTTACTCGCCCGCCCCTTTGGGAGCTTCAGATTACGCATTGATAGGTAGACCAACGCTCCTACTGCTATCGGCGGGTCTTCTCACCTACGGTGATTGGCGTTTTTTGTCTGGAAGACTCACGCCTCTATGATGGCATCATGCGCCACCGCAATGTTCTTCAGGGCCTGCCTGGCGAACTCGACAACTCCGCAATGAGCCACCGTATCAGCACGAACTTCGTGCAGCATGGAGGGCAAGTACCCTTCGTTGAGTTCGAAGGGCGCATACCCTGTAGTATCTGAGATACTCGCGTTAATCACGAACTCAGTGAGTGGACACCAGTCCACCCAGTCCCATTGGTCAGGGCGAACAACTGCCCTCAGAATCTGACCTATACTGCGGTTAGCCCGCTCTGTCTGCCTATCCGTTTGAGGATGGAAGGACGTCAACATAAGGAGTCGTGCTCCTAGCAGTTTGTGGAGTTCTCTCCACCATTGAGACGTGAACTTTGAGTCACGGTCGCTCACAATAGTGCTAGGCAGCCCATGCAGCCTAACGATCTCCCTCAGGTAGATCCATGACAGCTCCTTAGTCGTCAGCGTAGTTCGCACCGGTATGAGGTGCACCATGCTTGTCATGCGGCATATGACCATCCAGAGGTAATCAAACCCTCTGGACTTGGGAAAGGGACCTATGAAGTCCATTCCGATCGAGTCCCAAGGTTTCACCGGCACGGGTAGCTGGTGTAGCTTCCCGGGAGGGGATCCAGGAGGCAACTTTGCCCTCTGACACGCTGCGCATGACGCGCAAAACTTAGTCACTTCTTGGGCCATACGTGGCCACCAATACCATCTCCAAATGTAGCCCAACGTCTGGGCGGCACCAAAGTGCCCCACCAGGGCATGGGCCTGGTCCAAGACCCGTGTAACAATGGTTCGCGTATGGGGGAGGCATACCACTGCCACCCCTTGACGGTTCTCTGTCGTGATGAGTCCACCAGGCTCATGCCCGAACCGAGGATGGTTGTCAGGATTGGCGATTATCTCGGCGAAGAGAGAATCATCGCCATAGTTCTGCACCACCTCCTGCTGGAAGTCGTCATTGACCAGGCTAAGAGGCTGGGATGAAGGCAATTCACCTTCGAGCATCTCCGCAAGTGTAATGGGGACATCGTGGCGCTCGTGCTCCCTAGTGGACGCTGGGTCCACAGCTTCATGCTCCTTGAGCAACTGGGCGGCTACGTCCCGCTCTTCATGCTGCTCTCTGAGGCGATTGCTTCGCCTCCGTTCATTGTCATGCATAGCGCATACTTCCAGGACATGCTCCCTGAGCTCCTGGTATCGGTGGAGAGGTAAATCCTCTCCATCAGGGTCTATGCGGCAGTCTGCCTGTACATACTCATGAGGCTTGTGAGCCTCCCCAACTACATCACTCTCAAAGTAGCGCGACAAGCAGTCTGCCACTTTGTTGAGTTCACCTTTCCCATTTGAGGAGGGCTTCGAGTATGGCAAGAGTCTCCAACTCATGCACCGCATAGTTTTGCTGGGCTGTTGTGAACTTCTTCGACATGAACCCCGCTGGGCGGCACGTTTGCCAGCTGCTTCCCTGACCATACATGGCCCCGACGCCTGTCTTGGATGCGTCGCAAATGAGCCATATAGGCTTGTCCCGTCTAGGGTCAATTGGTCGAATCACTGGAGTCTTTGTACAGATCCGTTTGACCATCTCGAAGCACCACTGGTGCAACGGCCTCCAATTGAACGGTGACCCGTTCTGCGTCATGGCTATAAGTGGCCCAGTATAGGCTGTGACATCGGGCAAGAAGCTCGATATGTAGTTGACAAGGCCAACGAAGCGTTGGATGTCATTGTAGTTTCGGGGCATGTGCCACTCCCGAATACGATCGAGCTTGTCCTGATCGGGGTGGATACCCTGCTCATCAATGACATGCCCTAGGCAGTCTATACTCTGAGCGTAGAGCTCACATTTCTTCCACTTCAAGTACAACTTGTACTTGCGCAGTCGTTCGAATACGACTCTGAGGTGCTGCTCATGCTCCTCCATAGAATCCGAGTAGATGAATATGTCATCTAGGTAGATGTGCATAAAACGTCCAATTACGTCTCGGAAGATAGAGGTCATTAGCCTCTGGAAAGTTGCTGGAGCATTGCAGTCTCCAATCTGCATTATATTGCTCGTAAACGTGCCCATTATCGATGCAAATACAGTCTTGGGTACGTCCTCGGTGCGAATGTGCACCTGCTTGTAAGCGTCAGTAAGGTCGATCTTTGAGCGATACTTCGCCTGAGCCACGTCTTCCCGGATCACCTCTTGATCTGGTAAAGGAGTTACATCCTTTATGGTATTGTCATTGCGCTGATGCGCATCAAGAGCTGTTCGAAGGGTTCCATCCTTCTTCGGGATGCACAATAACGGTGCAGCTTGAGCAGTGGTGCATGGGCATCAAGAGCTGTTCGAAGGGTTCCATCCTTCTTCGGGATGCACAATAACGGTGCAGCTTGAGCAGTGGTGCATGGGGACCACCATTGAGCATTCAAGTAGCGATTAGTTTTATCGTGTAGTTGCTCCTGGAGGGCGCGTGGACAGCGTGGCAAGTGGTACTTATACTGCTTGTTCTCGTCTATGAGATTAATCTCATGGTTCACCTCCTGCCATGGCGGGAGCTCCTCCTTGGTCCCATTGACCATGTCGGCAAATTCTTCTTGCCATTGCTGACGCAACCAAGGGATATCTTCCTCACGAAGGCCTGTCACCTTCTGCTTCCCCTTCATACGTACCGGGGGAAGTACTTTCACTGTCTCTGAGGGTGGCCGAGGCGGCGGTGCATACTGCTCGCGCATTGCGAGCACTTGATTGACACTGTCATCGGGTATATGTAGTCTCAGCGGAGCACCCGCTGCCGCTGCCTTATAAGCCATGAGGCTTCTTCCCTCACATACCAGCGAGTACGCTACAGACACCTTGTCCGGGGCTGGCTGGCGATACGTTGGTTTGATGGTCATCCGTCTCTGGTGCGCATTTTGCGCACACATGGCTGCCACCAGCTCATTCCACTCTTGCGGCATTCGGGGGTCGTATGCCCAGTTGTACTCTGGCAGGGGGGCTGGTCGCTCCTATAGGGACCGTGTGTCCCCCTCTCCTGAGGCTTCCACCTCTTGGATGCTGTCTTTCAAGTCTTCCAACTTGACTCGTGAGGACGTAGGTGGACATACATCCACTGAGTCCTCTCATTGTCTCGCCTTTTGATGGCGCTTGTCTGGAGGCCTTGCACCTCGAATCTCAGGAGCGATTATTCGCTCGTTGCTCCTCTTGGAGGCTTGATACTCCTCCTCACTCATCATTACCACGTTGTGGTCTGCGCTCAGTCCAGGCATAGCCTGCACTTCCTCCTCCACATCCTCCACAGCCGGCACTCTGCACCGGCCAACTCATGGAGAGTCCTTGCGTTTCTCTGTAGTGCGATGATGTCGCAGACGATTATCAGTGTCGTCTGCTGTAGCTCGCTCGGCAGGGATCACTTTCCCATTCACTAGCACCTGACAATGGTCAAAGTCTAATATGACTTTGTTATGCCGCATGAATGGCGTTCCCAGTATCATATCGTAGCGATCGAAGTTTGCTACATCCATGTATTCCTGGCTACGTGAGCCCGGTGTTTGGACATTCACATTTGTCCCATACTGCACCATGGCTCGGCTCCCTACGGTGCCCAGCTGTAACGCCAATGGCTGTCAGGGGACTCCTCGCTCTTGTCTGGTCACAATTTCCTTTTCTGGAGTTTCCAGAGAACTCTGGAGCATTTCCCGCACCCCGGAGTTCTCCCGGCCTCCCGGAGCTAGCCGCTGGATACTGTACAGTTGTTCCCATGCCTGTCTGCCCCCGTACTGATGTGCCGCACTGGCAGAGGAATCCTTAGACTTGTTCTCTTTGGATTTCCCTCTGCCAGGTGATTAGTTATTGATTGTACTGTCGTTACTGGCTCTAATATACTTTGGATTTCCCTCTGCCAGTTGTGTGATAGTGCCGCAACCTCCGGAGGTCGCCCTTACAATGGCGTATCCAACTCCTGCACGGATATTCCATACACATGGGCGAACTGGGGCGTTATGCCCGACGTAGTGCTCCCAGAGTCCCATAGGGTCCATGCCTTGTGGCCGTCTACGTCCACATATGAGACCAGGCACTCCTTGTCTGCTCATTTTAATGTAGGGCACTGTAAAGTGCCCTCTGCACGACGAAGAGTCACCTTCTTCATCTGCACCACGTTGTTCCATTCAGGATCATTTGTGGATGGCCAGTCCGTCATCACCGCTAGGCACTCAGAGTCGCTGTCGCGACTGTAGTACTCATTGTCGTAGACGTTGTCATATACGTCGACTGTGACGTACTCCTCCCCCTCCATGACCACACTCTCAGGCTCGGCGCCCAATGCCTCCTCTGGGGGCTCCTGGTCGTTTGTGGGGTGCTCTGCCTCAGACTCGGCAGATACGTCTCCGTCACTCCCACTCGCGGCTGCAGTATGTGCAGCTCAAAGGTGGGCGTGGGGTGTATACCCCTTCCTCGGGGCTCCTGGCTTTGCGGGGCAGTTGCTGCAGTATGTGCAGCTCAAAGGTGGGCGTGGGGTGTATACCCCTTCCTCGGGGCTCCTGGCTTTGCGGGGCAGTTGGTAGCGTAGTGGCCTGGTTGGCCACACGCGAAACAAGTCCCTGTCTGACCTGGTGGGTTGGCCGGCTTGAAGTTCGGCCTTGGTTTAGGACGTTCTCCATCCAGCGCCCGCTCTGGGCGTGGGCGGCTCCGCCCTCGGTTCGCAGCAGGGGTTCTGTGTACAACAAACCACGTGTTGCGGTCACGGTCCAAGTCGGCCTTTTTGGCCAAGAAGGTCTCCACATGCTGACCCCATGAGGGTGTCCCACCAGGCGGTAGTCGCCTGGGTCCCCCTTTGTGTCCACTCCGATGTTCGTAGTGGTTAGCAGTCTTCAGAGACTGCTCATACCAGATGGCATATGCCACAAATTCTTCCACATTGTTGACTTCTGGAGACAATCTGTCCTCACATATCAAATAGCGGCGCATGTCCGCTGGAATGCCATCCAAGAACGTTTCAAGCATTGTATACCCGTCCGGGTATACTGCCATGTTCTGGGCATGGTCATTAAGGGTATCATAGAACCCTTGTACCCCCAACTTCTCAGTGTACTTGGCGGACTGGAAGTCCCGCCTTGCGTCCTGGAGCGTTGAGGGGTGTACGAATCGATCGTATAGTCCTGTAAGGACTCCTTTAAATGTCCAGTCATATTGGACACGGTTGACGTGCAGTACTGCCCGTCAAAACCATCCCATGGCCTCTCCGGCCAAGAACTCAGGAAGAACGAAGATTCATTCTTGTTCCATACGGTCGCCTCCATATAAGCACATGGCAAGATGGGTGCATACATCCATCGCCCAATCTTCCAGGTCGCTGAACTTGGACGCGCCTGTATAGGCGTGAATGTGCCTACTGTCTGCTTTATGCAGCTTTACTTCGTCTGGTAACCATAAGGTTACGCCCAGGGCATCATCGACTACTCGATGCAGGCAATCGTGCATGGCTTCACAATGCATTCGAATGGCCTCCCGCTGACCCGGGGATTTAGTCGCCAAATCAGCGGCATGGGGAAGTGACTTCCCTCGTCCACCTTGCGGAGGACGTCCCAAGCCTCCTTGACTGTGGGCATAATTGCCCTCGTCTCAAGGAATCGACCTAGAGCCGTCATCCCAGCCATTACCAGGGACATCACGTCTCATGGCGCCATCTCAATTGAGGAAGTCTCCTCGATCATGATCGTTGCGCTGCCCTGGAACTGGAGAAGCTTGATTCTCCTGACCCTGCGTGATGAATTGACGACGCATCTCATCAATGGGCTTAGTGCCCTCAAATACAATGCCCTGATCGTCGATCAGGGACTGTCCCTTAGTCCTGAGGTCACCATTGCGCATACGTTGATACGTGACTCTGTCGCTCAACATTTCAGCCATGGGCACACACGGCATCACAGATGCCTCGCTTTCCACCTTGAGCACGGTACTATCGTGCCCATCCGGACCTGACATATCTGTCCTATGGTCATGGTTACGCATGTGTGGGGGCTCCTCACGCCACTCTTGTCCTGCTGGAGTATAAAAAGTACTCACCGGTCTTACTTCGGGCACTTCTTGCGCCCGTGCTAGTGCCCCCACTAGCCTGATTCCAACGTCTTGATTGCATCATGCCGAGCATTCCTCGGACGTGTGGCTCCAGGGGGTTGAGACCTCCGATTGCCGTGTGGCCTTCCGCTGCACATACATTTGCAGCTCCATCGTGAGCACTCTCACCATTAAATCAGTATATTTTGTACTGAATACATTGGGCACTTCATGCCCTTGTTGCCTAAGTGCTACTATATGGGCTGACACGTAGCGCTCGAGTTGCGCTTGGGTGGTGTATTTCATCACCTCTGGGTGCAAGTCCCAGAACACCCGCAAGCGCACGGTGTACGCGGTTTTCAGCCGCTGTTCCTCTGCTCCGGCGTCGTCGTCACTTGACGACTCCATCACCTCCTCTGGAAGCTCTACAACCTCCGGAGCTTCCTCCACTGCTGGTGTGCGCGGAAATCGATCTTCCGCGCTGTATCCTTCAGGCCTTGCAGCCTCCTCCGGTACCTCTTCTAAGCAGGCTTCCGCTACTTTAGAAGGCATTGGGCCCGCTGTGGACCGCCTGGTCCCACTGCTCCGGCTCGCAGGGAGGGCTCTCCCAGCCGTACTGACAACTCGGCATCTCCTGGGACGCCATAGGCGCCGGTTGACTGTCGGCCGTCCTGCGAAGGTCCTTTGGAAGCCAATCAGCTAGACCGTCGCGGCCCTCCTGGCAGCTGCATAACTGGGGGCGTTAATCCCCCAGGCATCTTGTCCTGGAGGCGTTGCGGACCGTCCTGCTGTGAGCTTTCAGCTCTCCGGGCCTCGCTCTCATTCCCGGCCAGGTCGGTACTCTGACCTCGGTCTCGAGCCTTGGGTCTTACCTGACCCGCATTGGACGCTGACGCGTCCTGGGTGTCTGCTGGGTCTCCCCGTAGGTCGTGGGCATTTCGCCCGCCGTCAGTGGGCGCTGCAGGTATGGAATTACTCATCGATCCCCTGTTTGAAATTTGCACGGTGTGGCTGTGCAAGAAGCTCGAGAAGCTGATAGAGTTCTGTCAACAAACTCAGCGACTGACGTCGGATGCTAGGCAATAGATCCTAGCTGGCGGATTCAAAAAAATGTAACGAAGTTACGAAGTTTAGAGAGCTTAGTGTGCACACACGACACTGAATCAGACCAGACCAGTCTATTGACAATGTAGTATACACAAAAGTAAGCTGCTTTGTAAGCAGCTGGTAAAACTATTTATAATAATGTAAACTAATATTATATTATAATAAATATAATATAATATAAACTATTCTACAGTAAGTAAAGCTATGTGGCCAACGCCACATAGCGGACTACGCTACAAGCGACCAGCTCCCCTTTCTGAGTACGACTGGGCATATGATCCTCAAATGCTGCAGGAGTAGAACAAACTGATTGCAGCCACATGTGCACAAAATGTGCACCAGCAATGGACAACCGTCATGCCAGCATATTGCCAGCCAGCATCAGACAAAGTGTCTGTAGCGTATTCACTCATATGCAAGGGAAAAAGCCTCATGGCTCGTAAGGCAGCAGCAGTGCATTCCCTGCTGAGACTGCAAATATCCAATAACAGTGTTACTTGAATACTCGCAATGTACAAGCAATATGCACCGCAGCCTCAGCCACCATCAGATATGGTGGAGGTAGTTCCTCTGGTGCATCTGAAGGGGAAACAGAAGGCAACAAGCCTTCATGAGGAAGATATACCTTGGTTGCATCAGCAATGGCAAGAAGAATTTGCTGATATGGTTAATGGGACCAAGAAGGAGCTCCTGCCATGGCAGGAAGTGAAATATGAGATTAATCTCATAGACAAGAGCAAGCAATACAAGTATCACTTGCCATGCTGTCCATATGCACTCCAGGAGCAATTACGTGATAAAACTAATTGCTATTTGAATGCTCAGTGGTGGTCACCATGCACCACTGCTCAGGCTGCACCATTATTGTGCATCCCAAAGAAGGACACAAGCCTTCAAATGGCTCTTGATGCATGTCAGTGCAATGATAATACGATGTAACTCCTTTACTAGGAAGACATGGCATGAGCGAAGTATTGCTCAAAAATTGACCTTACAGATGCCTATGAGCAGGTGCGCATTTGCACCAAAGATGTATCCAAGACTATATTTACATTGATCATGGGCACATTCACGAGCAACATAATGCAGATTGGGGACTATAATGCCTTTGCAACCTTTCAGAGGCTAATGACCTCTATTTTTTGAGACGTGATAGGACACTTTATGCACATCTACTTAGATGATATATTCATCTATTCAGATTCCATGGAGGAACATGAGCAGCACCTCAGAGTTGTATTTGAATGACTATGCAAGTACAAGTTGTACTTGAAGTGGAAAAAATGTGAGCTTTACGCTCAGAATATAGACTGCTTAGGGCATGTCATTGATGAGCAGAATATACACTCCAATCAGGACAAGCTTGACCACATTTGGGAGTGGCACACACCATGAAACTACAATGACATCTAACAATTTGTTTGGCTTGTCAACTACATATCAAGCTTTTGTAAGGGTGACCTCTAGAGGCTGTGGCTCAGTCACACAGCTGGCAGAGGGAAATTCAAAGTGTATTTGAGTATGTACTGACAATATCATAATAACTACTCATCTGGCAGAGGGAAATCCAAAGATAACAAGTCTAGGGATTTCCTATGCCAGGTTGGATGCTTCTGGGGCTTCTGAAGCATGGAAAACAACTGTACAGTACAACAAAACCTTAAAAACTCAAAAATTGACTAACCAAACAACTGTGCAAACAAGGCAGGAAAACTCCAGACTTTAAAAAAGTCAGAAAGGCAAGCTCCAGCTTATATAAGCAGTCTGGAAGCAGTGCTGAAGGGCCCACACTTGTCTGAATGGTAGCTAAAGAACCAGAGCACCTCAAGGGCTGAGAGTAGTACTAACAGATAGTATTGAAAGAATAGAAACAGTAAAATGAAATAATGTCAGAAGAAATAAGAGAATGAATGAAGGGAGAGTGAAGGAATAAGAAGTGAGAAAAGGAAGAAATGAGGAGTCCCCTGACAGCTTCTTGCCCGATGTCATTGCCTATACTGGGCCACTTATGGCCATGACGCAGAACAGGTCACCGTTCAACTGAAGGCTGCTGCACCAGCAGTGCTTCAAAATGGTCAAACAGATTTGTACAAAGACTCTGGTTATTTAACCAATCAACCCTAGATGGGATGAGCCTATTTGGCTTATTTGCAATGTGTTTAAAACAGGTGTCGAGGCCATGTATGGCCAGGGAAGTAGCTAGCAGACTTGCTGCCCAGCAGGGTTCATGTCAAAAAAGTTCATGACTGCCCAGCAAAACTATGCTGTGCATTAGCTAGAGACCCTAGCTATACTTGAGGTTCTCCTCAAGTGGGAGGATAAGCTGATAGGATACCCCATCCATATCATAACTGATTACAAGGCGCTTGAGTTCTTCAAAACTCAGGTGAACCTGTCGCCATGTCAGCGACGTTGGATTGACTACATGTTGAGATACCAGTTCGACATCACCTATGTTAAAGGTGAACTCAATAAGGTGGCAGACTGCTTGTCTCGCTACTTTGAGAGTGATGTAATTGGGGAGGCTCATGAGCCTCATGAGTATGTGCAGACAGACTGCTGCATAAACCCAGATGGGGAGGATCTACCTTTTCACCAGTATCAGGAGATTAGGGAGCATGTCCTGGACATACACGCAATGTGCAATGATGAACAGAGGCAAAGTACATGCCTTAGGGAGCAGCATGAAAAGCAGGAAGTAGCCACCCAGCTGCTCAAGGAGCATGAAGTCATGGAACCTAAGTGCCCCAATAGACCCTTTACTCTGGCTGAGATGCTAGAAGGTGAATTGCTTTTGTCGCAGCCCCCTAGCCTAGGCAATGACAACTTCCACATGAAAGTGGTGCAGGAGTATGGACATGACTCTCTCTTCACTGAGATAGTCACCAATCCCAATGACCACCCTTGTTTCAGGCAGGGGCCTGGCAGACTAATCATGACGGAAAACTGTCAAGGAGTGGCAGTGGTCTGCCTTCCCCATACATGAACTATTGTGATGCAAGTGCTGGACCAGGCCCATGCACTGGTGGGGCACTTCAGTGCTGCACAGATGTTAGAATACATTTGTAGATGATATTGGTAGCCACGTATGGCCCAAGAGGTTACCAAGTTCTGCACATCATGCATAGCATGTCAGAGGACGAAGTTGCCCCCTGAATCTCCTGCCAGGAAGCTACACCAGCTATCTGTGCTGGTAAAACCTTGGAATTCTATTGGAATGGACTTTGTAGGTCTCTTTTCTGAGTCTAGAGGATTCAATTACCTCTGGGTGATGATATGCCGCATGATGAGCATGGTGCACCTTATACTGGTGTGAACTACACTGATGGCTAAGGAGCTGTCATGGATCTACCTCAGGAAGATTGTTAGGCTACATGGGCTGCCTAGTACCATCATGAGCGACCATGACTCAAAGTTCATGTCACAATGGTGGAGGGAACTCCACAAGCTGTTAGGAGCTAGACTCCTTATGTCGACTTTATTCCATCCTCAGATGAATGGGCAGACTGAGTGGGCCAACCACAGTATAGGCCAGATCCTGAGGGCAGTCGTTCATTCTGATCAATGTGACTGGGTGGACTGGTGCCCACTTACTGAGTTTGCAATTAATGTGAGTATCTCAGAAACAACAGAGTATGTGCCCTTTGAGCTCAATGGAGGGTACTTGCCCTCCATGCTGCATGAAATTTGTGCAGATGTAGTGGCCCACCAGAGCATAATCAAGTTTGCCAGGCAGGCTCTGGAGAATATTGCAGCGGCGCATGACACCATCATTGAGACGTGAGTCTTTCAGGCAAAGAATGTCAATCACCACAGGCAAATGGACCTGCCAATATCAGTAGAAGCATTGGTCTATCTGTCAACACATAACCTGAGGCTTCCAAAGAGACGGGCTAGTAAACTATGCCCAAAATAGATAGGCCCATACTGCATGCTAGACGCAGAGCCAAGTATCTCCAACTATGTGCTGGAGCTGCCTTAGGCATTACAGGAACAATGAATTGTTCCAAAGTTCCATGTGTCACTGTTGCAACCATATAGCGTGTCAGACAATGCATAATTCCCTAACAGGACAACCCCAGGCCCCTATGACTTTGGGGCATGAGACAATGACAAATAGTTTGTTGAGTGCATCATAGGGCACTGGTGGACTGAGCAGAATATACTCAAGTTTGAGGTACAATGGTCCCTCAGGAACACAACATGGGAGCCATACTCCCATTGCTCCAAGCTGGCAGCACTTGACCATTACTTGGAGTTGAAGAGTGTTAAGTGCTCATATCAGTTAGATAAGCATGCCAGCACTTAATTTGATTGGCAGTGCTGATCGTGGCTTGGCTGAGTTGGTCAGCAGCTGTGGCTGAGACATGTCTAAAATTTGAAATTTCTTTTTTTTTCCTTTCTTTCTGCAACTATGGACACATTGCCCATGGACCAGGATAATCAGCAGCAGCAGCAGCAGCAGCACCAGCTTGAGTTTGTGCTGTTGGTCTTACCATCGGCTGAAGGGGGGACAGATGGCTCCCCCACTGACCCAAAATGCACCTCAGTGGGGACAATCACAACAGGCTGTGGGCTTTCCACAGCAGCAGCAACAACCAGTGGCAGGCTACCTGCCGCAGCAGCTGGTGATCAGTGGCTATCAGCCACACCAACTCATGCAAGGCAACTTTATGCCCCAAAACGCACCTATAATCAGCCCCAACAACCAGTAGCAGGCACTTATGCGCTACACTATGCTGAGGGCCAATTTCAGCAACACCCATATGAGAGGCTATTCAGCCCCCAATCAGCACCAGGATAGGGGAAGCTTGCCTCCATAATGGCAAGGGGGCAATGGGGGCACATCCTTTGCCCCAGTTCACTGCTCCGGTGCACTACCCTGGCATGGATGGTGTGCCTGTAATGATGCCGTACTCCCCAGCTTGGATGGGAGCTTGAGGTATGATGCCCCAGTATGGTGCCTTGTATGAGACGTCCACTGAGGGAGGAAAATCAACTTCCCAGGTGGCCACATTGCTGGCCGACCATTCCGAGGGGTGGAGGTCATCTCTTATAATGGCAAAGACTGCCAGTGAGAGCACAGAAGCTCTCAATACAGAACAAAGCAGTAAATCTCTGGCCAATGCACTGACAGAGAGCCTGGCCAGGCTCTCCTTGTTACAGCAGCTGGAGATGCTGCACCAATCTGAGCCCAGCTTAGAAGAAGAATCACGTCCTCAACGTGATAAAGAAAAAGCATGGGCTGTCAAGCCAAGTCTCAACCAGGACTTAGTCCTGGCTACTCTCCTCCAATGCCTGGGGGACAATGGGTACAATGTACCTGCAGAGTCATCATTCTTCCATGATGCAGAGGCCATTGTCCTCATCAGCCAGATGATGGACGACATGGATTACATGTATGCTCAGCACAAAACTGATTTCCTTGCCCTATTGGCTGCTTGTAAGCAGCAGACTACATCTTTGAGTTGGGACACTGACTCCAGCAAAAAGGCACATCAGCAAGAAGTGGAAGACGTGCCCTTCTGCTTGACTCAGTCAAGCATTGTTGTTTTCAGCCAGGAAGCTGGCCTAGGGCAGAACATCCTCTCCTATGAAGATGTTTCTTCAGTACACGCCCCACTGAGGCTAAGGCCTCGCAACTCTGAAAGAATTATCAGGGTAAGCATCTGGAAGGGCATGCATACCTCAATGTGCACTTTCCTGAGGACGCCCCAAAAGGGGCCCCAGGGGCTAACATCCGTTACTGACCAAACTTTGGGCGTCATCAGAGGATAAGCTGATGGGATACCCCATCCATATTATAACCGATCACAAGGTGCTTGAGTTTTTCAAAACTCAGTTGAACTTGTCACCATATCAGCGACGTTGAATCGACTACATGTCGAGATACCAGTTTGACATCACCTATGTTAAAGGTGAACTCAATAAAGTGGCAGACTGCTTGTCTTGCTATTTTGAGAGTGATGTAGTTGGAGAGGCTCATGAGCCTCACAAGTATGTGCAGGCAGACTGCTGCATAGACCCAGATGGGGAGGATTTACCTCTCCACTGATATCAGGAAATCAGGGAGCATGTCCTGGATGTACACGCGATATGCGACGATAAACAGAGGTGAAGTACTCGCCTCAGGGAGCAGCATGAAGAGCGGGATGTAGCCATCCAACTGCTCAAGGAGCATGAAGTCATGGGTCCAGAGGCATCTGGGAAACACAAGTGTTCCAATAGACCCATCACTCTGGCTGAGATGCTTGAAGATGAATCGCCTTCATCTCAGCCCCCTAGCCTGGGCAACGACAACTTTTGCATAGAAGTGGTGCGAGCATATGGTCATGATTCTCTCTTCACCAAGATAATCACCAATCCTGATGACCACCCTTTCAGGCAGGGGCCTGGTAGACTGATCACAATGGAAAACCATCAAGGAGTGGCAGTGGTTTGCCTTCCCTGTATGTGAACTATTGTTACACAAGTACTGGACCAGGCCCATACACTGGTGGGGCACTTCGGTGCCGCACGAACATTGAGATATATCTGTAGATGGTACTGATGGCCACAGATGGCCCAAGAGGTTACCAAGTTCTGCGCATCATGCGCAGTGTGTCAGAGGGCAAAGTTGCCCCCTGGAGCCCTGGCTAGGAAGTTACACCAGCTACCCGTGCCGGTAAAACCTTGGAACTCCATTGGAATGGACTTTGTAGGTCCCTTTCCCGAGTCTAGAGGGTTTGATTACCTCTGGGTGGTGATATGCCGCATGACGAGCATGGTGCACCTTATCCCGGTGCAAACTACATTGACGGCTAAGAAGCTGTCGTGGATCTACCTCAGGGAGATTGTTAGGCTGCATGGGCTGCCTAGTACTATCATGAGTAACCGTGACTCAAAGTTCACGTCTCAATGGTGGAAGAAACTCCACAAGCTGTTAGGAGCTAGACTCCTTATGTTGACATCCTTCCATCCTCAAACGGATGGGCAGACTAAGCAGGCCAACTGCAGTATAGGCCAGATCTTGAGGGCAGTTGTTTGCTCTAATCAACAAAACTGGGTGGACTGGTGTCCACTCACTGAGTTTGCAATTAATGTGAGTATCTTGGAGATGACAGAATATGCATCTTTTAAGCTCAATGGAGGGTACTTGCCCTCCATGCTGCACAAAATTTGTGCGGATGTGGTGGCTCACCAAGGAGTGGTCAAGTTTGCCAGGTGGGCCCTGGAGAATATTGCGGCAGTGCATGATGCCATCATTGAGATGCAAGTCTTTCAGGCAAAAAACGCCAATCACTGTAGATGAACAGACCCGCCGATATCAGTAGGAGCGTTGGTCTATCTGTCAACGCATAACCTGAAACTTTCAAAGGGATGGGCTAGCAAACTCTGCCTGAAATGGGTAGGCCCATACCATGTGCTAGACGTGGAGCTGAGTGCATGGCATGGTCCATGGCCAGACCAGTCCACACATTGGGCATCCCAGGACACTCATAGAGAAGGACATATGAGCCCAGGTAGTCCAAAGCAAAGGGTTGCTTTGGATCAGAGAGAGTCAGGCTGACAAAGACCAGTCTCCCACTTTCCTTGTGGCAATAAATCCACGAAGGAACAATCATCCACAGAACTTTCTCCTGCTCTTCAGGACTTGTGAAGGGTACTATAATGGTTTTGTATGGGGCCTTGTTGAGTAAGTGAGACATGGCTCTGTCTCTGGCAGTAGGGTGGCAGTTTAAAGTCACCTATTTGAATTCATTGAGCAGAAGATAGCCCAACTGATGCTGACAAATCAGTGTAAACTGGTTGTTCACCAGTGAATAGAGCCTGCAAAGCTCTCAAGAACTGTGGAGGAATCCACGAGGTGCAACTTGATACACCTTACTGTTGTGGGGCATCTGCATGGCATTGCCCTCTTTGTCAGCCTCAAAGGCCCTGGCTGCATGGGCTTCTTGCCTGACAAAAATAGTGTTGGTCACTGGCGACCAATAGAATTGGGGAGACAACTCCGTGCTGAAGAATGAGTTCTGGTGCTCAATCATGTGATCACAATAGATCACAATACTGAGCATAACAGAAATGCACCCAGTTTTGTCTTCAAGGAGGGCAGCTCCTTGCTTGGCTCTATCTTGCACCTGACAGTCCATCTTGGCCCATCAATTACTATTGTGCCGTTTGCATGCCATATATTGTGCTGCTGTCTCATGTGGCACAGGAGATTCCATTTGAGCCTCTTCAGGCTCCTCATATCAGTCATCATCAGAGGGCAGGGATGGCAGCCTCTCTGGAACAGTCATATCTGAACGTGGGTCTATTGTCCACACACATCAAGAGTATCAGGCTGGTGGGCCCTCTACCAATATTGTGGATAAGAAGGAAATATAACTATAGTGTTACCATACCAAAAGCTTGTGTTGGGCGTGCTATAAGTGATGTGAGGAGTCCTGGGCAGGTCCCAGAGAACACGCCTGTGAAAATGAGGAAAAATTGGTAAGGGGGTCGGCAAGGGTAAAGCGCTAAGGTAAAGCAGAAAATGAGGAAAAATTGGTAAGGGGGTCGGCAAGGGTAAAGCGCTAAGGTAAAGCGCCTATGAAAGAAGCGGTAAATGAACACGGCAATGTGAATGGCAGGAGCACGGTAAGCTTAGCAAAGTCTAAGCGTCGATAATGCCTGCCGTAGCTGCAAGGCGCAAGTGTGTCGAGTGTTAGCGAGAGTCTGCAACTGCTGATGAGTTCAACGTTGCCGACCGTAAATGAGGTCTTGAGCGTAAGGGAGACTGAAGAAAGGGGAGCAGGAAACTCTGGTCTATTGTTTGATGGGTATGTACAAGTCGGTAAGTACTTTTTATACTACAAGGAGTTCACCGTCACCAGTGACTAACCATTGCCAAAGTGCGGTAAACTAGAAAATTTCATAGGGGTAGCTTCAACGGTTTCAGATCCCTACCATCCATTCAAGACCCTTAGCGATGCCAGGCAGCAGATCGCAAAGCTAAACCATCAATCCATCACCCTTCTGTCTGTCCAAAATGCTTAGCGATGTCAGGCATCAGATCGAGGCGCTAATTGGTGTCAGACGCCAAGGTCAAACACCAAGCTGTCCGTCAGTTTTTGATAGATCATCAATCTTCTCACTAAGCGCTGTTGTCAGTGATGGATGCCATCTGTCAGTTGTCATTCTTGCTGCTATCAGCGCTATCATTAATCAGATCTGCTTCTTGCAGTGCGCAGCCGTCAAATATCGCCAAAATTGGTTAATTAGCGTGCGCTAAGGTATCCTGAGCCGGTGCTGCGTTGCCGTAGCCTGGCGTTGATGCGCTGATCCTGTATGGGGTCCTTGTCAGGGGACCCCTCATTCCTTTCTTCTTTCACTCCTTATTTCTTCACTCTCCTTTCATTCACTTCCTTATTTCTTCTACCATTCTCTCATTTTGCTGTTACTACTTCTTCAACACTATCTGTTGGTACTATTCTCAACCTTTGAGGTGCTCTGGTTCTTTAGCTATCACTCAGACAAGTGTGGGCCCTTCAGCACCGCTCCAGGCTGCTTAGATAAGCCGGAGTTTGCCTTTCTGACTTCTAAAGTCCGGAGTTTTCCTCCCTTGTTTGCACACTTGTTTGGTTAGTCAATTTTCGAGTTTTTAAGGTTTTGTTGTACTGTACAGTTGTTTCCCACGCTTCAGAGGCCCCAGAAGCGTCCAACCTGGCATAGGGAATCCCCAGACTTGTTCTCTTTGGATCTCCCTCTGCCAGGTGAGTAGCTACCTTGATATTGTCAGTATATATTCTAATACACTTTGGATCTCCCTCTGCCAGCTGTGTGACTGAGCCACAGCCTCTAGAGGTCGCCCTTACAGTCCTATCACTTCCCACTTAAGGAGGGCCTCAAGTATAGCTAGGGTCTCAAGCTCGTGCACAGCATAGTTTTGCTGGGCAGTCGTGAACTTTTTCGACATGAACCCTGCTGGGTGGCACATCTGCCAGCTACTCCCCTGGCCACACATGACACCAACGCCTGTCTTAGACGCATCGCAAATGAGCCATATAGGCTCATCCTGTTTAGGGTCAATCAGTCAAATCACTAGAGTCTTTATACAGATTTGTTTGACCATTTCAAAGCACTGCTGGTGCAGTGGCCTCCAAGTGAATGGTGATCCGTTCTGTGTCATGGCCATAAGTGGCCCAGTATAGGCAGTGACATCAGGCAATAATTATGTAAATAATATTATAATAAATATAATATAATAAATATAATATAATATGCTAAGTATCAAGTAAGTAAAGTAAGTAAACGCTATGTGGTCAACGCCACCTAGCAGACTACGCTACAGTGCCATCATTCTTTAAACAATTTTGACACTAATTATAGTCATAACAATATGTCATACTTGACCCATGCTAACAGACCTACCTTTCAAGACTCCTTTCCTGATCTTGTTATTGACCTCAACAAGAAGATGATGGATTACATGTCTGCTCTTCTTGGGAGAGACATGCCGTCCAACATGCAATCACCCCATAATTTGACTTCTCCTATCCTTACATGCCATGACCTTATCCTTGATCTGGATAGGGATAGATTCCCAATATTACCAGCAGATCCAGGATCAAATATATTTCAAACTTGAGCAGAATTGGAAATGCTTGTCTGGGACTATCTAAATACTCATTACAGTGAATCCTAGTTTTCTCTACCTTTGCTCATCATCTGATCACTCCGTCAGAAATTGTGTCTGGTTACCGGTATGAATCTGCTCCTTACAAGGCAGTGAGGACCAATGATCAGCAATTCATATATTTAAGATATCTTCCAGAGGGTCTGATATTCCAAGATCCCCATAATCTTGGTCAGCCTGAGCTATTGTGTCTGCTGAACTTCTGGAGAGACTGTCAAGGACAGTATAGATCTGGTGACATCTTCTGCTGGACGGTTTATCTCAACCATCACAAGTAGCCAGTAGCTGCCAAGTACAGCACCCAAGCTGATCGTGAAAAAAATGTGGCAGCAGCAGCAGCACGTAAGGCTACACACAAAAATGGAGGGAAAAATCAGAAACAGAGGCCAACACCATCAGCAGTAGTCGATGGCAACAGTAGGACCATTGCTAATGATGGAGCCGCTGATGGCGGATCTGCTTTAGTCACCGGATCTGCAGTCAACTTAGAGTGGCAACTGGGGCCTACACTTCTCCTGTCACCTAGCGTACCACACACACCACTGCCTGACTTACAGGAGGAACCTCCTGTTTTGTGCTCACTGCACACTCCCCAGCCTTAGCACTACAACAGATCCATGGTTCACAACAAAGGATCTGTTGCATTGGCAGCCAACTACTTTGGGAGTTGCTGCGAGCCTGTCTCCTTGGGCCAGGGAGAGGGTTCTTGGCAGGGACTGGTGGAGGGACAGAAGATGGTTGAGGGAGTGATGGAAATGTTTGTATGGGAGACATTCCTGAGGATGTTTGTTGAAGCAGGGACAGAGTGACGGTGAGAGTAGATAAGTCAGCAGCATGATGGGATTGGTCAGTGGCAAGGGCAGAGGTATCACTAGTGGGAATGGATACATCAGCAGTGGCAGGGGATTGGTCAGGAGTGGGGTCAGGAGTGGTTTTTTCCTCTTCAACAATGGGTCCAAGTCTACTGTGCCCTGTTGGATGCACTGCCACATCATCCTGAGCTGACAAACTGGAGGGACATGTGGAGATGTGAAGTTGACTCTGCAAAATGTCAACCATATACCAAATATAGCAGATCTGCTCTTCCGTCTGATAGATCTGTCTGTTATGGGATGCAAGCATCTCATCCGCAAGAGAAACATTGGTTTGCAGGGTTTCTATGCGGCCACCAAGCGTGTTGACCTGAGTCTGGTAGCAATGGAAGAAGTTCTCAATATGCGGTAACCAGCTCTCCTCAGCTGTAACAAACCTGTCCTGCACCTGCTCCCCAACATTCTGCAATGCTTCCTAAAACCCATTCTCCATCCTGTTCAAACAGCTCTCTACCTCTGCCATTATACCAGCCACAATGTCCTCACTGTGACTAGACTCCATTGCCTGCTCCTTGCCCTTTCTCTTGACCAGAAGAGGATCTGCTGGGTGGTTGGAGGTCAACGGTTGGGATAGATGGATAGACGGTTTTGATAGTCTCACGATTGGACTGGGTGGTTCATCTGCTAACTATTGATTAGCTATTTGAGCAGGAAAAGAGTTTCATATCATCATCACTCTTGATAATCGTCACTGACTTCTTTCTTAGTGGTTTTTTCCCCTTTTCCTTGTTGCTGGACTTGATGGTTTTCTTGACAATCATCAGGCTGCATGTTCGTTTGTGAATGAGCCAGCAGAGATTGCATGCGGTGCCACCCTTTGTCCTGACACACTGTAGCCACTTACTTGTGCAATATTGGCAAGGGAGGTTGATGTGCTGACCCTCGCAATGAGGTGCTGTCCTCAGATACCTGCCCAACAGTATCCCTCCAATAATTTCCCCCTTCGGTATTCTGCCCTCTTGTTCTTCCTCTTCCTCTTCCTCTTCATCCTCATCCTCATCCTCATCCTCACTCTCCTGCTCCTTCTGTTGATGATAGATACCAGGAGGACGTTGACCAATATAGGTCATCCATTTTAGCTTCTTGAGATTTGACGACGGATCAGACAAATCTCCTGCTGCTGGAGGACTTGGTTGTTTTCTCTTCTTTGGAATTGGTGATGGACCAGATGAATCTCCTGTTGCCAGCCTATGACCTATCCGGTCTTCTTGTGCCAGTGCCATCGACAGACCAGCCTCAGTCAACAGATCAGGTCGTTCTTTGCCCCTACTTGGTTCTTCCCCCCTTCTGCTCCTCTGGGTCTATTTTTTCGCAGTGTTCTTCAACCATCTGGTCATATCCTCATCAGAAAGCTTGCTCTGGAGTAGCAGGATAACTTCCTTGATAAAACTTCTTCTGGCATCAAGGAGAAGTTTCTTGTCATCCTTAATGTCCCTAGCCATGAACCACATGTCAATCTACAAGACAACTATTAGTGCATGTCTATTAGGCAGAAGTGCTTGTATCTTACCAGGTTCTTCTGCTGTGCTTTGAGTTGACACAGGCCTCCTCTGAGAGCAAGGTATAATACTCAAACATCTGCGTCAATGACCTGTTGGTGGAGTTCTTCATTAGACATGGCAGATAAAGAATTAAAAAAACAGACAAGAACTTTATATGAAGCAAGTTCTGAAAATAGATATCATGTGACCCTGTTTAAATTACAAAAGAAGTTTGATTTATTGCTTGACAAAACCTTACTTTGTTTATCTTACAGTTTAGTAAATAACAATTAGCTAAGCAGATCAAAAATTGCAAACATTTTAATGTTTATTGCACTAAGCAGGAGTCGAACCCACCTACTGCAACACATAATGAACACCAATAGATAATATTCCACTAGACCATTGATGCTTACTGTATACTGCTATAGTCTAAATAAATATCATGTCACCCTGTTTAAATTAGAACCTTACTTTGTATATCATACTGTGTAGTAAATAACAATTAGCTAAGCAGGCCAAAAATTCTAAACAGTTTGATATAAATGCACTAGTAGGAATCAAACCTGCCTACTGCAAGACATAATAAAAACCAATAAATAATATTCCATTAGACCACTAATGCTTACTGTACACTGCTATGATGTAAATAAACATCAGTCTAATATTCTATGTGTGGTCAAAAATTCCTAAATTCGATGTCAATGCACTAGGAGGAGTCAAACCCACCTATTGCAAGATACAAGGAATATCAATTGGAAATATTCCACTACACCACAGATGCTTTGTGTATAATGCTATGGTGTAAATTAATATCAGTCTAATATTGTCAATTCAATACAGATGCACCAGTTGCAGTAAAATCTCTATCCATTCAAATTCTGTATGAGTCCATTTGTGTACTACATGAACACTGTCCTGACTTGTAGTAAGCGCCTGTGGTACAATGGAATATTTATAAATTGATATTTTATATTGTGTACAAGAGGTGGGCTTGACTCCCACTAGTTCACATTATATAATAGCAGCAGGCTGCTGACGTCCACTAGCATCATGAATTTGATCTGTTGAAAACTCCAGAGATTTCTGCAGTGGCATAAGATGGACGAGTTTGTGCATGTGTTCATTCCAGTGCTCATGACCAGTTGATAATACACTGTGGCTGGCTATCTTTGTGCTGGTCTTTGTAAAAAAAGTAGCCAGCCCTGGTGTATCATCACTTGTCATGTGTACTGGAATGATCTCATGCGTCAACTCCTCCATCCTATCCTGCTTCAGTAATTTCTAGAGTTTTGGTCAGATCAACTACCACAGGCACTTACTACAGGTCAGTACGATGTACATGTAGAGCAAAAATGCACCCATATAAAAACACACCATTATTCCTGTTAAGGTGAAGTAGAAGGAGTAGAACCCACCGCTATACACAATATTGAATATTAATAAATGAATATTCCACTGAAACACTGGGACTGGTGATAGGACCCTATACAGGTTAGGCGCATCAACGGCAGACTCGGCACCGGCTCCGGAAACCTTGCCGCACTCGTTGGTGATAGGACCCTATACAGGTTAGGCGCATCAACGGCAGACTCGGCACCGGCTCCGGAAACCTTGCCGCACTCGTTCCAAACTTAGCGCACGCGTTCTACCTATTTTAAGCCATTCCCAACGGCCACGCACGGCAAGAAGCAGATCCGATCAATGATAGCGCCGATGGCAGCAGGAATGACAACTGACAGATGGCATCAGTCACTGATGACAGCGCTTAGCGAGAAGCTTGATGATCTATCAAAACAGCAGGAATGACAACTGACAGATGGCATCAGTCACTGATGACAGCGCTTAGCGAGAAGCTTGATGATCTATCAAAAACTGACGGACAGCTTGGTGTTTGACCTTGGCGTCTGACACCGCTTACCGTCTCGATTTGGCGCCCAACGTCGCTTAGGTGTTCTGACAGACAGAAGGGTGATGGATTGATGGTTTAGTACCGCGATCTGCTGCCTGGTGGCGCCAAGGGTCCTCAAAGGACGGTAGGGATCAGAAACCGTTGGAGCTACCCCTATGAAATTTTCCAGTTTACCGCACTTTGGCGATGGTTGGTCACTGGCGACGGTGAACTCCTTGTAGTATATAAAGTACTTACCGACTTGTACATACGGCATCAGACGAATAGACCAGAGTTCCCCCACTTACTTCAGTCTCCCTTACGCTCAAGAGCTCATTTACGGTCGGCAACGTCGAACTCGTCGGCAGTTGCAGACTCTCGCTAACATACGACACCCTCGCGCCTTGCAACTACGGCAGGCATTATCGACGCTTAGAACTTCGCTAAGCTTATCGTGCTTTTGCCGCTCACCCTTGCAGTGTTCACTTACCGCATTTTCCTTAGGCGCTTTACCTTAGCGCTTGACACTTGCCGACACCTGTTACCGACTTTTACCCTTTTTCACAGACGCGTTCTCTGGGACCTGCCCGGGACTCCTCAAATCACTTATAGCGCGCCCAACGCAAACTCTTGGTACGGTAACACTATTGATACATTTGTTACTGACCAAACTTTGGGCGTCATCAAATTGGAGCCCACCGCGAGGGATCTCTAGGGCAGAATTCCGCCAGAAACCCGTCTCCAGCGTAGGCGCCGCCTGCTAGAGCAGTTGGCAGAAGGCATTGCTCCTTCCCACCCATCAACTCCACAACCACCTGGTGCCTTACCGGGTCTCTCTCTCGCACAGGAACTACAGAACGCCACTGTAGACGCTTTTCCTGATCTCTTCCCGCATTCCCTCGATTATAGTGCCGACGACCCCTTAGCGTCGCCCTTTGCCTTACCGCAATCAGTTACCCCCATCACTCCTCTAACACCGCTTTCTCAGTTCGCCATTTCTCTTACCCCGTCGCCAATACCTAGAACTCCTTCCCCACTACCGCTAACCGAACTCGCCAACACAGTTGCTATGGAACAACAAGTCCAGCGCATGCCGCCACGCAACCTTCCCCACTACCGCTAACCGAACTCGCCAACACAGTTGCTATGGAACAACAAGTCCAGCGCATGCCGCCACGCAACTACTTCTTGGCACCGAAATGGGACGAGTCCAAGCCACGGGAGCTCTCCCAGTATTTCAAGGAGTTGGAGTATTTATTTAGAGATTGTAACATTACCGACCACACGCAGATGAAGGAGTACGCGGCAAGATACGTATCGTATGACACGGCAGAGACGTGGACAGGTTTGACCGAATTTGCCGCCTTTGTTCCTGCCGCCCCACCCATTCCAGCCCAAGGCGCTTCGTATGAGGACTGGAAGACGGCAGTGATCCAGTTGTACCCTGGCGCAGAGGAGGCTACCCGATACACGGTAAACGAATTGCAGAAATTAGTACAGGAATCATTCGACAGTGGCACATCGTCCCTTGGCGCATTCTCTACATATTACCGCGAATTCCAGAAAATCGCTAGGTGGCTTCTGCAGAACGGCAAGCTCTATATTAACGAGGAACGTTGCCTATTTCAGCAAGGCATCCTGACGTCACTGTGGACTCGTATTGCTCGTCGCCTAGAGATAGTTCATCAGGCCCATCACCCTGACGAGCCCTATAACGTTGCCGACGTCTTTGAAGCCGGTAAATGGGTTCTCAAGGGAATGGACACTGGTGTTGGACTGCAGCGCGCTAGGACGAGCCCACCACCTGAGTGAACCAACGGTATCATTCCCATCCCGCCTCCTGCTGCCAACTTCGTTAAGAAGGAGGAGCTCAATGCTGCCATTACCGCTGCCGTCGCTTCCGCTATGACTCGTATTGAAACCATGATTACTACCAACCTCACGGCTAACCGACCCGCTAACGTACCCGCACCTGGCCCTTGCCACTTCTGTGGGGAAATTGGCCATACCATGACTAGAGGACGCTGCGCGACTTTAGAGAATTATATTCGGCAAGGGAGAATTTGAAGGGCTATCGACAGCAAGATAGTTCTTACCTCTGGCGCTACCATCCCCAACTACCCGGACAAGAAGTCCTTCCAAGAGAGAGTTGATGAATGGCATAGGCGCAACCCAGGACAAATCGTTACCGGCACGCTTTCTGGCAACGCCAACCCCGATCCTGAACAAGCGACCCAACAGCAGATGATCCACGAGGTCTTACACTTCGACAGCGTTGGCGACCGTCCAACCTTTTCGCGGAAAGAGCGAATCGCCAAGCTACAACAGGAGCTGGATTCGCTTAAGAATCAGGTGTTTGATGGGGTTGAAGTTAAGCAGCCCAAACAGCCTCTTAAAGGATATAAGCCAATGCCTCCCGCTAGCAAGTTACCGACTCCTGCTCCTGCCGCACCGCCTGCCACTACGCCAGCCACTACTCCAGAACCATCATCGTCCGCTGCCGCGCCTGAAGCGCCCTTGCCGCCTCTTCATCCCTACTCAGGGATTCCCGACCGTTATCACGCTCCCGCACAACGAAACTTTGCTGCTCCCGAGAAACGTCCTGAGGGTGGCTACCGACCTACTGCACCAATTTTCGACATAGAGAAATCTAACCACGTTTTTAACCGTATCATGAAAACCGCCGTCACCTTGTCAGTAGAAGAACTTTGTAGTATTGCTCCCGACGTCCGCAACCAGGTCAAGACGGCAGTCACTCCCCGACGACCCTTGGCGACAGCCGTTGCCGAGGTTGATGAACTCGACGACGCGCTTCCTGGTTTTTCTGTTACCATCGACTCTCCCGACACTGATGAGCCTCTTGCCGACTCCATCGCTAACGCCACCTCTGTGGACCCAGTGGAGACCTACCTTAGGTCTGTGGACCATGGAGAGGACCCAGCAATTCTTACCGTCGCTCAAGAATCGCACGCTATCCGCTCGGTAGCGCTAACCGTAGACAACAAGCACGAAGTAGAGGCAATCGTGGATAGCGGGTCTCAGATTATTTCTATGGCAGCAGAAGTCGCTAATGATTTAGGCCTTATTTACGACCCTACCGTTATACTAAACATGCAGAGCGCTAACGGTACGGTAGACAGATCCCTAGGCCTCGCCAAGAACGTGCCCTGCACCCTTGGCAACATTACGTTTTATCTTCAGATACACATTTTATGCTCCCCGGCATACGACTTACTACTTGGCAGACCCTTCGACGTCTTGGCGCGATCAGTCGTCAAGACAGTTACCGACGAGGAAACGACCCTCACAATTAGCGACCCAAATTCCGGAATCCGACGAACGGTGCCAACGTTCCCTAGGGGACAACGAAAAGGCGCCTGCGCTAAGCCCCCGGAGTTTACCGACCAACACGCCAACGAGCCTCCCCACCGGTGTTTTCACAGACCATCGAGGAGGTGATTGGCGACGATCACGGAGATGTAGCGCTAACGCTGGAATATGACCATTCAACTGGTCTTGTAACGGTTATGTCTACTGCTTTTCTTGACCAAGATGTTTTAACTACTTTACCCACTACCAACGCAGAGCTTTCCCAGAAAAATCAAAACATTACCGACTCCTCTCTTGCCTACTTGTACCTTACCGCTTCTGAATCATTTCAAAATATTGCGTCTACCGATACGTATCTCACTACCCTTCCCGGAGCCTCGTCTCCTGCCGTTCTTGGACTTGCCGCCCCTCAGGCTACAGTTCCCCTTTCCACATCTGTGTATAACCAAGCTAATGCTCCCAAAAGGAAAGGGGTTCAAGTTAAAAAGAAATATAAGCCAGTTGCGCTTAAAACAAAACCCATTGCTACGCACTCTCCCAAGACTTTCAGAATCGAGCGCCAGATCATTGGCGACCCTCTTGCCGACATACCGACCTTATCACCAAATCCGCCACCCTTTCAGCCCACAGGACGTTTTACCACGGAGCGCCAGCAGCAGTTCGCCAAGGAGCACGACACAGGATTTTTGACCAAAGATGAGTTGAATGTCCTTACCGATCTCGTCACTAAGCAAGACAAAGCTTTTGCTTGGGAGGACTCAGAACGCGGCAGCCTTCGCACAGATTTCTTCCCGCCTGTCGTAATCCCGACCATCCCTCACGTGCCGTGGACTGAGCACAACCGACCGTTACCGCCTGGAATCGAAGCCGAGGTCTGCCAGATTATTAGGACCAAGATACAGGCTGGCGTCTACGAGCCCTCAAACAGTTCTTACCGCTCCCGATGGTTCTGTGTCCTCAAAAAGAACGGCAACCTACGCATAGTCCACAGTCTTGAGCCGCTGAATAGAGTCACCATACGACACTCTGGCGTACCGCCTTTCCCTGACCACTTTGCCGAGTCCTTTGCCGGGCATATTTGTGGCGCCACCCTTGATCTCTACGTTGGCTACGATGAACGCTTAATACACCCTTCTTCCCACGATCTCACTACTTTTCAAACTCCGTTTGGCGCTTTGCGCCTAGTCACCTTACCGATGGGCTGGACAAACTCAGTCCCCATATTCCACGACGACATCACCTTCATCCTCCAACCCGAGATACCGCATAATGTCTTAAGCTTCATTGATGACGTTGGCGTCAAAGGCCCCAAAGACTGGCGACTCGTGAACAGCTTACCGGCGACCCATCCCGACAACTCCAACATTGGCTTAGCGCTATGGGAGTTCTTCCAGCTGCTCAATCGAGTCCTCCAACGTATGAAGTATAGCGGTGGTACGTTTAGCGGTCACAAACTCCTCCTTTGCGCGCCAAGGTTCAAAATACTCAGTCACGTATGCACTCCCAACGGTCGCGTTCCCGACGAGTCTCGCTTAGCACTCTTGGAGCAATGGGGTCCTTGCCGTGACTTATCTGAAGTTCGCGCCTTTCTTGGCACCGTAGGCGTTCTCAGGATCTTCGTCAAAAACTTTGCCCATCGCGCACATGCTCTTAATCGACTCACCCGCGCTAACGAGCCCTTCAAATTTGGGCCAGACCAGGTCACTGCCCAACGCGACTTAGTAAAAGCCCTACAAGACGCCAAACCCCTAGTTCCAATCGACTATAGCTCTGCCGACCCTGTCATCTTGGCGGTGGATACCTCGTACATTGCCGTTGGCTACTTCTTGTGCCAGTGCCTTAGCGACAATTGGAAACAGCGACGCTACAACCGCTTTGGGTTGATCACGCTAAACGACAGAGAGTCTCGCTACAGTCAGCCTAAGCTAGAACTCTATGGACTCTTCAAAGCCTTCCAGTCGCTAAAGATGTATTTGATTGGCGTGCGGAACCTCAGCCTAAGCTAGAACTCTATGGACTCTTCAAAGCCTTCCAGTCGCTAAAGATGTATTTGATTGGCGTGCGGAACCTGATTGTTGAAGTTGACGCTAGGTACATCAAAGGCATGCTGCAGAATCCCGACATCCAGCCATCCGCTAGCATGAACCGGTGGGTAGTCGCTATCCTCATGTTTCACTTTGAGTTGGTACACGTCAAGAGCTCTTTCCACGGACCAGATGGACTTTCTAGGTGACCACGGCAGCCTGGCGACCCGGCAGTGGATCCACAGGCTGATAGCGATTTTGAGGACTGGATCAACTGACTACATGGTTTTGTGCACCTTATACAACAGCCTATCCCCTTATTACGACGGCAACAGCCTACCAGCATCCTGTTACATCCCATCGTCCCTTACCGCCCCGAGACCTTTAGCGCACCTCTCACCGACGGCAACAGCCTACCAGCATCCTGTTACATCCCATCGTCCCTTACCGCCCCGAGACCTTTAGCGCACCTCTCACGTTCTACACGGCAAGCATCCACAGTCAAAACTTGCCTCCAGTAAAAGTCGTACAAGAGCCCCATCCGCTAAGGGAAGACAGCAGAAACTTGATCTATGACGCCGTTCCCCGATCCGCCAAAGCAAAGGCAGAAGACAGTCGCTTGTTAATCGTTGAACAATGGCTACAAGACCTTAAGCGACCCGCCGACCTTACCGACGAACAATATGCGACCTTTATCCGCTATGCTACCCGCTTCTTCTTTACCGACAACGGACTTTGGCGACGAAATCGAGACGGCGCTCACAAGCTGATCATCAAGCCAGAAAGTTGCTTATGAGTCCTGCGCGCCATGCATGACGAGCTAGGACATAGAGGCCTGTACGCTACCCGAGCTTCTCTGCTAGAACGATTTTGGTGGCCACACGCTAGCGCCGACATCGCCTGGTACATCAGGACTTGCCACCTCTGCCAAATCCAACAAACGCGCCAAGTGCTCATACCGCCAACCGTTGCAATGCCAGCTCCCCTCTTCAGCAAAATCTACGTCGATACCATGCATATGCCCAAGTCTGGTCGCTACAAGTACATCATTCAAGGTCGTTGCTCGCTAATCCACTGGCCTGAATTTTGAATGCTTCAAAGAGAAAATACCGACGTGGTCGCCAAGTGGCTATTTGAGGACGTCATTTGCCGTTGGGGAGCGCTAAGAGAAATCGTCACGGATAATGGTGCGCCCATTATCAAAGCGCTTACATATCTCGCCAAGAAATACAACATACACCACATTTGAGTATCTGGCTACAACAAGCGCGCCAATGGCCTGGTAGAGAGACCACACTTTGACGTTCGGCAAGTGCTCTTCAAGGCAGTCGATGGTGACGAGTCTCGTTGGAGTGAAGCGACATATTCAGTATTTTGGTCGGAAAGAGTTACCATTCGTAAGCGCATGGGTTGTTCTCCCTATTACGCGGCTACTGGCACCCATCTGTTACTCCCTGCCGACATTATAGAAGCGACCTATCTTCAGCCAGCACCCAACAGCATCTTAGCGACTACCGACCTTAGTTACTCCCTGCCGACATTATAGAAGCGACCTATCTTCAGCCAGCACCCAACAGCATCTTAGCGACTACCGACCTTATCGCCAGATGAGCCATTGACCTCCAGCGAAGGAAAGAAGATTTAGACCGACTCCACGAGGTAGTCTTTAGCGCTCGTCGCCAAGCAGCCCTGCGATTCTCCAGCGAAGGAAAGAAGATTTAGACCGACTCCACGAGGTAGTCTTTAGCGCTCGTCGCCAAGCAGCCCTGCGATTCAAAACCGACCATAGCGCGACTATCAAAGATTACAACTTCCCGTGGGGAGCGCTAGTGCTTATGCGCAACTCCAAAATTGAAACCTCATACAACAAGAAAATGCGCCCTCGCTATCTAGGACCTTTGGTAGTTATCTCCCGTAACCGTGGAGGCGCTTACGTGCTCTGTGAATTAGATGGTTCAGTACTGCATCGACCTGTTGCCGCTTTTCGCCTATTGCCATACCTCGCTAGAGAACACATTGACTTGCCGCTTGAAGCGCTAGATATCGACACCGCCAAGCTTAGGGAACTTGAAGAAACAGAATTATTGGATGATGATGACTTACCGACTCTAGTTGAAGAAGAAGAAAATGATTAGAAAAGACTATACTGATAAGCTCTCAATTTCTATTACTTATTGTACTTATCTTGCTTGCCGATACTTACTATACTATATTCAACAGACGATTCCTTACGTAGTCAAGTCGCAGCGCTAGCGTGTCGCCAACGCTTAGCGCATTGCGCAACTCTCGCCAAGGGTTTTCGCCATGATGATTTACTGAGCGTTTCCCTTGTCCTCAAAATTTGTCTAAGTCCCTCACATACTATTGCTCTTGCTAAAAACCTGCTTTAGAATACTTACCGCTTGCTTTCTCTTTGCCTTACTTTCCTTGCTCTTTGTTGTTGCGCTAACTCGGGTTATAAGACTTATCCGTCCACTCGGCAAGGAGGCGGCAAAAACATTTAAAAAAAATTACGACGGCAAAGAAAATTATATACATAAGCGGCCACTCTACGCTAAGGTCCGCTCAGTCACTCTCATCTTCCAGCGGCAAAGAGTCGTCAGAAATTGGCAAGGAGGAGTCGCGAAGCGGTAGCAGGTCGCCCGGCAAGATATGGTTGGTGGTCTGCCAATCCATAGCGGCTTGGCAATCGTTTTGGTAATCCTGCAGAATGCGAAGGCTGCGACCAAGGTTGGAATAGCGCAACCTTAGCGCCATTAGCTGCCCTTGGACTCGCTCCCGCTCTCGCCCCATTGCCGCCTCCAACGTTGCCACCCTCTCTCGCTCCTCTATCCCCCTCATAATCTCGCGGGCATCCTGGGAAACCTCCTCTTGCCTTGCCGCGATCTCTTCTTCCACCTGCATACGCGCCAAGGGCGCCAACACCTCCTGTTTACTGTGAGGAGATAAATCAGACCAGAGCTAAGTTATGAGAAAGTGGTTAGAGATACTCACTCTGCCGCAGGCGCGCTTACCGTCATCGGCAACGCCCCGGACAGAATGTCCTCCAACTCGTCCTCGATAGTGGGGACAGCAGGAGGCGCCTAGGGAACAATCAGCTAAGCGACACGGCAGGCAGCAAAAGCAACTTACGAAACGGGAGAAAGGCGCTAACCACTCAGCGCCACGATTGTCGACATAGCGCGCACGGCACCATTCCCGCACCTCGATTTCACGATCCCAACCAACGCCAAGGACGCGTACCTCGTACCAGCGCTCCAAAAGCTTCATCACGCCAACGACCAATTTTTGAGGCGCCTCGGCGCCAACGCCCTCGATATGGCGAATGAAATTGTTGGCTTTGGCGATATAGGCGTAGGCGGCTTCCTGGGCAGCCTGAGAGGGTACTGGGGGCGGAGTTGGAATACGGAAGGACATTTTAATTTTATTAAAGTGCCAGGTAAAGATGGGGAGAAGAGGTGAAGTCCAAACTTATGCGCTAGGACTATAAACAAAATCTCAAGAATGCACGGACCACCTGTCACAAAAGCGGTAACGGTAGCCTTATTTGGTGACTGAGGACAGTCAATTTTTCAGTTGGGGGGAGATGATAGGACCCTATACAGGTTAGGCGCATCAACGGCAGACTCGGCACCGGCTCCAGAAACCTTGCCGCACTCGTTCCGAACTTAGCGCACGCGTTCTACCCATTTTAAGCCATTCCCAATGGCCACGCACGGCAAGAAGCAGATCCGATCAATGATAGCGCCGACGGCAGCAGGAATGACAACTGACAGATGGCATCAGTCACTGACGACAGCGCTTAGCGAGAAGCTTGATGATCTATCAAAAACTGACGGACAGCTTGGCGTTTGACCTTGGCGTCTGACACTGCTTACCGTCTCGATTTGGCGCCCAACGTCGCTTAGGTGTTCTGACAGACAGAAGGGTGATGGATTGATGGTTTAGTACCGCGATCTGCTGCCTGGTGGCGCCAAGGGTCCTCAAAGGACGGTAGGGATCAGAAACCGTTGGAGCTACCCCTATGAAATTTTCCAGTTTACCGCACTTTGGCGATGGTTGGTCACTGGCGACGGTGAACTCCTTGTAGTATATAAAGTACTTACCGACTTGTACATACGGCATCAGACGAATAGACCAGAGTTCCCCCACTTACTTCAGTCTCCCTTACGCTCAAGAGCTCATTTACGGTCGGCAACGTCGAACTCGTCGGCAGTTGCAGACTCTCGCTAACATACGACACCCTCGCGCCTTGCAACTACGGCAGGCATTATCGACGCTTAGAACTTCGCTAAGCTTATCGTGCTTTTGCCGCTCACCCTTGCAGTGTTCACTTACCGCATTTTCCTTAGGCGCTTTACCTTAGCGCTTGACACTTGCCGACACCTGTTACCGACTTTTACCCTTTTTCACAGACGCGTTCTCTGGGACCTGCCCGGGACTCCTCAAATCACTTATAGCGCGCCCAACGCAAACTCTTGGTACGGTAACACTATTGATACATTTGTTACTAACCAAACTTTGGGCGTCATCACTGGTTGCACCGCTAACATCAGCTGGCTCACATGCCAACGTCAGCTACCATCTGCTACCGTCTGCTGGCATGCTAGCAGACAGCAGACAGCAGACACTTACGCACTCTCTTCCACCCTTTCCTCTCTTTCTCCCCAGTGCCATTCTCTCCACTCCCCACACTACCTCACATGCCACCCCCATCCACCACATGCACTCCGCTTCCCTCCTCCTCCCTGACCTGACATCTGATGTCTGCTACGTCTGCTGGCATACCAGCAAACACCCACACTCCTCTCCTTTCCTCTTCTCCCTTTTTCTCCCCACTCCCATTCCTCTTCCGCCACCTCCCATGCTCTCCGAGATGCCACCCCATGTGGTGGATGCCCACACACCCTGTTTCCTTCTCTTCTGCCCTGATGCTGGACAATGCTGGACAATGCCAGGGGTTGCCAACAGATTCCTGTGGATGCCAATGGATACCAGTGGATATCTGGCAGATGCTGACAGATGTATAACAGATGCCAGTAGGTCAAGACAGCTGCCGACGAACTCCAATGGATGCCAGCTGATGGCTGCTGATGCCAATGCCCCTTTCAAGCCACAAAAACTCTTTTGAGAGGTATGCCACCCTCCTTCCACCTCAAAAAATCCATACAGGAACCTGTGGAAATGTAGGTGGATGTCTGTTCATTGTGTTATCTGATCTTTGAATTTATCCGTTAGTAATGGACCTGTGGTGCAACAGTTAAATATGCATTCCGTTGCTGGAGGCTTTCTCAAGGCCAGGAGTTCAATTCCCCCCACAGGCATACGGTGGGCAAGACAAAGTTATCTTTTTCCTTAGTCCAACCAGACTCCGTGAACCTGCATAGGCCTCTGTGGATGTCTGCTGGTGCCCTGCGCAGGCCCGTGTGGGCCCACATAGGTTTGAGTCTATCAACGTATGTCTGTGTAGATGTTTGCTGATGGCTTGTATAGGCCTGCATAGGTCTGCAGAGCCCTTTTGTGGACTTACGCTGGCATTGGGGGTGGGAAAAGGAGAGAAGGGGAGGTGCACAGCCACAAGTTATTGCGGGGAGGAAGGGAGAGGAGAGGGAAGTGGGGAACCTTGAGAAGAATTTATTCATGCTATGACGTCTGCCAATGGAGGAGGTTTTCACTTGTGGGCTGATGCCCACCAGTGGCCACTGACGCACATTGATGTCTGCTAGTGTCTGCTGGCATCTGCCAGGCCTGCATGCGCATGTGTGTGCCCATCTTTTATCAATCCACTGGACCATGTCATACAGCACATTGTGACACGTCTACGGCTCTGTATTCTACGGCACTGTGGAGACTGCTCCACTCAGTGTAGTGGACTCTGCTGGATATGTATAGTATGGCACAAAGTGAGCTCCCATACAATGTATGACATGTACCATTATGATGCCCTACCCTGAGATCTTGACTTAAATCACAGAAACACTCTAAGCAAAACTCAGCATACCAGGGACATCAGAAAGGACATCACCAAACTGGGAATGGAAGTAAATCCTTCTGTAACTGATCCAACTCCCCATATAAGAAATGCACTAATAACACACCGGGTTTCTCATCTGTCAAGGAGAACTCACAGAGACCTAAAGGATTTAAACCTAAGAAACATCACAAGAAATCAGAAACTTGCACAAATCTTAGTGAGGCCCAGTTAGCTGAATATAAAGCTGATAACTGTTGCTTTGGATGTGGGGAAGTAGGTCATTTTACTCACAATTGCCCTACATGCAGAACAATGAAATCACCATCTGGAAAACCACCTGGACTAAAGTCCAACAGCATCTGTATTGATCTAAAAGCAATAGATAGACTGCGTGATGAGGAACTAGGAAATACTACTTAGGAACTAGTGGTGGAGATAATATCATTCTCTTCATAGACTAAGTTTCAGAAAGGGAGCTCAACAAATGGGCAACACAACCAATTTAAGGCTGAATCAGATATGGAATCAATAGATAGGCTTGATTTAGAAGATTTGTTCAAAATAGAAGAGGATTGAATGGAAGAATGACTGCTCAAAGACGATAGTATGAGTCAGTCTGTAAAGTACATCTTGGATCCTCAACACACCTGGGATAAGTTGACAGAGGAGCATGACAAAAATGAAGATGATGAGAGTGACCTGGAACCCATCATTACTGGACCTCCTATGAAGTTCTCCTGGATGAATGAGTGCTATGATTATCCTATCTTACACTCAGAAGAAAAATTGTTCTTACTACGACAAGAAGAAAAGGTGTGGGGAAAGCCTTATAGCCTTAGAAGCGCTACAGCAAGAAAGTTAGAATATCTGCTAGAATCAATGCAGCTATACCCAGGAGACCCCTCTAATTGTCTACAGTTCAAAGGGCACCAGTTTGTGGCTGATGACATCAGTGATCTTGAGATGTCATTATGAGACTTGGTATGGAGAACTGATTACATTGTATCAATTGGAGAAGTGGCCTGTGAAGGATTTGAGGTGGAAACATGGTATGCCACCCTGTGTACTGAGGAATCAGGAGTTGCGATAATGTAAAAGGATTGATATTGAACTACAATGGTCAAAGACATATGGGCCTAGAATACAAGCCAAGTATTGGAACTTGGAGGCCCTTATACCAGCCTGGACTGAGAACTACAATCCAATGCAGCCCGTCGCTTCTGGATACACCTCAGAAAGAATAGGAGGAAATATGAGTATAAGATATACAATACAGTACTCAATGTCTGGACATACTTAGAATATAGATGCCTTTATAATTCAATGTTCAACATTGTTAAATGGTACGAATAAAAAGTACAGAACCTTTGTCTTGAGGAGACACAGGATCATGACATCAGACAGGATCATGACATCAGACATGACAGCCCATCATCCCCTCCTCTGGCTGTTGGCGAGAAGAAAAATTTCCTGAAAACTGACTATGTATTGAAAATTACCCCAGAAAGAGAAGTCAATAAAACAACCCATGATGAATGGTGTCTGTTCCCCACTAACCAAGACTCAATACCAAGACCAAAAGCCATTCCAATCTCCCCACCCAATACCAGGAGGGAAGCCCCAGATCTTTGATCTGTCATGATGCTCGAATTCATCCAAGAAGAAGGCCTAAACAAGAAGGTTCAGGCTTTGCAACTCTTTGGCCAGCAAGTAGAAGCCAGAACGTATCCAACATTAATAAGACATACTATCAAGCACAAGAGTAGTACCCACCACATTCTGAAACTGCTTGTAGTGGTAGCAAAGCTGAACAGACATCCAGTCTGTGCACTAATAGACTCCAGTTCACTAGGTGATTTCATGTCTAGTACAGTGGCTGAGCAACTTCAAGTAAAGAAACATGAACTTACTGACCCCATACCCGTGCAGTTGGCTGTGCAAGGATTACAATCCAAAGTTAGTTACGGCACTACTGTAAAATTAGAATATCAGCACATATCAGGGGAACAATACTTTGACATTATAAACCTTAATGGTTATGATTTGATTCTAAGAACACCTTGGATCTACCAACACCAAGTCACTATCAGGCTAAACCCACCTCACATGATAATTGGGAGTGCCCAGCCTATACTATTGAAGGAAGGGATAGGAGTAACCCGGTTATCCAATCAAGCTATGGCTTTGTATGAGGAAAATATTGATAAAGTAAGGGAAATACTTCATGAGTATGCAAAACCACTCTGCAAATCTGCAGCTGAGATGCTGTTACCTCCACTTAGAGCAATTAACCACAAAATACCACTTATTGATGAAAATAAAATATATCCATGGCATCCTTTACGGTGCCCTGAGGCATTAAAACCTCAATGGGATAGTAAGCAAGCCACTTACATTAAAACTGGACAGCGGAAAGTCACAAGCGCTGGAAATGCAGTACCAATAATGTTTATGAAAAAATCTGGAAAGCCAGGTGACCTGATCTGTCTGTGCATACTAAATGATCTGCATGCTCATAATGCTAATACTATTAAGAAGTCCTCACCTTTGCCAGATATTGATGGAATTCTCTGTCAAGCTGCTTATGCAAAGTATAGATCAGTTATTGATAGCCAAGATGCCTATGAACAAATTAGAATTAAACCTGAGCACCTAGTCTACAGTGCAGTAACAACGTCAGATGAAAACATACTTAGTCACGTAATTCAGCAGGGGGATTGCAATGCCCCTGCAACCTATCAAGCCTTAATGAACTATCTCTTTGCTGCACACTTAGGCCAATTTCTGAATGTATATTTAGATGATATAATAATATATTCAAACATGTTGGAAGAACATGTAGAGCATGTCAAAATAATGCTAGATATTTTGAAGAGGAAAAAACTTTACCTTAGTGAGCAAAAATTGCAGTTCCTGTGCAAGGAGATGAAGATTTTGAGCCATGTTGTCAACAGTGATGTCATCAAGATGGATCCTGACAAAGTAAATGCATTAATAAAATGGAAAGTACCAACAAATTGAGACTTACTGCAAGGATTTCTTGGGGCAGCCAGATATCTAGCAGATGATATAGACCACATTTGGATCTCTATAAGAGTTCTGCATGAGTTGACAGGTAATACCGTACCGTATAGATGGGAGTATACTCACCAGCCAGCATTTGAAGATATAAAATGCCTTGCATTATTGTGTAGAAATCATCATAGAAAGCCAATCTGTTATGACCCTGAGGCTGAACCTGTAAACATAGTTACTGACAGGTGCTTAATGGGGATTGCTGGTGTTATTAGTCAGAGACAGGATTGGCAAAATGCTACAATAGTGGCATTTTTCTCAGCAAAACTAAATCCCACTCAACATAATTATCCAGTTCATGAAATTGAAATGCTTGCTGGCATAGAAACTATGTTACAACATTGTGATATACTGCAAGACATAAGGTTCAAATGGTATACAGACCATAAAGGCCTAATTCACTTACTTGAACAACGTAACCTATCAGGAAGACAGGTGAGGTGGCTTGAAAAGGTTGGAGAATTTGACTTCAATGTAGTCTATGTACCTGGTGTAGATAATATCTTATCCAACGCTCTGTCAAGGATCTATTTGAGCAATGAGCCAGGAACTGTACAATTTAAGTCAGAATATACTTACTATGATGTGGTAAATAATGATTTACTAGATAAACACTTGATATCAATGCCCGTTCTTGTTGTACTGGAGGGCAAGAATGTAGCACGGGCCTCTGGGGGGCAAAATTGAATTGCTTAGGAAGGACAAAGAAAAATTACACAAAGATAACCTATTGGGTGTGCCATGCCCAAAATTAAAAGCCAAAGGAAAAAGGAGAACTACTAAACTGGCAGAAACAGGCCAACCAGAAACTTCATGAGAGTTTGCAGCTTGTGTAGCACAAAATTTCATCCTTCAAGGCCCAAAAGAATGAAAGGAGGGCAAGGTACAGAGAACGAGCACCAAAGGAAAACTAATCATTAAACTGCCAGCACAACAGAAAGTTACAGCATCATTATTTAAGGAAGAAAACACAGCCAACGCTCAGACTCACAATGAAGAAAGCATCTGCAACAAGAATATGGCAATCAGATCTCAATCTCTGAATGAGTCAGTACAAGACTTACTTCCCATCTTGCTTGACAAACTGCTATGCCACAGCTGGGAACCGATTGACCTATTAAGAAGCATTTGAGGACAATATACCAAAAACAAGTTCTTTGAACTCATTCTGGAAAATCCCAAGAATTACAAGAACTTTGTATTAGAAGATGATTTATTATACATGAAGTCAGCTGAAAATAAAGTCCTGTGTATATCTGCAATCATAGTCAATGGACGAAGCATCAGGGAAGTGGTGATCTCAGAAGCACACTCCCTACTGGCCCATCTGGGAGCATACAAGACGTTCACTTACCTCCATGATTTGGTATGGTGAAAAAGCATGGCTAAGGACGTCAAGGCATACTGCAAGACCTGCAATACTTGCTGACAAAGCAAACTTTTAAACCACCAACCTTATGGTATGTTACATCTGCTGAATGCCCCAACACAACCCTGGGAGGTAATAGGAGTGGACTTCATAGGGCTCTTGCCAGAATCTAGAGATTGAAATGCAGTGTATGATTCTATTACTGTTATAATAGATCATTTGACAGCAATAGTACACTTAGTTCTGAGTCAAACCAACTTTACAGCTTGACAGATTGCAGAAATAATCTTTGCAGAAGTATATCGCCATCATGGACTGCTAAAGGCCATAGTCAGTGACCATGACTCATGGTTTACCAGCACATTTTGGACTCAACTACACACACTAATTGGAACTCAACTGCAGATGTCATCCGCTTATCACCCAGAATCTGATGGCACTACTGAGCACACTAACCGTATAGTAACTCAGATGTTAAGACAAAGTGTGGCTACTAATCAACGCAATTGGGTGACTAGACTTCCTGCCATTGAATTGATCTGACAGCACTGGCTATTCCCCTTTTTTCCTGAACTCTGGGCGCATACCTCAACCATTAGCATGGGGGCAGCCTCAAGCAGAAGAATATGCCAGAGTTAGGAAATTTGCACAACAACTCAGAATGGCCATCATGTCAGCACATGACAGCATACTGGGAGCATGGGTTAGACAAACACGGGATGCTAATAGAAGGCAACAACCTTCTCCATTTCAGTTAGGAGATCTAGTCTACATCTCCACTAAAAACCTGACCTACCTAAAAGGACTCGCCTGCAAATTGATCCCTAAGTACAAGGGACCCTATCCAATTGTTGAAGATTTCAATAATAACTCATACAGGGTTAATATCTCATCCAGTATGCATCAGCAAGGGATCCACGATGTATTTCACGCTGCTCTACTACAGATTCACAAGCCTAATAACAACAGATTATTTTCTGGAAGGCTTGATGAGCAGATATTAGGTCTTGAAACGGAAGAATGGGCTGCAGATAGAATTGTGGTGCACAAAGGCATAGCAAGCAAAGCTCTGTTTGAGGTACTCTGGAAAGCAGGAGATAAGACATGGCTTACACTTTCTCAGGTACAAGATCTCAATCTGATAGGGCTATACTTTGAATTATTGGATCTTGAAAACATATCAGACCTCCCAGAGGAGACTGAATCTCCACCTCTGGATGATCCTCAGATCTTGTTAGGAAATTTGCAATTGGGGGAGGACTTAAGAAGGGACCAACTAGACCTTCTTGCCCCCCATTCTCCTTTCTTTCTTTCTTCCACAGCCTTCACATTTCCCTTCCTTTCCATCTCAACAATTGCTATGCCACCTTTTAATGGACAATGCAGCTCCTGAGGATGCCAACGCCACCCTGCCATTGCCCCCGTTGCTCTTCCTTGTCACCCCTGAATCAAGCAAGATCATCACACCATGATGCTCACACTCTTCTGCACTGAGAACTCAGGCTCTGGCACTGTTATTCATCCCTCCCAGGCCAGCCTATTCCTTAAATTTGATGCATTGATAACCCTCTCTGCACCTGACCAATGAGCCACCTGCCCTCCTCCCTTTGGATATCATTTCTTTGCTCACTTCTTCAATTCTGTCCCCGACACTCAGTACAAATACCGCCTTGCTGAGTTCAACTCACAAACCAACCAATGGGTCATAGCTAAGCATCGTGTCATTCCTGGATCCATCTATGTTAACTTCTTTGATTACAATATTGCAAGCTGATCACACTCAGCATATTAACTCAGAGGGGAGATGTTGATCCCTGTAAACTCAGCCTCATCCAACTAGCTATTGAGCACCTCCACAACGATAATCTTTGTTGCAACATGTACTACCAGCGCTGCAATGAGGAACGTGCCGCTGCTCAGATGGACGACCTGACTTTCTTATTTGGCTCCAGAACTGACACTACCCTCACTGACTTTGGGATGGACAATATATTTGTCCCTCAGCCTGAGGAACCTGCACCTCCTCTTCCAGGAGAACTCCCTTTTCATACTACAACTCCAGCTGCGATACCCTTGGCCGCCGCTGCCTCATTTATAGATCCTTTGACCCAGGATCTCAACATTCCAATGGGAAACACTGTAAGGGCAACCTCTAGAGGCTGTGGCTCAGTCACACAGCTGGCAGAGGGAGATTCAAAGTGTATTAGAGTATATACTGACAATATCATAATAACTACTCACCTGGCAGAGGGAGATCCAAAGAGAACAAGTCTAGGGATTCCCTATGCCAGGTTGGATGCTTCTGGGGCTTCTGAAGCATGGGAAACAACTGTACAGTACAACAAAACCTTAAAAACTCAAAAATTGACTAACCAAACAACTGTGCAAACAAGGCAGGAAAACTCCAGACTTTAAAAAAGTCAGAAAGGCAAGCTCTGGCTTATATAAGCAGTCTGGAAGCAGTGCTGAAGGGCCCACACTTGTCTGAATGGTAGCTAAAGAACCAGAGCACCTCAAGGGCTGAGAGTAGTACTAACAGATAGTATTGAAAGAATAGAAACAGTAAAATGAAATAATGTCAGAAGAAATAAGAGAATGAATGAAGGGAGAGTGAAGAGATAAGGAGTGAGAAAAGGAAGAAATGAGGAGTCCCCTGACAAACACTACCTCCCTCAACGGCCCTGACGATTTCTTAACCAAATTCAGTTTTCAGTAAAGGACACCAACCCCTAGTAACTTTTACCTTCCTTATGCTTATACCTGTTCCGACCTCTTAATAATCACATTGTGACTTACATTTGTTTATCTAGTCTCTATTATGCTCACAAGCTGAGCCTTCATTACACTCATTTCGTCTGGAGGGCATATGTAGGGATCTCATGACATCCTCTCCTCTTCCCCAGTCACACCACTACCCTCTTTCCAAGTTGGACATATCTTCTTACCTAAGCCTCTCCGGAACCATATATATACCCTCAATGTACTAGAGTACCCAGCTCTTTGCAATCTAGGACACATACCAGTTCTACCGTGAGACTCTAAGCTTCAGTGTGACGTGACATCTGCCCATCTCGGCAGCCTCACCTTACAGTAGAGGCTGACTATGTGATGTGAACTGTCTATGGCCCAAAGAGGTACCACCAAAAAAAAAAAAAAAAAAAAAAAGCATATGCTTGCTTAGAAATTTTATATCACACCTTAACCGTATCAAGCATAGGAAAGCTCAAGCAAGAGTTGAACAGTACAAGTTGACTATTATATAACTTATGAAGGGGCGATAACAAAACTAAAGCAAGACTTGAACAATACAAACTGACTATTATATAGCTGAGATGTAAGAGATAATAATCATGACTCTACCTCTGTCGCCTTGACAGTATGCTCCCACAACTTCTTCCTAGCTTCTTCCGATCCGGAGTATCGTATGTGGATAGGATTCAAGTTCGCGTACGTAGTATCAACCAAGCGGCATCATTAGCGCCTTAAACGGTTGCAACTCTGTGTAAGCCGTAGAGTCGACCCCATCGTTGAAAAGAAATCATCTTGTGTCGTGTCTTACTCCTCTTCGGGGATGGATTTACAACATCGGAAAGGCACGTTCACCACCTGCTCAGCAGTTAGAAGCTGTCGTTGTCAAAGTTAACCCTGAACAAGTGCAAGAACACTCACACGTGTTCGTGTTTCCTGGGTTGATCCACCAATCCAGATGGGCTGTAAAACAGCAACTTTTCATGGACTTGCAGTAAGTCAGTCACTCAATTTACCTCAATTGGTAGACTACGCCTTCCCAAATACAATTCGTTTTAATATTTAGGCAGCATTACCAGCATACTATTACGTTTGGATCACTCGTACGCATGGGCGGAAACTAAAGAAAGAGACCGCATAAAACTAGGGCATTGACGGCATGCTTTGTGCGGGACACGAGGCGTTCTTCTCTGACACCAGGTCTTCGTTTATAAAGCCTTTGTCCCATCATCCGATATCCTCTATCCTCAATGCGCAGCATTATCAACTCACCAGTGTCAGATGGTCACAGTAGTCCCATTTTGGAGACTACAAGCCCGACTTCATTACAGTTGTTTAAGTTTTCTATGCGTGCAAGCGTTCCACGTCTTGACAATGACTCCGATGTCGACATCCCAATCTCCGACCAACTCAAAGATGCGGAATACTACCTAGACACAGCTATTTTTCAAGTAAGTGGTTTGAATGCAAATGCCGAGTGTAGGTGTCCACATCACTTTCCCCTTCCGTTCAGGTAGAAGGCACATTATACAAGGTAGCCAAGTACCATTTCCTCAAGAGCCAGGTCTTGACAGCAACATTTGCGAAATACAAGTCTGAACACGACGTCATATATCTGAATGACGTTTCCAGAGACGATTTTCGTACCTTATTGAAATTGTTATACCCTTTGTAAGTCGTCCCTACATGCTCATGGTTCAACGAGATCTAGCGTTGACATATTCCAAGGTCAATTATGTCAACGAACAAATTTACGACCGAAGAATGGATCTCAGCACTCAGGCTATCCACGCGGTGGAAGATGTTGGATATTCGCAACCTGACCATTCGACAACTGAATGTGGCAAAGATCGATCCTATTGACGGGATTGACCTCGCCCAAAATTACCACATACCGCAATGGTTGATCTCTTCCCTCATCACACTCATACGCAGAGAAGGCGGTCTCTCGACGGACGAGGCGGCAAAACTCGGTTTCGAATTCGCCTTGAAGATCTGCCGCATTCGTGACTCATCGAGAATCCTTCCCGACTTTATGGACGATGACGCCTGGAATCCTGCTATCAGCGCTGAGTTCCAGGGAGAGCTACAACCACAGGCAATTTCTGCCGTAGAGCAGGTCGTTCGTGCTCGTAAAATTGGCGTGCTCGAGTTCCTCAGGGCATCATACCTCAATTTGGTAGAGAGGCCTGAAGCACTGACCAATGACGAGGCTACGGAGCTTGGATGTGAGACTACTGCCCGTATCTGTAGAATTCGCGAGCAACGTATCGCACAAAACCTGTCGACGGCGAGCAGCATAGGTCTTGTTGAGTACGAGTTTCAGGCCGAGTTCGGAACCACGGCGAGTCTATCAGCAATACAGAGGGTCGTCGTTGCCAGAAACACTGTGGCTCAATGGCTTCGAATGTCCCTTGTTGAAGCGGTCCAAAGATTGCAGTTCTCCAATGACGAAGTGGAGAGCCTCGGGAGGGAGACTACGATCAGATTGTTCAAAGTCAGAGAGACGGTCTACAGCACACAGTGGGACAGAAAGTCTTCTGATGTTTGCAGGACCATGGTCAATAAGGAGTTTAGCGACGAAATCAGAGCAATTCGGGACAAGGCTAAGGGATACAACGGCACAGAGGAAGCGAGTGCGGCCGACAAGATTGTTGATGATACCGAACTTCGACGGAAATTGACTTACGAAAACGCTCATGACGACGAGGAGGGATCAACCATGGCTAAACCATCTGAGTGTAATGAAGACAAGTGTGTTGAATCCAGTCGAGCGCCCGTGCCCGCGCCCGCGCCCGTCCCCGTCCCCGTGCCCGCGGCTGTAGAATCCGCCAAACCCGTCAAGTCCAAGAAACCGATGTCAACAGGAAAACCTGCTGCGAACCAGAAAGGCAAATGATATCTTTTGCTCAGTTCATCTACGTACAAGGCCGCAGCATTTGTACTGGGCGCGTTTTATGTTTCCGGGCGATAAATCAAGTATATGTTTGCTTATAAATTTTATATCACACCTTCCAATAACCGTATCAAGGGATAAGAAAACTCAAGCAAGAGTCAACAATACAAACTGACTATTATATGGCTGAGATGTGAGAGATAACAATCATGACTGTACCTCTGTCGCCTTGACAGTATGCTCCCACAACTTCTTCCTAGCTTCTTCCGATCCGAAGTATCTGTTCATACCCAAGTCCTCTCCCTGAGAGCCAACACGGTAGAATCCTGCCTTGCTGCTCAAAAGACCGTATAACATGTATTCGCCACAATCTTGGATGTTCGTGGAGAACGGGCGGAAGAGGTTCATAACGACGGGAGATGCTATTTTAAGGATTGTTGATTCAGAAGAGGACATGAGGGATGATCTAACGAATCCGGGATATGAGTGGACGAAAGTAAGGTCTGGGTATTTCTTGGAATATTCCTGTTTGGAGAATTTGAGCAATGGAAGTACGGGTAATATGAGACTCATTACCTGGAGCATGAGATCGTTGTACGTAGGTGTGGTTAGCCCAGCGTTTGTGACGGAGAATGTCTTTTTGAGACCGAGGTCGTTGAGATCGATGTCACTCCCCTTCCCAGCGGCGAGGACAGAGAGGACTTTGGCATCTTCTCCGGCCTCTTTCGCTTTCACCAGTGCGGGAACAAGACGATCTATGAACTTCCACCGTGCATAGTAATGAACCGCAAGCTTGGTGTCGATCCCTTCCTCCGTCTCGTCCCTCCCCTTCATCGTGAGGATACCCGGGCTCATGACCAAAAAATTGATCTTCGGCACACGCGCAAGAAGCTCCTTCGTCACAGACTCGACATTCTTCATGCGCGACACGTCACATTGCACGAACTCGTGCGTGTACTTGGTGGAGTCTGTGGGTTTCGGGAACTGGGCAATGATCGACTCTGCCGCGGCACGATTGCGGCCAATTAGAATGATGTGCGCGTTTCCCTTGGTGTGTCTGGCGAATGCCTCTGCAAGGCCTTGGCCGATCCCAGAGGTTCCCCCGACGAATATGGCCACGGGTGTGTAGCCAGGCTTGAATGCGGCGTTTGCGGTTCGCACGACATTTAATGTGGGCATGTTGGCAGCTGAAAGCCTATAGTAGGATATGAGAACAACGAAAAGTGAGAAAAGGAATGTAGGCAAGCTTTTAAACTGAAACTGCATGCAGAGTCAGGTTGATTGTCAGCTTGCCGTCGAGACGCGTTTGCTGACGAAGTGGTTTGCCGAGAATTACGTACATTCCTATGACCTGATCCACAAAGTCTCGCGAGAGCCGGATGTCCATGGTGCTCGTGACTGCTGTTCATGCAGTCATCTGGAATGTATTTTGCAGCCTATGGAAATCTTCCAAGTCAGCACTTGTTCAATGCTGAGGACAATACTGAGTTTTAGATCGTGAAAAAGACCTCGACCATAAGCTTCCCTTCCGGGAATTTCTATGTTATGATAGTTAGAGACCAGCTGAAATCAGTAGCTATTATCTGAATATGTAGTGTGGATGTGCGCCACGCTTTTCTTTGTGTTGCGTGGGTCATATGGGGTGTTGTGCAACGACATCAAAACCAAACAGCAGTTTCATTGCTCTTCGTCGTCTCGTGCACGGTGCACGCCATCTCACGGTGAAGCCTCTTTTTCCTTCAAAAGGTTATGTCGGACGACTCCAAAAGATCTGACTTGATTGATGTGTACGTGTCTCCGATGCCATACGTTTGTTGTAGGACGATTGAACTGTAGAATTTCTTCGCAGAACATACCAGCAATTGCACACAATTCTGTCAGGGCACCATGAGGGTGTACACCTGGAACAGATTGCGCAATACCTCGAGCCGCGTAAGAGTCAGTTTAAAGAGCTCGCACGACCATTTGGAAAGCCCTCTGACGCGTCGCGCACCGCGATTAACAAGGGCTCTGCTACCCTTGCAGATGGAGTCGTTGTGAAGATCGAGGAGCCCGACAAGGAGTTCATCTTCGCCGTTAGCAAAAATCTCGATATTGACCAAGTCCAGGCGCTTGTCCTTCTACGGTCTTTCCTTTATAACGAGGGTCTACCTCCCAAGGCCGAGGATGCGTCTTCCATGGTTGAAGAACTAGTCGAGGCCATCACACCATTCTATTATTCCGAACGATTACATGTCCTTCGGTCATTCATACCTCTCCTACGCGCTCTTGAAGATCCACAAGACCCTATTCATGCCATTGCTACGAAGTTCATGAACAACCTCATACCTGACCGACCTGCTTTTGTGAAATCTCTCATCAACGAATATGTACAAAAAACGAAACAAGTCCTACCAGAATCCATGAGCGCAAATCCCAAAATCGCGTCACGGTGGGCAAAACAAAATGTCAAAGAGCAACTGGTTGCGTTAGAGGTCGTTTTCTGGTCAATGTGGGGATTTGTACCATGCAGTGGACCTTTAGTGGAAAAGATCTTTGAGACGGGCTATGCAGGACAGCTTGGTCAACGGCAGGAGAATAAGCGACTGCTTCTTGACGACGAGGGCCAGTCAACTCTTGCAGACTGTCTTGTCCTCTGGCAACTCCTCATGATTGAAGTTCTCGAGCTCGAGAGGATGTCAGATCCCCAACAATTTGAAATTTCCGACAATCCCATGGACAAGGAGTTCTATGTTTCGTCCCCCCAAGCCGTTCAGAAAATACATGACATGGTAATTAAGTATCAGGAAGATCCTCTGAACGTGTGCACTACTCTCTCTTGGGCTTACGTCCTCTCGCGTTTAGCGGACAAAGCACAGGAGGTGCCAGAGTCGTACAAAGCCTTTTTTAACTCCATCGGGCCTGGGCTATCCAGTCGATCTTCCCAGATTCCAAAATATCAGGAGTTGGCTGCTAGGTGTACTCACCGAGAGTCTCCATTGTTCCACATATTATTCGGCATGTTGACCAAGTCGCCTCTCTTTGTCACTGCTGTTGCCTGGAAGAAAGGGTCCACAGTAACAGATCCCAACGCCATCGCATACCGCTCCGTCCTAAAAGGTATGTACACTTGCAAATACTACTTTATCATCAGTATCCTCACATCACCTAGGTCTGGTCATCGCCCTTCTCGAACTCGTCGTCATTGAAGAAATCGACGACTTCAACGCTCTCGTCGACATCTGGATATCCCTCTTCGGGCGCAGCGAAAGTGGCTCCATCGCCGGTATATGCGCGCAATTCTGGCAAGCTGACTGGCATCATGGTACCTCTTCGGGCGCAGCGAAAGTGGCTCCATCGCCGGTATATGCGCGCAATTCTGGCAAGCTGACTGGCATCATGGTACGGCCCGCCGCGCCATCCTCGACGTTGCTCGCTCCCGCTTCCCCATCCATTTCAAACCTCTCATCCGCCTCCTCCGCGCTATGACCGCCTCTGGGTTCCTCGATTACGATACGCTCTCTATGGCTCGTCATTTGGAAGAAGGACAGCCGATAGCGGAGGAACGTCTGCTTTGTGCTAGTCATGTGTTTTATTACCTAGAGACGCTGCAAACGTATACACAAGTTGTGCCTCTGAGTGCGTTGTCGGGTGCTCATGCGTTGTATGAGAGGGTGGAGAAACCGAATTTGGGCGTGACGTTCTTCAATACGCGGCCGATAACATTGCCTGGAGGAAGTACGCTCCCTGCGCATTCGGTGGGCCGTTCGTTGAGCGATGGGGGTGATTACGCCGTCATCTTGTGGCAGCATGAACATTCGGGGTGGAAAGTCATCCTTGAGCTCCTAACGGACTACGTCAACCGTCAGCGGCTTTCTTCAGGTGCAGGTTCAGGCCCATACCAGGACGTATCATTTGCTCGGCGAGGAGGTCCACAGACGAAGGTGATCAGGCTGGAGGATGTGGGTATGGAGACGGATGGAGGAGACGAGGAGGAGACTGTCATGCATTGTCTTGACCTCTTGCGGAGTCTTATACAAGATAACACAGCGCAGGCGGAACAGCTTATGCAGGCGCTGGAGAGTGGCGCTCCTGTTGTGGCCCACACGATGACGGAGGCGCAGCCACCCGATCTTGTGCAGCTTACGACGATGATACTCGAGGACGCGCTCTCACAGACTAACCCGCGCACGAGAACACAACTTCGTCCTCAGCTCATCACGTCTGCCATGAGTGTCCTTTCAGCGTTGCTTGCACTCCCGAATTACTCCAACCGCGTCTGGCTGTACATCCGCTCCACCACTGCTCTGTTCGGAAACGAGCGTTCAAAGGGCTTCGCATCTGGTGCGTTGGCGGCGGAACGTGCAACGGGGCAGTACACGATGACACTTGGGCTTCTCCACCTCATCAAACAGCTCTTCCAGGAAGCAGCGTCCTCGGTTCTTCCCGACAACCCTCGACTCCAACAGATAAAAGAGGAGGTCCTCCTTCGTGCGGCCCGGTTCGTCCATACCGAGATCTGGATTGAGCATCTGGGGTGGAAATACACGCAGCTCGGGGATAGATTCGAGATTGGGAGAAGGGTGACGTCGTTGTATGTCAAGGTGTTGGAACATGCACCGCCGACTTCAGAAGAACGACCGTTCGCGGCGCTCAGCCAGGCTATCATCGACGCACTCCTATACAAGGCGACAAGCTCAACTATAAACCCCCTTGTTTCGTCCATCTCCTCCGGGAATCAAAGCTTGAAGAACTTGTACGCGGTTCGGCGGTTTGGCGATGCCCAGCGGTTGATCTCGCTTCTGGAATCACACTTGCGTCTCACATGGCTCGTTTTGACGTATAAGCAGGCGTCGGCGGTGGCTTTGAAACCGTGTCTTCTCGAGCAGGCGTTGTGTGCACGTATCACGGGCGGGATGTCAGTGCACACGTCTAGCCGGACCAAAGTCGACCCTATCGATGTTCTTGCGTTGTACGTTAAAGAGCGCGACGCGGGAACGACAGTACCCGTCGAAGCTATCCGAGTGCTGCATGCCCTTTGCAAATCACTGTCTGCCGTGCAGCCATCGCCTCCAACGATCATTGCGCACCTGTCTAACCCAGAGACAACGGTAGCGGCGCTAGTGAGGATTGTGCAGCATCCGTATGAAGATATGGTGTTGCGAAATGCTGTGTGGACTTTTATTTCGCTTGGTGTGGATAAGGAGCCTGCGCTGGCGGGGTTGTTTGTGACGGGCAAGTTTAGGACACCAGGGGAGGGTTTGATGAAAGACAAAGGGAAGGGAAAGGCGGTGGGGACGCAGGATAAGGGAAGGAAGGAGGCAGAGAAGATGAAGACGACCTGTGTGATTGATGTTGCGCGCGACGTTCTCTCGAATTGGAAACATATATGGGATTTCAATCCACAACTCCTATGTTCAGTTTTGAACTTTCTCGACGTGGTGTGGCAGCATGGGTTGGAGCACAAGGCGGCGTTGCAGGTGATCAGAGAAGATAAAGAATTTTGGGAACAAATATCGGCGATTGCGTGCGAGGAAGTGGGTCCCATGCCGGAGTACGAGGTGTCAGATTTTGAAGTCATGGATGGGGTGAAGCATTCGAACCTCCACAGTGCTGTGTCGTCGACAGCGTACAAGATAGCTGCCAAATCACACGCGGTGAACATTCTTGGTCGCGATATCGACATTCACCTTCGGTCGCATGGGAATGCCCCATCGACGGCGAAACCGGCTAGCTTCCTGCAGATTGCGCCTCGTTTCAGATCTGAGGAAGAGCTGAACGATCTCGTTTGCGAGGCAGCGCCAAGTTCGTATGACCCCAGAATATACGACACGCTTTTAGAACAGCTCAAGACGGATTACCGAGGTTTAACGTTGGAGCAACTGGCGTGCCAGGAACCATTGGAGCAGAGGGAGTTTGGAGATAACTTTGCGTTTTCTGTGCCACTATTACGGAGACGCCTGCTTGCGTATGCTAAGGGTGCCGACGCGATGGACGATGATAACGCCGGTGTTCTCGTTGAGAAACAGTTACTGTCGATCAATCTGAACCTCTCATTGGCACATTCGCAGGCGGCTCTTGCGGAATCTTGGCAACTCTTGTTCCAAAAGGTTATTCCTTACCTTCGGGGCGATGCTGTCGTCCGGCCCATTGTCTTGGCAATTTGTGCGACGATTTCATACGATGTTGCCAAGGAGGATCGACAGGGGGATATGATGACTACTATTCACGGGCGGAGACTTTCGTTGCTTCTCTCTATGATCGAGTTGGCGTGGTTCTCACCGTCGGACAAGCCTCCCGAAGTGGCGTCGTTTATAGATTTGGTACGCAATGTGCACAAGATCATTACGAACGATGCACAATCACCCGCTAAATCGTTCCTTGGGACGGTTTCTGTGCCATTCCATCGTACCTTGCTGCAGATGATGTATTTCTGCGCACGACATTGTCGCAATCTTGTACGACGACCGAAGGCTGTGAATGCGGAACAACGTTTGGCTGTCACTTCATTAGTGGAAACCTCCATCTTCCTTGTCATTGATGCTCTCAAACTCGTCTTTGAATCTGCCAGCACTCGGATGGATCCAGAGCTCGATAGGGATATGGAGCTATTAGTAGCAGTGTTTGAGCAGTGCACTCACCTGGAAGTCAATCCATCGTCAGCCCTCTGGTTGGCACGATGCCAGGAAACGGACATTATCAGGAGAAGTCTCGACCTCTTCGTCCATTCCGACCTAGTTGGCCTATCCGATCTTCCTCTACTTTTAGCGAAGAAACGACCTCTTTATGCTCCCCACCTATTTCTGTTTCACATGTCCCTCGCCAATATCCCTACCGCGGCTGAACGTCTTGCTACTGATGGTGTTTTGGCGGCATATAGTAATAACTTCATTAGTGCTGCGATTAGCGCCGGTATGATCGACGTTCTACTTCCTGAGCTACCAAACGAGCGTAGTCCGGCGCACTCTGCCTACTGTTCAATGTTGGCTATCGTTACTGGCATTATTTCGGCTCTAGGCAGGCATAACCACTATTTTGATGTGGAAGCCAGTGGGTTTGTCCAGCTGTATGGGGAGCAGATTCTTCGGGCGTTGAAATGGACTATTGGAGACCCAATAACGTTCGCTTTACTTGAAGAGATTGAGCTTGTGGTCAACCTGTTCCAATCAATCGCTTTCAGTGCCCCGTCGTCAGCGAGTCCGAACTCCGTTGTCGACAAGGTCCTCAAGACGTTTTCTGTCCATGCTCTCCAACTTCTTCAGCAGCTCAATTATGCGATAACGCACCCGAACCATCTCACTAGTCTTTTTGAGCCTCTTACGTCTGAAGAACGCATACAGTTCGAGAAGGACCCTCCCTCTACAGAGCCGTTGAAGCGCCCTGTGATTGCACACCTTGTCCATCGGCTATATCGGCTGTCCGGGAACATCATTACGACTCTTATCGCTACCAGTCATGCAGAGGCTATCCTGTTAGGGTATGAAGACATGTGGCCTAATAAGGATGTGACAGTTCAGCCGGTAAGTCCTTTTTAATACCCTGCTCATCAATGTTGGCTTATTCATTGGTCATTCTTTTTAGCATTCCAAAGTGATTCTTAGCGAGCCAGCGTCAATAGGAACGCTGCAGGAGTTGGGGGCGTCGACTCTAGACCTTTTACGTGAACTTGTTAATCGACCAGCTGGTCAAAGTCTCACGGCAAGTACATCAACATACGGGCCTCTGGATGTCCGAGAGGCTGTTTTGACAGCACGCAAGAACCTTGAAGGGGTTCTAATGTATGCTGTCACACAATTGGTCACCATATTGTCTCAGCAACCAGATAATGCACCGCCTGCAGCTTCAGAGGAGGAGGAGAGCAGCATGTCGATTGATGCCCAGCGTCTGGACGCGTCGAAAGCTGAACGGAGAGCCCCGAGGGCGTCAATAACGTTGGGCGAGCGGTTGAGGCGGGGGATGTCAGGAGAGATGGCGACTGATCTTCAGTCGCTTTTGAACAAGGCAAAACCGATTATCGCGAAGAGTAATAGCGTGATGGGGAAGGAGAGTGTAGATTTGACGCAGATCTTGTCTAATTTCCTGTATGAGAGGGTCGGCACACCGATTTAGAGGTTGTAATTATTTCGTTTTATTGTACACAGCCCGAATGATTATTGGGAAGCTTACGCGCGGCCCTGATGTAAATGCTCAGTCTCGGATTGTCGGATCGCCGGCATTCATCGGCCCGTATTCACCGCTCCCAAAATCGTCAGGGTTTGTTCTGTTCCATGCTGAATCGATGTCTCTCAGCCTCATGCAGGTCAAGTCCTCGTCTGTTTTCCTTTGCTCGTCATTACATCTTCTACGGAAGGAGATTTAAGACTTTTGAAGCCTCTGAGCGAGACGTTGATTTCGGCAACTACAGCATCATTCTTCCTGAGGAACCGTTTGTCTGGGGTGTATCTCACATTACACCTCGAAAAGTACCAGATCAGATAGAAAGACCACCCTATGCTAAGCCAGGCTACACAGAGACGATCCGTCACAACTTCTCTGACCGAATTGTTTCTGAGAGGATCACGTTAGGAGGAGAGGCGGAGATGCGCGTACGAGATGCGGCGAATCTGGCAAGAAAAGTGAGAGATTATGCTGGAACGCTTGTCAAGGTATGCACGCTCTTTGATATGGATATTCTGACGTTCATGTTCGCTTAAGCCTGGCGTTACTACGAATAGCATTGACGCGTCTGTTCACGAATTCATTATCGCGCACTCTGCGTATCCTTCTCCCCTTCTATATCAAAACTTCCCTCGATCAATATGTACTAGGTCCACTTTCTTTTTTTCCTTCTCTTGTCGGCTTAGTTCTGAGTCAATAACAGTATTAACAACATCATAGCCCATGGAATACCCGACGAGTATGTAACCGCCATTTCAATTAATCACCATCAGACACTGAGAGCGACCTTAGCCGGCCGCTACATGACGGCGATATCATCAACATTGACATAACTGTTTACTTCAACGGTTATCATGGCGACACGTCTCAGACATTTCTAGTTGGCAATGTGGTATGCCTCTCATCCTCGACATGATCGCCTGAATAATCACATCATTTAAAGGATGAACAAGGCCGGGAGCTCGTGAGGTTGACCAACGAAGCACTACAAGCAGGAATTGATGCATGTGGTCCTGGACGGCCGTTTCGAGACATTGGAAAGGCCATTCACGAGCTGACGCGCAATACCAATTATTCTATATCTACTCAATTCTCTGGCCATGGTATTGGGACTGTGTTTCATCGACCTCCATGGATATTACACCATTGTATGCAGTTCCTTCAATTCAGACCATCATTCACTATGTACTGAAATATTTGGGCCCACAGTGAACGATGAGCCGGGAGTCATGCTACCTGGCGATTGTTTTACTATTGAAGTTAGTGGATTTTCGTCTGCGTGTCGTATATGTCACTGATACAATCATCGACTACCAGCCTTCTCTGAATCAGGGCTCGAATCCCAGTGGTTGGATCTTCCCGGATGGATGGACTGCCTCAACAGAAGTGAATGCTCTATTCTTGATATTGCTTTGAACCAGCCTTACCGATTTTTAGGACTGCGCACGTAGTGCTCAGGCAGAACACATGGTCCTTATCACGGAAAGTGGTGCAGAAGTCCTTACTTGAGCAGTACATCACAAAAACGTTACATTTTCCATGGTATTGTCTATCCATACTTTGATGAATACTATATACAACTTGGCCTGAAACGCCTTTCTATACTGAGCCAAAACAACATTCTCTTCATATTAGAGAAGCAGATTGTAACCGACAGCCATGGATTGAAACAATACGCATAACTCAAATTAGAATTCTCTTGATTAATCCTGTCAGATTCTTCCCAAATTTTGATTACAGTATTAGATAATAGTTGAAGCTCAATTATAACACACAAAAATGTTCCTGGATTTATCCCCTCCAGAGATCCTTCCGTTTTCCCTCCTGCGATGATGGAGCTGTCTTGATAGGTCTCTTGGTCATTGCTTGTCAGATTATTATGTGTGTTGCCCTTTATTGCACATCGTTATGACATCCACATTTACCCAGCGAGGTAGACACCTGAATTACATTATGTAATGTAGCTGGGAATATATTTTGTCTTTTTATTGCACGATGCAATACGAGGCATTTCTTTCGAATTCGCTAATCGGTTACTTTAATACAATGAAAGCTCTCAAGTTCTCTGAAGGTATTGGCATATCAACCGGAAAATGAACTGCGTAGCTCTCGTTAACCGTAACACAATGGTGTTGTTTGGACATGTGTCAGTTGTGGGTAAGGGAACTTGAAGACCAATCAATCTCGGACATCGATATCCATCAGCTATGCAGGCTCACCTCCAGCGGAACGTCCGCGATATTCAAACATATCTGAAAACTGCAGGTCCTGATTCCTCTCCTGCTTGTTACTATATCGTCTGACATTCATTTTTCATCAGATCAAGGCGAGTTGAGGTTAGGCTCTGCCTTGACTGTTGCTAGTATGACTCCACTTGGTCGATCTGAAAGATTTAAGGATTTAATAGACCATACATATGCCTGCATATGCCAAATCCTCAATGGGGATATCGAGCTCATCGATCCTTGGTGCCCATCTACAGCAGACTCTCGTATTATAGGACATTTCGCAAATCTCCAAATTCCGACCATTGATTGTAGACCATCTTTACTTCTGCATCGGCTTGGAGATAGCTCAGAAGGAAATCCAGTTGCCATTGAAGAGATGGCTTTACGGGAAAAGAGACTTAAGAGCGTTTTTCTCAAAGGAATGTCAAAACGCGAACTTGAACATTCGTAAATCGTCATTCTTAAGCTTTCAAAGGATGGCTATATTGACTCGATGTACACAGAGTGTTGTTCAATACTTCTGGTGCAGGAAAGACCAGGCTTGTACTTGAGGGTCTCTGCAAGGAATGGGGCCTTTATTTCACTTGCAGAAGAGATATCAGTGAATGCGGTTCTGCAGACCTTGATTGCGTGCTTGGCTCAACTGGTCATGGGTATCTCAAGGCATGTGGGCTCATCGAAAATTTCAATGATGATGCCATACGTTCGAAAAATGAGGCATGTGCCGAGAGATGCTTTATGGCAGTTCTAGTTGCCCGCCTCCTGGTTTTACAATGCTTATTAATGGCATATGAAGCTCAGGGGAAGATCACTAAGCTTGATGAGCTCAAGAGGATCTGGCTTTTTATGCAGCTTGATAGCCGGCTGCTAGAGCGCCCGGATTGTTCTGACTTATTTCTGGAGCTGACTGCTCTTTTATGTCACGTGATACATGACACTACACTAACTTCTTATAGTGACACGATTCTGGCAGAATGTCGACTCTTTCTTCAGACTCTGCTACTTGAAAGGTCACCATCTGGTGATCGTCAGGTTCATATATTCTGTGTTATAGATGAAGTCCAATTTGCTGCCAATTTGTTTCCAAAGGCCTTTCGTGGTGGCCCACTGGGAACGAATGCACGATCTGTCTTGCGTGCGATGTTGCAGAATTGGTCAATAGGCATGCACTTTGTAATCACAGGAACATCTTTAAATATTCAACATATACAAGAAGCTGTTTCCTCGGTTGTAGGAAAGCACTATGGACGCATTGACCGTGCAATCACTGGCACAGGTTCATTCATCTACAAAGATGAACAGATTGATAATTATCTGAATTACTACTTTCCTTCATGGTACTTGGATAGTTCTATTGGGAAAGAACTTTCCAGACGGGCTAGATATTGGCTTGTGGGCAGGTATGTTGTTTTGATTATGATTAATATCTTAATTTTGATCTCATAACAGACCACGATTTATTGCTTCATTTGTTCAATACCTCATTCTTCACAATTTCCAGCACTGTCACCAGCTTCTTACATCTTATATTCAAGCCATCACAAATTTCCTTCCAACAGATGGAACACAATGGGAACAGCTTGAAGATCAGATGCCTGAATCAACAACTAGGCCACCAGCCCCTTTTGACCTTGAAAAAGGTGATTGAATACTTTACCTTATGTTGTGCTCAAGTTTCATTTAATCAAGTTGTTCACAGCTGCTGAGTTGGATAGACAAACTCAGAATGGCCTGATTACATCAATTCAAGGACTAGTAAACCATCGATTATTACGTGGACGCACTGACTTTGAGACCAGTGGTGAAGGTCTAGTTGATAGCAAACTGGTCGAGTGTGGCTTTGCTCGATATCCTGATGGCAAAGGATTCTCTGCTATCTTTGATGAACCTCTTGCATATCTTGCAGCAGATACATGGATTAGTTCTCATTGGGCTTCAAGGCACCAATATTTCTTGCAGCGCATCAAGCAGAATTCACCAGATGAAAATGGCTTAGAGCGATATACAGCTATCTGTTTAGCACATATCTTCCGGCGGTTCACACCTCTCTCTGATTATTTCAAGTTTGCTAGCAAATTTGGAAAACCAGAGCAGCTCAAGAATAAAAGGGCAAGACTTGTATCCTGCTGGATTGACTCTAGTCAAAAGTTCAGAGTTGCTCCAGTTGTATTTCCATTTGACAACAAGGTGGACAGATCTTATGGATTTGTGATGGAACGCACTTCATCACCATCAAATATTCTTGGTTACACTTCTACCAACCCTGAAGACGATCTTCTGTGGCTGAACTTTCAAGTGAATGCTCCATTTCTGTTTCCCCATAAATCTTGTGGGCCAGATTTGATGTTGCGACTCGAACTCGAGGGAGGTGGATTTATCACTGTGGCAGTGCAGATCAAGTTCAGAGAAAATGGAAATGCATTGACAGCTAGAGATGTCTTGAAGCGGGCAATCAAGAGCGTTGACCCCTCCAAATTTTGGAAAAATGTATGTCATGCACATTTTAACTTTTGAGCTGCTTTTCTGACAGAAGTTGCAGATGAATGGAAAGGATATATATCACCCAAATGTCCACATTGATACCCTAAACGCACTGGATAAACTGGAAAACAGATATGATCCCAACCGGTGTGGTAGAGGTGAAAGGATCGCTGATGGAATTGAACGAGGAGAGGGGTTGAGTGAGTGGGTTAGATTTCGCAACACGGATAAAGGACGCAAGTGAAATGTTCAAGGAATGACGGGGTTAACGCTCAACGAAAAAACGATATGGTCAGATTAGGAAGTTGAAGGTACAGATGGGGCGAGGAAAGATTTAGAGTTTGCAATTACGAGACCGACCAGCGGTCAAAAACAGAATTCGGGGAGGGATCGACGATGAAGGGCAATTCTGGGTTAGATCGTCGATCCCGAAGTCTTGTAAAATGTGTATAAATAGGAAGAGAAAACATATGAATAGATAGGTTTTCGTACCCCATAATCTCTGGTCTTGAGCTCAGCTTGACTCGTGTGCCTCGTGTTCATTGTCTCGACATCGTCTGGTCTGTTCTCGGTTGTCTCGTCTGCTCGGCTCTGTTCTGGCTTGTACGCCGCCTGATCCGGTGTCAAACACCGCGTGCTCGCTGTCTTCGGCAGTATTCTCGGCTCTTCTCGGCTTCTTGGTGATCTTCTCTGTTTCGGTTCTGCCTCTGTCAGTCTTGTGTTCCGTCTGTCTCGGCACTGTCTTCGGCAATTCGGGACTCTGACCTCTCTGCCTCGGCTTGATTCTCGTCTACTGCGGCTCGCTTCTCGGCTTGATTTATCTTCACGGCTTCTCTGTTCTTGCGGCTCTCTGAGGTCTTGAATTTTCGACTACTGAGCTGTTACTACTATTCTCTCTACTGGGGTCTGTCTAGAGCTTGACTACGCCTGTTCCTTTTATTCTCGCTGGTACTTTTCCTTGACTGGTCCACGAACTTCGTCACGACGCGACGCGCAGTACTTTACGAGTACTTCGCATCTTCCCATTTTTCCATTCAATTCGACTTTCACCTACGACCTCTCTTCCCGACTCTTTCGTTCTCTCGTCGAATCCATCAGGTACCCTAACCCACGTCCACACCGGAAAGGTTATCATAGCATGATCGGTGGCATATTTGCATATCCTGCTACGGACAATGAGGAAACATGCAACAAGATCCTCGAGAGGCTCGCCAAGGGGGATGAAGTTGTATTTGATGCAATGCATGAATTCTTCATGATGCCTACCGCTCCCATCATAACCCTCACGGAGTCGATGCCACCATTTGGAGGTCTGAGACGCATGGAGGATGCTTTGGTGCAGAGGCGCGTGCTTGATAAACTGAATAAAGTGAAACTTGCGTAACTGATGAGTGAGGACATTCTCTTGTATCTCTTGTAATTGTTTTTTAAATGAACACCAATGACATGTTTCAAAAAAAAATGGATGATGCAACTTCCTGTCATTTGAATTCTCCTTGTGGTGGCCATTAGCCGCCAAATTTAACATCAAAAGATGACGGAAATCACGACCAACCACACGTTCTTTCTCAATGACAAACATTGCATTTTGCATTGTTACTAAAGTCCTAGTATCGTCCTTGTCCATGGCAGCCATCGGTATTGTCAACTTTTTCGTCGAGACATACGGGCGTGCCGAATCTGAATCGTCAACGCCCGTTCCAACGTCGGCGCCGACATACACAACCCCGCAGTGGTCAACGACGTCGCGTACGGTCGTTGTCTTGTTCTCAATCTCGTACTGAATGGCTTGTTATATAGAAATACCCATTGATCCCGCTTTGCAGCAACAGACTGCACATGCGACGTAAAACAGTCATTTTCGCATCATAAACTATTGTTGAGTAGGTCCACGCCTTACCAGCACTATCAGTATGCAACCCATTACCCTCAGGCGACGTACAACTATGGCGCCTACGCCGCTGCAGCCGCGCAGCAGGCACAAGCTGCTGCTACTGCCCAAGCCAACACGACAACACCGGCCGTGCAGCGCCCAATAGCCCCTGCATCAGCCGCAGCGAGCTCCAGTATAGATATGAGAGATATATCTGAGCTCAACGATGCTTTAGGCAGCGCTGGCGTCGATCTACGGGTTCGTCATACATCTTTCTCTTTCTCTTTCTTATTTCAACAAAATTATACCAGGCAGAAGAAACACTCCAACGGAGCCACGAACAACAACCTACATAATACATAACGATCATTCGAAGACCGCTCACGAAAATAACCCGCGACGCCCTCGTTTGACACGCATCCCTCGGCAGCACCATGCGCACCATCGGCACGCAACACGAAATCACGAAAATCCCAGACGAGGCGACGAACTACATGGCCATTGCGCTGGGTGCACGACTGCAGGACCTCGTGACGGCCATGATCACCGCCTCACACCACCGCAACGACACCCAGTTCGACCGCCCGGCGTCGTTCTACGCCGAAACTCGCCCATGTGGAGCTTCGTCTTGCGGAGCATTCATCTGACACCTAGAGCGGGGCCCCTACCGGCCCCACACGACCCACTACGCCAGCCCGCTGCGAAAAAGTCAAGCTCACGCTCGCACGCCACGTTGGCTGAGGGTGTGTACTTTCCGGTGTTCCTTTCCCCCTCACAAGTTTCAGACGCGCTAACCAATGTCCTCTCTCTCCTATAACGACCTACTACAGCACGATGATTGAACTATCGGCGCCGCACGCACGGGCGTTACCATCATCTCTATCCCGACGCAGGGGCCAGCTGCACCCAACTCTTCCGCGCAAGCCCGTCGCTGTGCCCTTGCCGCGTACACCTGGGCTGCGAATGTGAATGCGAGCGCGGGAAAGCTTGCATGTCAGCCCGTCACACTAACTGTGTACGCAGCGCCTGCGATGCCCGTCTCGGGGCTAAAAGACGGGACATAGGACGACGGTGTGTTGATTGCTGTGGCCAAAGCAGGGATCGAGGAGGAGCTCAAGGTGGTGCTGAGGCGGGATGTGAAGAAGAGGCTGATGAGAAACCCCAACGCCTCCAGAGACCCCCACGTTCTACAAACACATCACTGGCTCCAGCGTGAGTGTGCACATTGTATCTCGCAAAATCTGGGTCTGACAGTGATACTTATGGGCAATGTGTGGGTTAAATCCTGTATCGAAAAATGTATAGATTTCTATGCACAGTACAAACTTTTTGAAGTCAACAGAGCTTCTAATATATTCAGTTGACATTGACCGTCTATATGAACATCTCTTTTGTCACACCACCTTTGTGAGAGGACTAACTGAGGACATGAAACTGAATCCCCTGTTTTATTTGCTGTTTTTGGCTTGGATACCAGTAACCCTAAAATCCACATACCTAGGATATGCCCAGTAAAAAAGGGTTTGTGTTTTTTTCAAGTCTGCAACCATATGCGGGTCTTAGTAGGTGTTGTATTGCACAAAGTCGAGAATAATCTACATATGATAGGAAGAGATGACTACATGAAGCATGTATGAAAAGTATAGAACATGAGACCATGGCTTTACAGATCTGGATCCGGTATTTTCCCTCTTCGCTCACATTTTACCGTTTACACGAGGGGTGTTGGACGAGGCTGCATATTTCAAGTCATCCTCCAAAACCTCATCTGAAGTTCACGCAGTTTCCTTTTCGTTTTTCCTATCATCGAAAAAGGCCTGACGGGAGAAAAGTCATCGTCGGGATATTTGGAAGACCTTTTGCTATGCATGCTCAAGACCAGTGTTTGAATAAGATTTTGTGGCGGAATAGCCTCCGTCACTGCTTTGAAAGTCGCAGTATTTAGTACGGCTACAGGAGATCCTTTCGTCTTCTGTATAGGCAAAGCAGGTTCTGAAGGAAAAGTCGCGACTACGCGCAGCAGTGAAAGCCGACCGGTAGGGGCAAGACCATTGGGAAGGGCCTTGAACGCATTTAAGATTTCGACAGATAACTGACGTACACGTCCGCCATCCATCTGATCGTCTCTCGTTGGATATTCCTGAATGAAAATATCGGCAAGATGACGTACTTGACTCCTAGAAAACAAGTTTTCCACGGTGATGTGCTCATATTCCGGCCAGAGCTCATCTGTACCGAATGTTTTAACTTTCCCATTCCAAAGAGGTCCCTAATCATACAGGGTTCAGAATCAGAGGCATAGAACGGGAGAGGACAGAACATACCCCAGCCTCAGAATGACCTTCAGGATACACATATTCTGGGCTGAGTGAATCTGAAGAACCTCGACCTGCGGTACGAAGTACGACCCATACATACCCATCGCAATGCTTCAGAACAAAAATAAGGTCAGCTTCGCAATCCGGAGGGCAAACACAAAAGACTCCTGGACGCTTGTGTCGTAACCAAGCGAGTACATCATCAGCAGAAGATGCCGCGTACCCGAGCGGAGGGGCGTCTGGTAGAAGGGAAGACGATGTAACAATGATTTCTTGGATGACACCATCCTCGCCTTTCTGCAATTTGACCAGCTGCGTGGGGAACTCTTGCCTTGTAGCCAGCCACGCAGTAGCAGTCGGTATCGTAAAAATTTCATAAAAGAGACGATTTTTTGTTGTAGTTGTGAAGACATGTGCGAAGTACAAGGCAATATAGCTTGCAGGTGCATAAGTGTCGCCATTGGCCCAGTGGCCTTGGGTATAGGAACAAAATTCGGTGAACGAAGTCAGAGATCGTGGCTTGTAATCGTGAGGCGGCGATCTGTCAGAGAGCCAGATGGCAGCAGCAATGAGAGGTCCCGGCTGGTCTAATGATATCTGGCTCATATCCTTGTCTTTGAACTGACCGACGCCAGAACTGACGAGATCGACTCTTCCAATCCCAAAGCATGGTGGATGATGACCAGTTATGATATAGTGCATGATGACTTCATGCGTTGTCGATTTGACTGGAGGGCGACCTAAAAGAAAAACAGTGACGATTCTGCTTGGCATGTAGTTCATTGTATTTCTCACTTTCTACAAGGCTTCCAATGTTAGAAAAAAAAGCCTCTACATCGCATTGCCCTTCATGAGTGATATGATCCTTAGTTTCGGCATCAAACATGGTAAAACCCGTGAGCTTTTTGATGTACTCATTGAGGACACCGTGAGGGTGAACAGCTCCGTCCATCAACAGCATGGCTACGAAACTAGCAGTCAGTCTGTGCCTGCAATCAAGGTCATTAGCAACTATCATACTAAATATGAGAAACTTACCTTGGCCTACACCAATCCCAAGTACGCCTAAAGAGAGCTTCCACTCTTGGGGTCTGCGCGAGAGAAGGCGGGAGGAATGAGAGAATGTATTTTTTCTGAGTGTCTGGGTCATCAAAAGCACCTGTGTCTGATGTCCATCTCCAAGAGGACCATTCTTTTGAGGATGGAGGAAAGTAACTCTGAGGGATTTGGATCCCTGCAACCACGAATGTGATGGGAACGCCTTCAAAAGATGCAAGACAGTCTCTCCATGTACGTATGACTTCCCTGAGAGCGGGATACGACCCTGAATCGCCGTCTCGAGAAATCCAGTTCCCTTTAATTGCCACATTTGCCTCGTCGATGACAACAAAAAACCCCTCCCTCCTTACTGAATCAGGTAAGAGGATTTGTATATCCTTGATGACCTTTGTCAACTGCTCGTTCATATATTCCAAGGATCCCCAATCAATCGCGACCAAGATTTCTCGGAAAGGGTCTGACCAGTCTAAAATCTGGCATGCTAACTGAGCCAGAAGCCATCGACGTCTTTGTATTGTCTCAACTCCATTAACAGCGTCGGAAGCCTTCAAAAAGTTTCTCAGAATAAGAAGATGAGCTAGTAGTGTGGCGGAAAATCGGCGGGCCGCAATCTCTCTGTTTTTGGCCAAAATGGGTCCAAAGGCCAGAGACGATCTATGTGGAAGAACTCGCATAAAATCTTCTTCGAAATAAATGCGTCGATCTAGAGTTGTATTGAGGGCACGGGCTTCATCTTCATCCGCATGGCAGGTCATATAAAGTCCCCAGTGCTTGCAAAGACCTTCGTACAGCAAACGGGTTTTGCCGGTCGCCGACGCGTTGACTAAAAACCTGTATTAAGTCATGAGGTCCAAGAGATGTGGGAGAACGGAACAAGAACGTACGTGTTCTCGCCTTTGCGGAAAAGCCTCTGCACTCGTTTCCTAAGTACCGGGTCACTTTCAAAGCTTCCTAACTCATGAAGAAGCATCGAAGGTAGTTCACGATTTTTTGAGAAAGAATCCAGGTCTAGTTCCTTGATATCAGATGAATCATCTATATGACTTCTATTAAAAGTCCAAAGGACTTTTTCGGCCTTTCCGTTAACTAAATCGTCTAACTTGGCAGAAATTTTTTCAAGAATAACAGGGACATTATCAGGGCGAAAAAATATTTGTCTCCTAAACTTGACATGATCGAAATGGTCTGAAAAGGAATAAGAAAATCAACAATCGAAGGGGACTAGGGGGTGTACTTGTGCAAGACTTCCAGATTTTTTCAAAGTCTTCCATGTTTCTTGATGCTCGCGCATCCTCGACGCGGCGGAAAAGTTCCGAGTTCCTGTACAATATACAAGCAAATGACTCTGGGGAGCCAAGTTCATTTTCCACCCTCTGCTTTACGGAATCTGGACACAGTCGAGAAAGGAGTCGCGCAGCATCATCATGGTCACAAAGGGGTGATGACTTGTTTAATATGTCGTCCATATCTGCATCGTACAATTCAAAGAGGAAAGGAATAGCTGACCGCCACGTCCAACCACTGGCATTTACAAAAAGAGAAAGTATTTCTCACAAGTCATGTGCGCTTACATGTGAATCAAAAATAATCAAAAATGGACCCGTTTCTCAGCCTTAGTACAATCAATCCTCGTATAGTGGACCGTGAATCTCCAAGATCCTAGCATTCTCGGTGGAATTGGCATAAGAATATGTGACAGAGTTGATAGCACGACCAATTCCTGACGTCGGGGTTGGGCGTAAAAGTTCTGGTCAGTGTCGTTAATCATGACTTTGATCTCGAAAAAGATTTCTATAGATGCTCCGGGACGGAAAGAACGCGGTTGTTATGACGGACCCTCGTCGTTTTGTACCCAGGTTATGTCACAATAACGGTGACCCTTCTGAATTGAATAGACCTCAGCCCTGTCTGAAGTGACAGTGCCTACAATTTCGAAGGGTAAAAACTGAGGCCAGTAAGAACGTCAAAGGCGGATGGATGGCGGCGTTTTGTACCCCAGGTTGTATCCACAGGTGACGGCGACCCTTCTGAATTGAATAGACCTGCTGTCTTAACTGACAGCGCCCATCGTTTCAAAGGGTAAAACTGTGGGTCGGCACGCCCAGCAATGTTCGGCATCATTGGACGGCAGGCTGAGAACGCGATGTTCCGGGATCTGTTGCTGTGCCACATGACTCCATTCGGAATATTAGCACAGCAACAGATAGATCGACTTAAGTCCACATAGAAAATGTGCAAAACAAATGATTCCTTACTTGACTTTCGTGGCCAAAAATCCGCCGTGTTCAAAGCATTCACCCGTCATTTTGACGCTTCCGTTATCGTGATCAAAATATTCATCAGCATCCTCGCTGATTACGAGTTCATATGGACGGTGATGATTTTGTTGATTGGGAGAACATAAGGAGAAATGTCTCTCAAGCTTCCCTATGGACCAAACAAATCCAGTAAATCACCCATGCATGCATCAGTAGTCGCTGTCTGATCTCTTCGACGTGTACGTACGATTTCTGGTCTGCACCTGGGCATAACTCGAAAGTTTCACGAATCTTTTTGTTCCTACTTTTCGATATATGACTGTAATTTCTCTTGTATATCATGATTGACTGTCCTGACCCGAACGATGGTTTAGCCTTCGCGGAAACTTTGTCTTGGTCGCCTCACTTGCTCCGGTTTCATGCTATATTCGGTGTCCAGCTTTCCCACTGCTGCCCGGGCCATCAATGCCTTATCCACAAAATCTTTCGAGAGAAGCAGGTAAATATCTCAAAATGATGTAAGGTGTCCTGAAATAATCTGCGTATCGCACAAAAGTTCCCTTTATCGAGTCAAAATCTGATGAATGTCTCCATCGCGACTTTTGCGTCTCCATTCATACCCGTGCGGCGGATTGCAATAGATAGACGCGCAGATATCACAACCCCACGTGGGAGGTGCCGAAGCCTGCTAGATTTGAGAGACTTTGGTGGTTAACCCAATCTGTGTTACGAAATTCCGAAATGATGGCTAGTGTATCTTTCCATGGAAAATGGGGTTCCAGATAGCAAGGGTTAAACATGGCGTCACCGGAGATTGTTCTTCGCCACCCAATTTGACATTGAATCTCGATTCGAATGGCTATATCTTGCGCTCTTCTAGACAGGCAAACCAGAATATCTTTCCCCTTCATCGCAGTCCCATGACTTGGACAGACTCCAGCGATTTGAAGACTCTGCGACTGCGTCTCGTGGCGCTGCTTTCACTCTACGACCTACTCCCTTCGACCTTTGATAAGGCCGCTTTCCTTGACTTCAACTCCCCGCCTCCTCTCGACACAACGGCCATTGATAGGGACACCACCTTACATGCCCTGATGGCTATCGCGCAACATCTAAACAGTCGCGAGATTCAGCGACATTTTTCCACTGGAACTTCACACATCTATCCATGCCCAACAGGTAAGCCATTGTCGCCTCAAAGGCTCAATGAGTTTTCTTGTTGTCTGTCTTCCATTATTAACCAACCAAAGTATGGCCTGAACTTCACGACACAAGTCGACACGTACGACCTTCCTAAACGGAGTACAAACGTTATGAGTGCGTAACAGTCGGAGGTTAATTGAATTGCAGTTTTTGATGACAACAAAAAGGCAATTATTTATGATTTCTTATGAGATCCCCTCCGAGGGGGTTTGTATTTATGTTTCCAGCAAACATTCTCGGAACTGTACAACGAACTTGCCTGTGCTCACAACTTCGTACACTTCTTGAACATTGACAAAACACTTCGCTGTCCGTACGCGTAGTCATTGTTCGATTTGTCCGACAAGACATACAAATATATGTTGTACAACAAGCGCCTCTAAATGCTCAGGCAGCGTAAAAATTTGGCCATGAACAACTCACTAGTCCTCAGAACAAGCCGACTTTCAAGGAGTGGTCACCATTCATCCTCATCCATATCATCATCGGCGATCTGTCTCCCATCTCTCTCCATCATACGCCCGACGACGTCAATAGACCGCGGTAACGGCAACACGCCGTACCGTTTGGCAATAACATGCTCAACCGTCTCATCCCAGCGTGATCCACTATGAAAGAATCGCCGCTTCGCATTCTGCGCGTACATAGCCCCTTGCATGTCCATCTCTGCGAATCCATAGCTATACCCGCCATACCCGTAAGGGTATACGTGGGACACAGTCGTCTGCTGGTCATAGCCGGGTGCCGGGGCTGAGTCGTACACAGGCGTCGGGTCGACATACTGCCCCGTTAGAATACTCATGCGTTTCTGTGCACGCGATGCGTCCGAGTCGGAGTCCCACGATTTTTCATCGTCGGACGTGTCAGTATCCGATTCTTGCAAATCGTACACGTATCGTGCGTGTTCTATTACACTCAATGGTTAGGTAAGAGTGACGGTAGTGGCTGATGACTTACGAGCGAGTTTAATATCTAAATTGTCTTGATGCTCCACCTGTTCATGGCGGAAGCCTAAATGCTCACCTATTCCCTGTCTGGGAACATCGTGCATGCCGACAGAAGGTGCTCCAGGTAATTGTTGTAATTGCTGCAAGGCAGCCGTCCTGTGTGGAAGTCTTTTTGAGTTCTTGAGTAATCAGGATTGAAATATGATACAAACCTGACTCTATCAAGTATTCCATCTACCACATTAAGGTCTTCCATATTATTGCCCACGACCTCTAGTCGATAACGGGGGCCGAACCATTCGAAGTATTGATTCCACGGTAGATTCGGGTCGATGTCATTCTCGATACCCAACGCACAGGCTGTCTCGTAAGCCCAAGCACGCACAACATTTTTCACGGTATATCCGCCTCCGCCCAGCAATATCAAGGGTATATCGTATTTCCGTAGAAATTGCACACAATGTGCATGTCCTTCCATGGTGATGTTGAAACATCCAAGCCTGTCCCCCGCTAAAGAATCAGCGCCGCACTGTAGCACGACGGCAGTCGGACGGTAGACCTCCAGAATCTTCGCGATTATCTTGGAGGGCGGACCGGTCATTGATAAGCGAAGATATGAAGGAAATAGAACATACTGGGTCAAAAACACTGATGAAAGCCTCGTCCGTTATGCCATCCTTCAAAGGTATATTCACGGAATAACCCTTCCCCTTGCCTCTCCCCTTGTCTTCCTGTGTTCCAGTTCCAGGAAAGTATTCGCCAAACTTATGAAAACTACACGTCATCACACGATCTGTGGTATAAAAAGCTTCTTCGACTCCATCGCCATGATGACAATCTATATCGATGTACAGAACACGTGGGTGCGTCCGCAGGAGCTCTAGGATTGCGAGGACGATGTCGTTGATGTAACAAAAGCCAGAAGCCTCTCGTTTTTTGGCATGGTGGAGCCCTCCAGCCCAATTGATTGCAATGTCTGCCGCCCCGGAAGCTATTCGCTCGGCAGCACCTGTCATCGTGTGAGCAAAAAATGCGACCACTGATCCTGGTCGCTACGTACATATTGAGCCTCCAGCAGAGATAGAGCAGAATTCAAATACACCCTCAAAAGCTGGGTTATCGTCACCAACGAGGACTAGAAATCAATGTCACAAAGCTGTGACGAGAATGGCATGACGGAGCAGGACACACATCTGGTTCCGTGACCGGTCATTTCCTCGACGGTCTCTGGCGTCACGCGCTGGAGGAAGTGTATGTATTCATCGGTATGGAAGGCGGACATGTCCTCTGGTGAAGCCCTTCGGGGCCTCTATCGAAGGTTGAGCTTCGATCGAACCATTCTGAACATGAGATCGCAACGCACCAAGACCTGCATTTTCCCCAGCATGTCATATGCGTCAACTAGCTCATGTGTAACACGAACTCGGTGTGGTTTCATGAGGTGGCCGAGACCATAAGTGTACGCGCCGGTATCAGCTGTGGTCGGTTTGCAAAGTCAACGAGCAAAGACTTGCAAGCAGCAGGACGCACCATCATAATAATAAGCCACCCTCCTCTTGGACATGTTCGATAACAGTCAAGTGCAGAGAAATGAACAATCAATGGTCGTTCATTTGGATAGAAGGAGAAAGAGAGTCCGAATTCAGGTCCGTCTACCCTGCCACTTGTTGACGATCATGTGAGAACGTGTACACCGTAATCTTTAAAGTAATAAGCGCCTCGATAACAATGAGTGCCCGATGGCCATTGCAAGCAACAATTGACTTACTGCGTACTGCAGATACTTTAAAAGGCCTAGTTCATTATCCCACTCTCTTCTATCCCTCGGTCTGGCCGTGTCGAGTCGCGAGCGTATTCACCCCCGGATTCCTCTTGCCGATTGGAGATATTGCCAATTTGACACGACCCTGTAAAATTTGTCGGATACCCTTCGGGGTGGTCGATGAGTCTCGAATGCCTTGCGACAATGTCCCGTTGCTGCGGACTGAATGAATCGGTGACAGTACTGAGTCGTGGTGGTAAACGGGAGAAAAAAAAAGAGGCAAAGGACATAACGCGTCGTTATCACAGATCGATCGGTTTTCGATCGTGACGGATTTCCTTTTCCAGGAAACGTGTCCTCCTCGTCGTGTGTATGTAGTCCCTTACAGTGGAACATGTGAACAAATAAGAAGAAAATCACTGTTCTTGGAGAAGAGACTATCAAAAACTCGACTGCCCAGCGGCTTAAAACGTTTCACGGTCACTCGATACAAAGGACTATCATGATCATTGTATCCAACGCCCCAGGTCGGCTTTCTTGGTCATCACTAAGTCCCAATTCCGTGGAACGCCGCCGAGGCGAGTAACCTCCACACAAACCATGCTTGATCCGCTCATGGATTTAGAAGCCAACCTTCATAAGCTGAGGTCACCAGACATTCAGCATTCTTGTCAACTTGTTCTAAGAGAGTAGTCACTGGTACTTTTGGTGTTTGGCAAGCCCTTCTTTTTATTTTTGACCTTGCGGCAATACTTCGTATCTTGGGAATCGCTGCTCTGCTGCCACGATTGTCACGATTATAATCGCTTTTCGAGTACTTGACTATTCCACTCTGGGACATCAAGAAGATGAACAACAATACTATTAATGGGGTCACTTCGGAGTCGTGTCTATAGTTATGATCCGCTACAAGCTCCCCATGGATGGAGACGTTGCCTTACACAAGGTGCGCGACAGTCGGATCCAATAGTGGACAAGGCATGTGAATGTGGTGCTGCGGGAGCTTGACATAGAGGTTGAAAGAACTTTTCAACCGATCTTCATCAATTGGGAACTCATTCTGGGACGATGAGCGATGATTTAAGTTATGTAGCAAGGATTTCTGAAGATTTGTCATATATCTCTAAGAGGTCCAGAACTCGATGTTTGCGATCTGTGGTGGCGTAATGGGTCCAGAAGCTTACCATGGGATGATGGTTGGCAGGGCACAAAGGGATGTCATGTAGATGAAAAATAAGGCATGCATGGACGACCGACGATGGTGAAGAAGAGAGGTCTATGCTCGTCTACTCACACGGCTACCTGCTTGACTCGATTCTCATACACTCACCGAAGAAAACGATGTCCAAAATAGCGTTACACTGGGCCAATGTCAAATCATCCCCCAAGGAGCTCGCATGAGTGAAGTTCCTCATTCAACTCAGTCGGTGGTAGAACTCTCCGATGTCCGCTCCCTGTGTATATCCCTGTTGGAGATGGCTTGCCCCACCAATGGTCACGAGCTATGATTCGTGCCTTCGGCATGAGTTTCATAGCTCGTTGTGGGCTTTGTCCCCACCACTCAGCCTGTCATACATCTTGCAAGCCTCCTTTTCTGGAGTATTCACTTTTCGTTCCCCTTATCCTGATTCATTCGATCTTGACTTACATTCTCCTTTCCCTCCTTATTCTCGTTCTTTGCATCACAGACTCCTTCTCATTGACATATGATCCTCTATGTTACGTATATATATTCGATAGAAAGACTTTGTTGTTGTTGGTTTTCAGCATTTATTTTGTGTGATTCCTGACAACTTGTACCTTGTTGAAGGAAACAATGTGTAACTTCGGAACAGCTCATGTTTCATTGTTCTGACGTATGTTTCTGTCAGAGACGAGATTAAATAGAGAATTCTTGATGCTTGAGAGAACTGAGAATTTGCTGAGAGTTTGAGCGAAAACAACTGTGTTGATTGCTCGACTTTCGTAGACGAATACATGAGACTTATATAGCTAAATGGATAGGAGAAAAGAAGATAAGGAGTACTGTAAATAGGAAGGTCTGAGATATATGTAGTTAACTTATATAGCTAAATGGATAGGAGAAAAGAAGATAAGGAGTACTGTAAATAGGAAGGTCTGAGATATATGTAGTTATTTAAGGAGAATCGATGACGAAATATGATGTAATGAAAATAAGAAAAGGAGATTTTGAAAATAGTTGACAGTCGACGAAAGTAGAATTAAAATCGGAATTCGGATGAGACTTCAGCAGATTTTCTGACAGTTTCTTTTTGCATTTCAAAAATTTATTTTGTCTCTGTATTTCAGAAGTGTACACCGGCTTATATGAGTTACATCGTTTCATCGCAGATACTACATTAGTACCCCTATCATTTCATCCATTACTTCCGTCGTGACGTCCTTCCAACTGTCAACCGAGACCCCTTCCTCATCTGATACACTCCCGATGCGCTTGACATCAAATCGATGTCCAGCCCAAACTCCTCTATGGACTTTCAATGAACCATGGCAAAACCAATTGAGGCTTGAAGGCCAGGTCGTTCGAATATAGAGCACGTGTTGAAAACCGATGCCCCATAGCTTGGTCATAGCATCCCCCCGAACATACTCCTTGGTTGTCAAATTGCGAAAGACCATATTTCCACTGAAGAAGTCAACAGGATCCAGGTCCGTAATAAGAATGAGCCTTTTGAGAAGCCTTTCTATCCCTTGCAATTCATAAGCATAATGAGGCACTGCGTGAATCAAGAATTCGTGTGTCGAACTTATCGAGCTCATACGTCTCGATGAGATATTATAACGCGGTTTCTGAACGCTGCGTATTGCATAGAGATGATATTCGTCAAATAATTGTGCGAGACACTCCGTTTCTGAATCCATCAGAATCCCCTTCAGTAGATGGTCTAGCACTGTGTGATCACCCAGAGAGATGAGTCGATCACCAGCCCACGAGACAACGATGAAATCTTCAATCAATCTTTCAAGATGGCGCCGTCCAGACTCCCAATAACGCTGGCAAGTCACCATGAGACTGATAAGGTCCGAAATATCAAGTACTTTGCCAATGATTGTATCAACAACCTCGTTTGAAAGCTGGTTCAGAAGCCCCTTTGATAAATTATCATTGGACCTGCCGCAGGAAATTTGAGCAACACTCAAAAAAAGGGAGCAATGCCAGAGGTACACTTACTCTTGTGGAAATGACAAGCCTTCTGTCCTATTCAAAGGTAGTACCAGAACCCGTTTTTCGTTTTCGTCAGGACTCCATAGAGCTCTCATAACTTGGGTTCCTTTGTCCATAACACTAGAATAGGATGCCCCAAACTTGCCGCCGACAGAATTAGGCACGTTCACGGAGTTATCAAGGTTGTATAGATCAAGATGTTGGGCCATGTATATTTCGACCTGGAAGAAGACGAGAAGAGCGGGGAATTTCTTGAGTCTGACTATTGATCACATGTTGTCTTGCATTTGCTCATGTCTTATCACCCTGTTTCGCTTCGATCCACCCCCATTTCGTCCTTGATGTAAGCTGAGCTACGCGCCTTGCCGGCTAGCCCCACCTCGACATCACAATTTGATCGATGTCTAAACTTGGCATATTACCCCCAGTCCGCCAAGTTACAGTTGCGGACAGCCAAACACGACAATCTTGATATCTCCACAACGGGAATTTTTTCGGCCAAATCAAGGTCAGATCTGAATTCAAGCACTTGAAATACGTCGAAAAACACCCTTCCGAAGTTTTTTCCCACGACATTTTTGGACCACCAAAATTTTTGGTGATTTCAACAAGAGTTTTTACTCCCTAATCTACTCATATTTAGTTAAGGACAGCTTCAATAGACATCATGGCATGCTGGGAAACTTGACAATGCTGCTTCTGCTGTCTGACAGCCTATGCAGCTGCTTTGCTAGTTAGCCCTTTATGATAAGCACTCATAAACTGTCAAGATTGGTTTATAAAGGGGGACACATGGTGTAGCGGCACACCACACAAGTCCAAGACCCCTTAAGTGGCAGCAAGGAGCTCTGGGTTCAAACTGTGTCCTTCAACTACCCAGGCATTTCTCCATGGATGCCTGTGGTCAGCTACAGAAGGGAGGTTTAGTGGGTATTATGACAGTGATCATTGAGTCCCATACTGTCTTTCAGTTTGTGCTGGAATTTGTGCATAAATGCATTCCTACCTTGGTACATGGAGGTCCAACCCCTTCAATTTGTGGGCAACTCAAAGCTAACGTGATTTGTTCCACCCAGCATGCTGGGAGATGTAGATATGTTGAGATGCTGTAAACACACCACAAAAAAAAAATCGGTTTATAAAGCACTGTATTATAATATCTGGGCATGCATTGAAATACTTCTCTGCAGCTTCTTTTGCTTTAGCAAATGTATGCTTTGGAACTTTTCTATACCTGTATTTTATCCAACTCCAATACTTTATATGTACCTTCAACTTGAGTTTTCAGTGATCAATTTAATTTGGTTCCAAGGTCTACTTTAGTAGACTGAGGTTTTACTACCTGCTTTGGCATGCATTTTGTCCTCAAAATTTGTGCTCCTCATGTGACCTCAGCCATTGCCATGTGTCATCGTAGACTCATCCCTGGGAGATTTCTTACTGTGGCAGCTGCGCCTCTCGGTTACTTCCCGGTGACTCAACTGTTTATTCTTAGTTTTTATTATCCTTGTTTTGTTCATTTTATTTACTATTTACTTCGCCAGGACGATCGTACCTGATCGTCCTATACAGTTACTCAGCCACCAGGTCCTTATGTGTGGCGTGACCCCCATCCGATCCCTCAGTTCCTTTACCATGGACTGAGGGTATGTCGTTACTTCTTTTATACGGATTAGACTTCTTTACTTACCTCATACCTGTAGATCTAAGACTTACTTCGTACTACAGGTTAACAGAGTTCCTTTACCATTAGACTTCTTTACTTACCTCATACCTGTAGATCTAAGACTTACTTCGTACTACAGGTTAACAGAGTTCCTTTACCATGGACTGAGGATCTAAGACTTACTTCGTACTACAGGTTATTGGCCCCGAAAAGCGCTCACTTACAACACACGCTCACACACACTATGCCCACTTAAAATCACATTAACATACACAAAATACAAAACATGACTTCCACTACATCGGGAGGGAATAGTAATCCCCCTACATTCCCAGAAGAATTTCTATTTGACGGAACAAACTACATCATGTTTAGGGACCGTGTCCTTTTAGCAGCAAAACTTAGAGGGGCAGAGGGTTATCTGGACGGAACCATAGGAACACCAAACCCCAAGATGACGGTACCTACCCCCCGGCAACGGAGTGGTGGGACAGGTCCCCATCCTACCAAGAGTGGCAAGCACGAAACGCATGGACGTTGGCACTCATCATTTATAACACGAAAAATCCTGTTGGTCTCAGGATCAAAATGTCGGATACGGCGACTAAGGTCTGGGAGACTTTGAAGGAGTCTTACGGAACGATTTCCGATTTGGGGGCAAACACGGCAGAAAATGCCTTAAGGGCAATAAAATACGTAGATGGGATGGATTTCCAGGAACACATGCATCTCCGGTCAAAATGGAATTATGCGATTGAAAAGGGAGCGGACATAAAGGACAACCAATTCAGAGCTATTATTATCTCCTCCCTTCCAGCCTCCTGGGACTATATTGTTGCGTCCCTCCAATCTACGAAAACATCCACGGAACTCATCGCAGGCTTGAATGTTCATTGGGAATGTTTGAAGGAGCGATTGATGGCCAGAACAAAATCGAACTCCATGGTGCTCATCGCCAAAGCACCACAACCCCAAAATAAGCCAGTATGCACCAACACCAACTGTGGATGCACTGGACACACCATTGAGAATTGCTATTGGAGAGGAGGAGGAAAGGAGGGACAATTCCCACCAAACTTCGGACGCCGCCGAAACGCTACCCCTGGGCAAACTCCTCCCAAGCCGCAAAACAGCGCTCCAGCAGCAAATCTTGCTTCTACTACCTTGAATCAACCTCAGACCACGTATGCATTAGTTGCGAATGCACAGTTTATGCCAGCTGCTGTATATGATCATACCTCGAACCCCGTGGAATCTTACCTCTCAGCTGTAGAGATCTCGACAAACACGTTTACCACATTCAGCCCAAGTCTCGGAACTCCCACGTATGCCGATTCTGGGGCGACTGACCACTGTTTTGTGCAGCGATCAGATTTCGAGGACTACAAACTTTACCCAAGCCCACGCCACGGAATCTCCGCAAACTGTGGCGGCGTCTTCAGTATTTTGGGTGAGGGGACAGTCAGGAGGACAGTTACTGTGAATGGCCACACGTCGCACCTGATCTTCAGATCCGCACTTTACACGCCAGAACTGGCAGCGAACTTGGTGTCCATCGGGAAGTTCGATGACTTAGGGTTCTCTGTCACCTTCAAGGGTGGGAAGGTCAACTTCGTAGACCCCTCAGGAAGAACGTTTATGATCAGGGAAAAGCAGAACCGGATGTATCGTCTCGAACTAACAACGACTAAAGCCGAGAACCAAGCATCTGGGAGAACTCCTATTGCCGCGACATCTGACGCAACCGCCCCTGCAATTAATGAACAGCTATCCCTTCCCAAGGTCCTTGTCGCAACGTCCCTGGATAAGCCCGTTCCGATCAAAGTCTGGCATAGGCGCTTCGGCCATGCAGGGCTGCAGTCAATTCAAAAATTGGAATCAAAAGGGTTGGTGGATGGCCTCCATATCCAAGGCAAGTCAACCATGCCGGGAATGTGTGAGGACTGCATTTATGGCAGGCAAACTACTCGACCATATGACGGTACTTCTGAGGACATTCAGGTAGCGGGTGAGAAAGTATATATTGACCTGTGGGGACCGGCCACGGTGGCATCTCTGGGAGGAGCGTTGTATATGATGGTATTTATCAACGCAGGGTCGTCCAGACTGAAAGGGGAGTACCTTACAAACAAGACGGGTGAGACCACCCTTCTGGCCCTGAAACGTTACGTCCCGGAAGCTGAGCGCCAAACCGGAAACAAAGTTAAGACGATCCAGGTTGATGGAGGAAGAGAGTGGGTAAACCAGTCATGGACCGAGTATTGCCAGGAGATGGGAATCTCCCTAACGCCCGTTGTCCCGTATGCCCATGCTCAAAATGGAGTCGTTGAGCGCTCGATCCGTACAATCTTTGATGGAGTCCAGTGCCTGTTAGCGGAAAGTGATCTCCCAAAAAGCCTTTGGGCTGAGGCAGCCGCTACGATCATACTTACGCGAAATCTACTACCTTCTACCCGACACCCTGGGTGCGTCCCTGAGGAGAAGTGGTGTGGGAAGAGGCAGGATGTTGGCCACTTACGTCCATTCGGCTGTGTTGCTTACACCAGGGTCCCCGAGGAATTGATTAGATCTAAGCTGGACCCTAGATCGGTCAAGTATATAATGGTAGGGTACTCCAGTCACGGATATCAACTGTATGACAGAACTCACCAACACATCGTCACGAGCAGAAATGTGGTATTTGAGGAAGGTACCGGACACTGAACTATCAGCATCCCTGACGACGACGATCTGGTATCCTCCGTCCCAGTACCCACTAACCCGGCAGCTCCTCCTATCCCAGCGCCCAGGCAGCAGGTTGCCCCACGCATTCGCCCATCTGATGGACCACTTCACCCGGAGAATGCGGCATGGGAATCCTGTCAGGATGACCCCCCTCTGGTACTTTGACGCTCTGCTTGGATAGTACGACCATCCCGGGCTATCTTGGACGCTCGCGAGTCTCTGGCAACACAATCGGCGGCTTGAAATGCGGGGGAGGAATGGGCTGAAGGGGAAGAGACTCCAGAAGCATTGTATGCAACAACGGTGTTCGCATTCCTCGCCTCAACGAGACCAGATGACACAGAGACCGTGCCGCGTAGTTACTGGGAAGCGATAAGACAGCCGGACTTGTGGGTACCTGCCATGGACGCCGAGTTAGAAGTTATGGAATGGAAAGGCGTGTGGAAGACCATAAACGCAAGCGATGTACCGAGCAGGAAAAAGATCGTTGACTGCATGTGGGTTTTCGCGAACAAGTACAACGAGGAGGGAGTGATCGTCAAGAGAAAAGCCCGGCTCATCGCAAAAGGTTATACTCAGGTTCAAGGCAAAGATTTCGATGAGATGTACGCATCAGTCATACGGTTGGAGTCTATGAGGATGACTGTGGCAGTTGCCGCTGCCCTAGGTATGCACTTATGGCAGATCGATTTCGTGTCTGCCTACTTAAACAGTAAGCTCAAACACACTGTCTACATGAGACCCCCCCCAGGCTTCCGAGGAGGAGAGGGGAAAGTCCTCCACCTCCAGAAGGCAATTTATGGTCGTATGCAAGGGGGCCACAACTGGTGGCATAACCTCGACAGAGCTTACGATGAATTGGGCTACTTAGCATCCTGTGCAGACGGGTGTGTTAGGTACAAACGGGTCAACGGCAAACACACCATCACGGACAACTACAACGACGATGTATTAGGAGCCTCTACCACTCTAGAGGGCTTAAAGGAGGCAAAAAGGGAACTAGGGTCCAAGTTCGAGGTAAAAGACATGGGGGAGCTGAAATACATCTTAGGGGTTCATTTCGACCGCGATGCAACGACTGGAGATATCCACCTATCTCAACAGGCTTATTTAGAACGAATGCTCGAACGATTCGGCTTCCATACCTCAAATCCATGGAACATGCCACTTCCTGCCGGCCTCGTACTAACCGAGTCACTGTCTCCTCAACCCGAAGAAGATGTCAGGTACATGAGGGACAAACCTTTCCGTGAAGCTCTGGGCTCGCTCATGTGGGCCCAGGCAGCTACCCGACCTGACCTCTCGTTTGCTGTTAGCCTCCTCGCACGTTTCCAGAGTAATCCCGGACCTGCTCACTGGAAGGCCTTGAGCCATGTGATGCAGTATGTGAACGGGACTCTTGACTTTCATATCACTTACAAACGAGGGGCTGACCTTAAACCCGTCGGTTATGTCGATGCAGATTTTGGGGGGGACTTGGACACCCAGCACTCGACCAGAGGATATGTCTTCACCATGGCTGGAGGGGCTGTTTCCTGGAGCTCGAAACAACAGCCTACGGTGGCCTTATCTACCACCGAAGCTGAATACATGGCACTCACTCGTGGGGCGCAACAGTCTATGTGGATGCACAATTGGCTCCTCGACATCGATCTCGCCCAAATGCTTCCTGCTCTCGTTTGTGTAGACAACTCACCAGCTGTATCTCTTGCCCAGTACACCAAAGGCCACGCTCGCGCTAAACATATTGACATACGTCATCATTACATTCGAGAACGTGTTAAGCTCGGAGAAATCAACGTCGTACACATCCCGTCTACCCAAAATCCAGCCGATCTTTTTACCAAACCCTTGGGTCGAATCTCGCACTCGTATCTTGTTGGTCTCTTAGGTCTCAATCCCCAGCTCGAGTCTGGGGAGTGTCATCGTAGACTCATCCCTGGGAGATTTCTTACTGTGGCGGCGGCGCCTCTTGGTTACTTCCCGGTGACTCAACTGTTTATTCTTAGTTTTTATTATCCTTGTTTTGTTCATTTTATTTACTATTTACTTCGCCAGGACGATCGTACCCGATCGTCCTATACAGTTACTCAGCCACCAGGTCCTTATGTGTGGTGTGACCCCCATCCGATCCCTCAGTTCCTTTACCATGGACTGAGGGTATGTCGTTACTTCTTCTATACGGATTAGACTTCTTTACTTACCTCATACCTGTAGATCTAAGACTTACTTCGTACTACAGGTTAACAGAGTTCCTTTACCACGGACTGAGGATCTAAGACTTACTTTGTACTACACCATGCCTCTTCTAGCTATTTCTACTGGCCATGTCCTTGGAATTTGCTCTCTTTTGGCTATCTTTACTAGCTATTTCTACCAGCTATTACCACTATGTCCTCAAAATTTGCTCCCTTTCGGCTATCTTTACTGACTATTATATGTCTTTAAAATTTGCTTCTCTCTTCTGCTATCTCTGCTGAGTAATTAATCAATTTTTTTTATGTTGAAGAATCATACTTTTATTTTATGTATATCTATATTTTAAGTTGTTTTTCTGTGTTGAGTGCATTATTGTTTTTTCTTTTACCAAGTTGGAAGATTCTGTTTTTTTATTCATATATATATATATAAATGTTTTTTTTGAATATGTGTATATATTTTTTTTCTTGAATATGTAATTTGTTTCATGTTGTTAAATGCCTTGTTTATTATTGTAATTTATTATATCTAGTACATAGAAAGAGGAGCATGCATGAAAATTGTACAATTATGTGATAATTTTTTTTTGCTCTAGCAGTCATTATTCTCTTCTCTTCATTTATTTTCATTTTTGAAAATTAGATCACATTGTTTTTGGTATTTATAAAACTTTTTGAATTATTTTTTCTATAAGCTTGTATAGATCCAGGTTTCTGTCTAATAGAATGTGCTTATATAAGCTGATGCTCCATCAATAGTTTATATAAGCTGTTGCTTCTGTAATGGTTTATTGCTTGATCAATCTGTTCTGAAATTGCATTTTGACATATTGATTGAGTTTATAAATTTGCTTTCTTTTAGCATTTTATATCTAGTTGTCAATCTGCTATGATGCTAAGTGTTATTGAATAAAAATTGTATATGAGAGTTGTCAATCTATAACTTCTTTTATTTATGCATATTTAGAAAGTCAGCTGTTATGATCTCAAGTCTCTTATCTACATTAACTGATACACTTTGATGAATTATCTTGGATATGAATTATATCTTGTGCTTATATAGCACCAAAAAATACCTACAAGAACCAGATTCATTTCTTACTTTTGGCATAGTTTGTTATAGTACTCAAACTATTTCTATTTACAGGCTATAAATGTGAAGCCACAATTGCAGAGAAATACATCTGATTCTGTATAGAAGTCATATTGATATCAATATCTTCTATGCCTATAGAGACAATAACAAAAATTGAAGGCTTTGAAGTTAAGTCTCTATGTTTTATTTGTATACTTATCAATACATATCATGCTATCCAATTCTTGGATTTATGTTGATAGACACCAATATATATGATCAACTTCCTCAATTGTTGAGAAACCTCTCCTTTAAAACTGTTGAAATGTCTTCCAACACAAACTTGAGCTATTGGTGTCATACAGTGGCTCAAAAAACTGTCCCAATATTTCATACATTTTAAAAGATGACATTGGCATGAAGAATGAGAAGTACCTAAAATTCTGATTAAATCATGTAAAATACTATGGCATCGTAGCTACAAAAATGAACCTATGCTTATATAATTGAAACCAAAACTGATAGAGCAATAGCCATTTTAAAATATTCACTCATTGGGACAGTTTTTTGAGCATCTCTAATTTTAGTAACTAGTACTTTGTATGTCCTCCATTTGTCTTGATAAGTGCTTGGATCCTTCTAGGCATGCTTTCTATTAGTCTTTGGCATACCTCTGGTAGTATTCTATCCCACTCCTTTGCAACTCTCTTCTATAATTCATGCACACCATGAGAAGGTGTTTCATACTGCCTAAGTCGCTCCTCGAGATACTTCCAGAGATGTTCAATAGGGTTGAGATCAGGGAATTGGGCTAGCCACCAAAGGACATCAAAGTTGTTGTCCTCAAACTACTTGTCAGCCTTCTTGAAGTTGTATTTGGGGTTATTGTCCTGTTAAAAGTAGTGGGCACCCTCCTCCATCTCCAACTTCTCAAAGCTCTCCTTTGCTCTATCATCCAAAATTTCATGGTACTGCTCTGTATTCATAATCTCCACCACCTCCACAAGCTTTTCTATCCCATTTCAACCCATATAGCCCCATATCATGAGATTATTTCCTCCTTCATGCTTCACAGTAGGTGTAGTTGTTAAGTTTGAAATGCCTTCTCTTTGTAGCTTCCACACATACTGCTTCCCATCTGACCCAATCCTGTTAATCTTTGTCTTATCTGTCCACAACACCCTTTTCCAGTCCTCTATAGTCCAGTTCTGATGCTCCTGAGCCCATTTAAGCTGTAGTTGTTGATATCTAGCTTTGAGCATAGGAACTTTTCTCTTGGTAGCAGACCAATATCCCTCCTCCTTCAACATATTCCAGACAGTCTGGGGAGAAACAGGGTTGGAAATGAAGTTGTTGATAAAATTGATGGCCTGGACAACTGTACCAAGTCTCCTAGTTGAGATTTGTTGAACAATAATAGCCTGTTTATCATGTGGAGTAAGCTTAGCAGGACAGCCTCCAGGATGGTTTTCCTTGTCCATCTCCAACTCTCTACCAATCCTCTCAATAGTAGACTTCCCTAGACCAGTTTGAGCTGTAATCTGATGCAGAGAATACTCTTGAGCAAGAAGAGAAGCAACAGTAGAGCATTGTGCAGGAGAAATAGGTTTCATGATGGTGGTTGAAGGTCAAGATTAGTTCAACTAGCTTGAACTACTTCTAAATATATCTAAACATGATCACATGACTTTGTTCATACTCCCACATGCAACTTACTCTTTACTTCTGAGTAAAATAGGGATAAACCTGAAAAATTAGAGATGCTCAAAAAACTGTCCCAATGAGTGAATATTTTAAAATGGCTATTGCTCCATCAGTTTTGATATTAACTACATAAGCCTAGGTCCATTTTGTAGCTATGATGCCATAGTATTTTACATGATTTAATCAGGATTTCAGGTACTTTCCATCCTTCATGCCAATGTTATCTTTCAAAAAGTATGAAACATTGGGACAGTTTTTTGAGCCACTGTATATACAGAAGGCAACAGGCTATCTTGCAATTATAACCCCTAGTATGCTGTAGTTCTGGACAGGAGAGGTGCTTATAACAAGATCATCATCATCATCACTAATAGTGGTGAGAGAACAGTGTCTCAAGCCTTCATCAAAAATAATGTTGTACAATATGACAATCAAGCATGTGCCTTGGTCATACAGCCTGTAGCCATTGTCACAGTAGCCAACTAGCACATACTTTGCTGACCTTGAGTCTAACTTTGACCTGATCAGTTCTTCAGAAATCTTTGCAAAGGCCATGCAGCCAAAAGAATGTAAGAAGTTCACTCTCTGGCATTTGCCTGTCCATGCTTATTCAGAGATGTTGTCTGGGTAGCATAATAGATTAGATCAAATTTCTTACTATGATCTGTGATGCTGCTGCTTCAGCCCAAAGGAACTTAGAAAGTCTGCTCTCTGCCAGCAACCTGATCCTCTTTACTATAGTATGTATACAGTGCTTGGCAAGTCTGTTCTGGGCATGTGCATAGAGAACCATCACATTCATGTATATGCCATTCATATCGTAAGTTATCTAGTTACTGTTCAGCCACTCACAGTTAGCATCAATCCTGACTATCTGCAGTTTCCTTCCAGTTCTGCACTCAGATTCTGCATAGTACAACCTAAAAGCCATTAGCATTGTCTCAAAGTCCTTTCATAACAAGAAGTAGCCTATGAATCTAGAGGTGCTGCTATCTATAGTGAGCATCATGTAGGATGCTCCTCTTAATGATGGGACTGACATAGGTCCTCAGAGATTTATATGGATTTACTCATTTGGTTTAGATTATAAGCTTTACATTGTATGAATATGTAGTGTGTTTTCTATACACTCAATTTTTGCAGAGGCTCTGTAAGTCTCTGCCTCTTTTTATAGTCAGGCCATCAACAAGACTTTTTGCTTTGAGGTTCCTGATGCTCTGAATGCTTGCATGCCCAAAATAGTGATGCCACAACTTAATTTTAGCAAGGAAATCCACTAACAATGTGGCTATGACCTGGACTGTCTGGGCCACAGCTGACACAAAGTCAGTTAGCAGGTACATTCTCTGTTTCTGCTGTCTGATAAGTACATTGCAACCAGTTGCATCTCAGAAAACAGCTTTGCCTTCTGTGAATGTTGTCAGAAGCCAGCCTTGTCAAATTTTCTGACTGAGATCAAATTTGCAGCCAGGTCAGAGGTGTCAGGTTCTACTGAGTTGGGAGCTTTCTAGAAAAGCAATGCCCTTATGAGGCAGACTTGATCTATGTGTACTTGGGTGTCTGGAACTTCAGACCATGCTCTTAGTCCAGGAATTGGGAGAAGTCAAAGGGATTGAGGGATTAAGGTTAAGTCGAGAACTGGAGGTTCTAAGATGAGACCAGGGTTAATAAACTTTAAGTTGCAAAGTGCATACCAATCTCAAGAGCATGTGTATAAGTTAAAGCATGCCAGTCAAAGTGTGCCAGTTAGCAAGTACCAGTCAAAACCAAAGAGCATGCAAACAATCAATGTAATATCAAGACTAAGGTACTACAAGTAGGTAGCTACTCTTTAAGTATATATGAGGATTACTCTGGGTTTCTGAGGGGTTCTGGGATGTCTGGGGCAGTTCCAGAAGTTAATGGGCAGCAGTAGATGAAGGAGAATTGTATATCAGGGATTGCACATGCAGAGCATGTGATTAATTGGCATGGAGAGAAGGTCATGATGTGTGATGCGTAATAGCCAGGGTAATTGGTGTGATCTGATTGTTAATTGCAGGGTAGCAGCTGTGCCAGCAGGTGGTTCCAGAGTTCGTGATGTGGAGCTATCAGAGGGCATGCATGATAGTGGAGTTTGATGTGCATGATGGCAGTCCTAGTGGTTGTGATGGTGGGAGTTGTGTTGTGGGGTTGGCGAGGGAGTTCCAGATGGGGTTTTGGAGGTGTCCTGGAGTAGTTCTGGATGGGGAGGGCCATGACAAGAGGTATGTAGTGCTTGATGGAACACCACTTCTAATGTGCCTACAGTGGTCCTAACCACCTTTTTAATAGTACCTTGGCCTATTATACAGAAGACTTCCCTCATCAGTGCAGACTGGCCATCTTGCAAAGTGCTCAGTTCTTTATAGTTAGAGAATGCATTACAATCTATGAAGCAGTAGTCGCTTGCACCTGAGTTGGCATAGGTTGGTATCTGATCACTTACATTCATCATATTGATAAGCTCTCATTATGGCTGGCCACAGATAGCACAAATACCAGCACCTCATATTAGCCCACTAGTGCCATCAGAAGCAGCATGCTCTAGCGCTTTCAGTGATGATGCTCAAAAGTAGAATAGTAGCAGATATAGTTTATGGCTACTGATCTGTATAAAATGTGTTTGGGCATGCTAAGGGTTGAGGAAGTCTCAGGCAGTTCCCAGAAAACAAGTCAGAAAATGAGTTGAATGGCAAGATTTGGTGAAAGTCAGTAATGATAGTTGGTAAGGATGGGCAGCAAGGAATGCGCTAATGACAAAGTGCATCTAAAGGATAAGGAGGAGTAGATAGGAGTAAGTGCAGCAAAAGATGCTGCAAGGAAACTAGAGGCTTAGCAATGACTAAGCTGCATGATGCCTGCCATAGGTGCAAGGCACATAGATTTCATAAGCATAACTGCAGCAGCAGGCTAAGAATGTCCAGACAGTTGGCGACTATAAACTTAGTCAGTTCAAAAGAAATCTGAACCATGAGGTGAACTGAGAGGTGTAAAGTGGGGTACTCTGTTCTGTGGTAACTAGTGACAATAGTAGTTCTCTGGCACCAAGGAGCGGTGAACTGTAAGCAATGTAGTTAAGCATTATGCATTAAATTAAATACTGAGAAATAAAGCAAGAAAGCTGTCTGTTTGACTGAGGGAGGGGTGCCAAGAGGCATCAGGCACCAGAGTAAATGTCAAGCCATCTGTTACAAGTAAATGTTATTATTTCTATTTTGTAAGTACTGTCATCGGCTAGCTGTGCTACGTGTTAATTAATTGATGCTACCTGTCAATGCTTGCTGGCAGCATGATGCCAACTATCATTCCAGCTGCTGCTAGCGCTATTACAAATCAAATTTGTTGCTTGCTGTGTTACTATCACTGTCACAAGTATAATACTCATTATTGTACATATCTAAATTGACCTACTCCTCCTGATTTGGGAAAACTGAATTCAAGTCTTCTAGCTTGGCATCAGATTCCTGAACAGTCTCATCACTCAGATCCTGTTATTTATTGTCATTCAATAGTGCTGCAATGTGCACTGCTCACACATGCCTATAAGAAGTTGCTTTTCAGGGCCTCCTAGACCCACAGAAAAAGTGGCCTGGTTTGCTGCACTTAAAGAAAGCATATAGTAGAAGGCATGCTGTCTTTAGATAGATAACCTGCTTTATTAGTCACCAGCCTAGAAATTAGCTCTTTTGTACTAGGTGTGGGCTTAGTTTTTGCATTGACTCTAGAAGCATTGCACTGTGCTCCTAGAGTTACAACTAGCACTATCTGAAGTTTTGGGAATACTAGCATGCCCTATACCACTTCTCTCTGTAATGCCTCATCTGCATGTTTGTAGACAAGAGGTCTACTGCAGAGTATGTGGTTTTGTTTTGCACTCTAAATAGTGTGCAGCAATCTTTAGACTGCTCTTATAGGCCTTAGTCTCTAAAACAAATTCTTTTATAATGTTCACTTTGAGAGCCAGTGTAAGAGGAATGCTTAATCTGTGGAACTCCTTCTACAGAGCCAGCAAGCACCAGTAACAAGCAGGAGTCAAGTGGGCATAAAGGCAAGCAAGAGTTAAGCAACAGACCAACAAGGCTAACCAAGCAGTCAGATGTCACTAGACAGCTTACAGTAGGTTCAGTGTGTAGGCCAGAAGAATACTGCTATTGTTCAGTCTGGAGATATTTTATCTACAGGCTGCCTTTATATATTACATTGGTGGCTGTGCTATTATTAATACTGCTTAACTAATTGGGCCCCAGTATGTAATGGAGTATGACTAACAATAATTGATGCTGAGTAAGGTCTATGCATATGACTCATCAAGGCTGACTACTAGAAGACAAAAGGAGATAGGATGGGCCAAGTAGTCATTTGGATGTGCTAAGAGTGGGCACATCATTGGATTAAGGGAATAGGGTTGAACACAGTCCAGAAACTAGTTCCCTGACAGCCAGTCCCCTATCCTGAATGAGAGCAAGTAGCATCTTGGAGGGTATTCCCTCCAAGAAGCACTCTTACAATATAAATTTATCTGGGAAAATAGCCATATTCTGGGCCTGATCCAGCAAGGTGTCAGGGGACTGGTTTCTGGACCATGTCCAACCCTATTCTGAGCTTAGTCTGACAATGTGCCTACTCTTGGCACATCCAAATGACTGCTCAGCCTATTCTTGTAATGCAACCTTAGCTATAATGGAGGTAGATATCACAATAGTAAAATAGTAACAAGACTGCCTAACTAAGTGCTCAGCAGTCAACTGTAATGTAAATTCTTATAGTGGTGCCAAGTGCTATGCAATTATAATAATAATACAATTTGTACAGTAAAGTATCCAATTAGCCAAGAAACAATGGTATCAATAATATAGACATGCATAATAGTGCATAGTGCTCATTACAGTGATTCATGCTGCTTAACCTAGAGAACAATTGATCTCATCAAATAGAGCATTTCTGCAGGGCGTTTCAAATTTTTGTTACAACTCTCCAAATTTTTGTTAAGCTTGGTTGCCAGGGTTCTCCTGGCTTTTGCACATCACCGATAGATGATGGCCAGTTATCATATCCAAAGTTCGATTGTTTACTGAATTTCGCACCTTTTTCACGTTTTACACATATTTCCTCCTTCTGTTACATTTCTCTGCCCCCAACCTCCTTGAAATGGACTCTAAACCTGAGTTGAAAGACGTGAAAGAAATTTCTGCCAAGCCAACACGCCACAGAACCCCATTCACTGCCAAAGAACTCTTTGAGATTGTTCAAGCAGCTGTGAAGGTCAAGTGGTTCGAGGCTAAACATGGTGAAAAGGGAGAAAAACACAATGAGATGGGAAATCTCATATGTGAGCAGGGGGTCTCAGGTAGTAACAACATTTTTGAGACGCGACTCGAGGAGCTAATCCTGTGGCATGAGGTACAACACGTCCATAGTATGCATGAGACGCAACTTTATCGTTCATATCAGAGTCGACGTCGAGAAAGCGAGGTTGCAGTCCGGAGATATCTGTAGGAATTCAAATCTCCGCTGCCAAATTTGGTACGGCCAACAACCGGCAGCTCGGCTAATTCTAAGCAAATTTTCGTTATCGACCGTCCAATTTAAGCTAAATATCAAAATATGGGCGCTGCAGAAATGCTCTAATGACCTATGATCTTGCCAATGGCAGATGTAGGAATCATTGAAAGGAACTAATCCTGCATTTGCATTAGCACATTCCCATGGCCTTCCAAACTCCAGTTCCCTGGCAGCATTAGGAAATGCATCAATAGTGCTGATGAGGCAACAATAAACAGAGGCAGCCACCAAGATGATGTCCTTGCTAACATCATCATAGTCTGAAGCCTTAAGGTTGTTGCCACTATCCTCTGTGTCCTGTATATAAGCTGAGTACTAGTAACGGAGTCAATTTATACTGATAATGGATGTATGCATACTTTCTGATGCAGATGTATGTATGAACACTCGAATATGAATGGGTGTAGATTCTACAAGTATAGGTCGGTGAACCGAATAACGTCAGAATCCAGACGTGCAACAAGCACAGCACATCTACTAATTAGGACCAATGAATTGATACAATATTCGTCTTACAAAGCCCGACAAATGCTGTGGGTCATTTTGATATGCACTCTGTAACCCGGCATAAGCATTTATCAAAACAAATAAAAAAGAAACACAAAAAAACCATACCATAACCATTGCCATTCCCAAAGCCGTAAGCTAAGCCCTTTATCAGCATGGATGTCCAATGCGAAAAACATACAAAAACTCACAACAGACTCGCCCCAATTCCCCGTCCTAAATACCCACCCTTTCCCTCGCAACATTACCCACACGCTTTCTAGCCCCTTCGGAAGAACATACATCGCCAATTCCCCACGCCTCCGCTTCTCTTCCACGAACAACGAGAGACCCGCCATAAACCCAGCTGCCCAGAACGAGACCTTGGATATAAGAGCTTCGACTAGCGGAACAGGGATACGTGCAAACAGGCTCGTGGAGTTTTCAAGCCGGAGGAGAGTGAGTATCTTGTGTAATTTGTGTTTATAGCAGAATATGGCTGATTTTTAAGAGTTTTTAGAACAGGATAAGCGCTCATGGCGGGGCGGAGGTTGGACATACTTTGATAAATGACGACAAGAACGCCAAGGAAGGCCGAGCTTCGCAAGCTTCCCAGCCCGGCTTTCACAAGCACCTTTCCCGGGTCCTGAGCGAAGGCTTTACGCTTGAACAGTACCGGGGGCACGAAGTGCAGTGCTCCGTAGATTGGTAGCATCCATTTGAAGACGGCAAAGAAGCGATCGAGGGGGACGGAACTGCAGTGCGTTAGGGCGGGGTGGACGGCGGAACATGGCGCGTAGTTAGGGAAGTACTCTGAAGGGTCGGGTCGAGTGAGGAGTTGGGTGCGCAAGGTGAGGAGATCGGTTAGGTTGGTCTGGGTTATATCCTGGAGATACGGGAACGCGAATATGATAAGGGTAGGTGAGTAATGTAAATCGAGAGCGGAAACGCACTTACGGGGAGAACAGTTATCTTGTCGAGGTCGCCTGGGTCAAAGGTGCCTTTTCTGACGAGGCTGAGATTCATCTTGACGCATTCTTTCGGTACTTTGGAGGCTTCGCTGATCCTGGAAGGCTTTGGTTGAGCAAAGTCGCCCGTATTTGATGGTATAGAACCACATACCATGTTCTGTATGAATGCGAAAGGGTTTCGGGGCGAAGGAGAAATGCGTAGATGATTTGGCCACAACTAATTATCTCATTGGCATGGGTCCTTGAGAAAAAAGGGAGACCTTACGCCAGGCAAAAGACGAGAACGTCTCCATGAGGAACACGGATGTTTCGTCTTGTCGTGTACGCGTTATATGATCCCTGCAACCCACTATCAAATAGTATGAGCATGAGTCAATAAACAAATGAGAAATCGGCCTCACCGTACAAATAGCTGTTGTGCGATAACGCCTCTCCTCCCTCTCTTCTCCCATAGGATGGCAAGACCGCCGGCGATAGCACCGGCCAACGCAGCGTGCCATCTCCTCGTCTTCTTCCTAATCAATACGAGTTGCGCGTTGGTACTCAAGGACAGACGTGCGCTCCGCTTCTTGAGAGGTACGCGAAGCATGGTAGTTGGATGTTCAGCCGTTGGACCCTCATTCCCTGCTTCCGCATCGGTTAGGAAAGGTGTCTCGGACAATGAGGCAATATCGGTGTTCAAGATGGGTAGACGCCTTGGTGTCGGAATGTTCAATGCTGGAATAAGAAGAGGGAGAGCATTAAGTAGGAATTTGTATACTGAAGTGAATGTTCCTAGACACGAGTTGACACAGTTGTTCTTGATAGCGGAATTTCTAGTGAAAACGCACCAAGCATGAGCCCAAATCGTACTGTATCTAGGCCGAAAACTGCATGTCTAACAACAGGCACCCTTATATCGCTTGAAACACGTCATATAAGCCTAAAGCCATACAACAAGAGACTCGCTCACCGAGGCACTTTGTGTATCCTCAGAAGGACCAACACCAGGTTGATACACGCTCGAATGCTCGCAGCAAGCGCTCCAGAGCCTAACGACGTTGCTAAATACCCAGCCGACACAATGACCGAGCTCACTAACGGAATCCTCCCGCCACTGCATGTTCCAGACACGCTCGGAGCGTCGAGACCTCAGCCACAGGCTCACCCCGGTCCCTCCAGATGATCTTTCTTGCTTCTTTCAGCCTCTCCTGATGATTGGCCAGCGCCACGAGATTCTCGAAGGAAGCCATAGCGCGCCGCGGAGTAAACTGGATGACCTCGCTGGCGCGTGCTGGGGGCGTGTCTACCTCTGACGGCGTAGAGGAGCCAGTGACGGGGGTTACTGACTCGGAGTCCATAGAGGCCTAAGTAGGGAAGGATATTCTGGGGTAAGTTTGTCGTCGTCAGCGAATGTCTGAGAGGATTAAGATCGGATCCAGGGTCGCTGCTTGATCAATTGCATCCGTGACACCAATTACAATAAGTACATAAGTAGTGTAAGTAGACTACATAAGAAATAAACTTTCTCTATATGGCTTTAGATGACAAGGGTGCGCAAAGCATGTCGGTGTCCATACCATACGAACGACGCAACTCATCCATTCCGATATTGACATGGTACGTCGAAACCCATATATGCCTACACTCGAGCCCGACGCGCCTCTGTCCATCTTTCGTGCCTATGGAGGGCCAAACTGAGGTCAACGTCCCAGATGATACAGAAACGGACTTCGTCACGCCTGTCCATTCAATCAGCTGAAAGTATCTGTCTACGAACCCCGAATATTTGGCCCACGCTAGGGGTTGAGTGATGGCAGGCCGAAGCGTTGCAACTCGAGGTCTCTCTATTTGGAGATAATCGCAGAGGCAGCATGATAACCACATGTATAATATTAAACTGGATTGCAAGTATCTGATGACTTTTTTTCGCCTGTTATCTCCTCGGCCGGAGGGGACGTGAAGACCATGGTGACTGTAGTAAGTCACTTAAGCGCGTAACGTCAATGTCCCCAGTCACTTCCTAAAAACACATTTGCTCAGTGTCAAGAATAGAGGATGAAGTAAGCAGCGAATTCTTCCAGGAGGGCTCGAGGTTGATTAAGACAAGATTTGGGAGTTCGAACAGAGCGAGACGAAAATCAACTGTGTTGATCGGATTAAGTCGAATACAGGAGTTTATATAGTAAATTATTTAGGAGAAACAAGTTAAGGAGAAAATAAAGAGTAAGGAGAAGTCTAAGACAATTGAGTCCATGAATTGCATATCAAAAAATGAAAGAAAGAAAAGGAGCAAAGTTTGGATTTGCAGGAGCAGTTGACGAGAGTGGGTTCGTATCGGATTTCGGGTAAACTTGGCAATGTGTTCTTGACACTCAGCGGAGACCGCATCAATAGCGCAATGATACATATGCACGTATAGATTCAACCAGGTCCTTCCTTGTTCGCGCAAATAGATAACAGACATGAGAAGGCAGCTAGGAAAATATTGCTTTCTCTAAAAAATGAAACCAATAAAAGCATTACTATATGCCGGGTATTTTCCGACAAAAACGTAAGCCATGAGACAATCACGAGCGAGGCGCCTATTTCAACATGTATGTAATAAGTTTGCTTGACTCCGTTACGCTTAACAAAAACAAAGATTTCCCTGTTCCGGGAAATGCAAGATGCATTACGAACCCTGAGGCCTGGCGATTGGACGTTCAACGTTGAATTTTTGGGGCACGAGGTTCCAAGTAATAAACCACGCGAGGACAAGTTTCTGATCTAATACACCAAAACATTCTTGTCAGTTACTAGGGTATATACTTCGTAAGACGCATGCGAGATAAAAAAAAGTGCCGTTTCTTCCCTTGGCCTTCTGTTGGGACAATCTAAACGGAAAATCACCGGTCGATCCCAAGATATCTGTTTATACACTAGTGTCGTCAGGGTTTAATCTGACGTCCTGTGCCAGCGAATTGTCCGTCAATGCATATGTTGTTCGTACAAGGGTCTAGCAGAAACCTGACTGCAGGGTCCTCGCGGAGCCGATTTCACATTGCCTTGTATAACCTAGTATGTAAGCTTCAAAGCTCGGCTTCTCCGTCTGGCATATCCCTGCATTTCCAGGCCTCAAAACTTACCCATTCACGGATGCTGAGGATGCAGGAGTTGAATCCAATTGCTCAAGTTCATTGAGTTGATCTGGGCGAAATTGATGTTCCATGAATAGGAATCGATATCGTTGGACTGGACGCAAGTCTGACCTTGACTAACGCCGTGCAATTCAACTAAAACGCAATCCTCGTGAACAATATAATGTGGCCAAAACAAGATGTTACAATAGAATACCGCATTGAATAACTAACTCCAAGATCGTATATCGAAAAAAGTAACGTAGATAAAACAAATCACCTAGAACTTGAATTATTAGCAAGTTGAGCTCGAGTCCAAAGATTGTGAACTTACCTGAGCATTGTCTGACCTGCCAAGCCCAGGTTCAAGGACGCGAATGCAAAACGCAATGGGCCAAAGACCAGTAAGTAGTAGGCCGCGCCAGAGCCACATTACTCTAAAGAAGCATACCGTCAAGGTCATGCCTGCTGTTCGGAAGCCCGCTGGGCATCAACAGGCAATGATTGCAGCTCGCCGATAGTGGCCGTAGAATCAATCAGTGTCTGAGATGGGGGGGACTCATCCTCTAGATCAACCTCACCCTCGGCATCAACCTCCCCCTCAGCATCAGCCTCACCGTCTTCAATACCACCCCCATCTTTCACATTTGACGACAGGCCGTGTGGGACACTGTCAAGAGTTCCAAAGGCCGGCTCGGTTCTCTTGTCTTCATTGGTGTCAGGCTGGAGCAACGGTTCAACGCCAGGTTCGGACTCGTCAGCCCCAAATTCCTCGGACATGCCAATAGTTTGTGGTCTGTCGACGTCCATGGGCGATCGACTACGTTCAGCAGCAGCGACCGTAACAGGATCTGATGAGGACGGATCTCCAGACGTCGTTAGCGCTAAAACCCTCTTAAATTCTTCTGATCGTGATGGTCGGGTCTGTAGTGTCCCAGAGGCATCATTAGATAATGATGTAGGCAGAGATCTCGAATTGATTTCGATAGGAGGTGCAAGCTCAAGGAGGGCTCCGGCCAAGTCTTCCTCTTCACTATTGCCACGTCTAGGTCGACTCTGAGTGGTCGAGGTCAATGTTCTGTCCTGTTTTCCAAACTGCGAAACCTGAGAAGATATCGCCGGATCTGGATCTAGCGACTCGTCGTTACGAAAACTTGTACCGCCTGCCATGGGAGTGGTGGGGACTGGACCTCCGCCGCTTGGAGGGTGCACACTACTCTGTCCGTCAGATAGCTTCGGGGCAGAAGACAATATAAGTCGAGGTGCAGCTGCAGAGGTGACGATCGCCACCTTCCCGCGCGTTTTCCGTGTTATCGTGGTTTTTGGCTTGGTTTTTTCCTTCTCCTTCTCTTTTTCTTTCGCCGGTTGACGACCTCTCCTCCCTCTTCTTCCCGCGTTCGAGCTCATCGGCGCGTAATCCGCGTCTCCCTCGCCATCATCAGCCTCGACCTCCTCCTCGTCCTGCACTTCCCGGGCTTTACCCTTCCCCCTGAGATCATGCGAGCTGAAAGCTGCTGCTTGATCAGCTAGAACATGAAGCGCAGTCATCGCACTGTCAAGGTCCTCCCGCTCTCCACCATTCCCATTCCTACTACCAGATCCAGACCCAGATCCACTCCCGTTTCGGCTACTACTGCTGCTGCTTTTGGTCACAGCAGCAGCAGCGGCCGCAGCACGGGCACTTGCTATCCTCCTCCGCTTTGGGGCAGGACTCTCCGACTGTTCAACACTCGCAATGCCTCGTCTTCGCCCCGACATCCCTCCATGTGCCTCAGAGCTGCCGTTGATACCATCCTTTCGTCTCTCATCACCTCCATTATGCGCTACACTCGTCTCTTCGTTGCCGTCAATCATCCGCGCAGCATCAATAAGCGACGATAGAGGCGTCGATGGGGTGGTCTGTGGCTGACTCTGCTGGACTGCTGATGCACTTGCTGCATTAGTCTGTTGTTTCTGCCGCTGTTGGGACGTATCTGGTGCACTCCCATTTGTCATCTGCGGTTTCTGCGGCGCCTTACCCTTCCCTCTCGGCGGCGCCTCGGTCGACACGTACGCAGTACTTAGGTGCGGACCTGTCGGAGCAGGGCTCCCACTCGGATTTCCACCCAAATGCAGGCCATTCCCGCTCTTCTTCGGCGTCTGCGGTAAACTCTCCGGCATCGCCTTGCCGCTGTTACTCGGCCCAGCCTCAACCACATCCCGACGATAATACGATAGCCCCCCTGTCCCACGCTCCGCAATCCTCTCCAGCCGCTCCTTCTCAGCATGCTCACGCTCGAACTCGCGCGCTATCTTCTCCCGCTCCCGCTCGTGTTTTTGCATCTCGAGCTCCTTTTGCCGGTCGCGGACGTATCCAGCAATGATTCCGGCACGTTCGCGACCAATCTTGCGTGCGGCAAGGAGGAGATGCTCAGTTCGTGCGTCCGAGGTCAGAGACATGGGAGGTACGCTGCGTTTGCTTTTCTTGGCTACGGGACCGGAGCGCCCGGGGGTGAGAGGTCCGGGTGTCGAGGTACTTGGATTGGTGTTGGCCGGTTGGGGGGAGGGTCGGCGGATGGTGCGAACTGTTTTGGGCGGTTGTGGAGCGGGCGTTGATACTTGAAATTCAAGGGTAGTGGGAGGGGCCGTGAGAGGTCCGCCTACCGGTGTTGCTGTAGGTTTGCGATAGTGGTCACCAGTAAAGACTGGTTGGGTGGTAGGGGGAAGGATGGGTTGTGCTTGAAACTGGAAGAAAGAGCTAGAAACAGATGTCTTCTCGACACCCTCCATAGGCTGGATTTCTACTTGCCCCTGCAGCTCCTGTTCCTCTGTGACATGGGCAGAAAAAACAGGAACACGGGGTTCCTTTTTCTTTTTCTTCTTTGGTTTGACTTTCTCTGCGGCAGCCTGAATACTGGGATACGGAATTCCTGATAGGAGAGATGTATGGTGAGAGATTGCCGACGCTGTGGTCACGGGCTGCATTAGCAGTATGGGTCGAAGCTTGGTGATTTCAGACTCAAGATGCTGCAGACGAGTTGACGTGTCGCTGAGCTGTTTAAAGTAGGTGATTAGATTGGACTAGTCGTCATGTAGTATGGAAATGAACTTTTTCCCGCAAATTTTTGTTTTCAGACTGGTATGCTGCACAGTACCTGTCGATATCCTGAGAATTCTGTGAGCCATGTAACCGAACAACCTCGAGAAAGAGGAAATAACCTCTTTGGTTGGACCGGACAGCGACTTGCTCCGTTGAGCAACAAGCGCTTCTGCCATACGATCCCATCCGTCCCGCTGTGACAACCAGTGCCCTCGTTCCTCTTCAGTTCGGCAGATTAAGAAATCGCGCTGAGCCGTGAGACAAGATATTACTTCAGCCTGGCGTATAAGCTGGTCTGGATCGACTAACATCGACTCTGTTAGTCGCAATACCTAAACTAACATTTAATCATCCAGTTGTCACAAGTCTCATTGCCTCCATACCATGTTAAACAGCTCTGTCTCTCTTTCAGTTAGATCAACCAAGCCCTGAGATGAGTTTTTAAGTTCGACAACACGGCGGCGTATCTGAGCAATATCAGCCTCTGTGAGTATCTCAGGAGTAACACTACGCGGTCTGTTCTGAAAAGAGTCTAGCCGGAGGGGCGTCGGCGATGGAGACAGGTTGTTGAGAATATCATGCAGCTGAAGATCTGAGAGTGTGGCGTCGTGCACCGCCATAAGTCAGTGGGCGAAGCAAGGACGCCGCCTTTCTCTTTTTTGCGAAACCTCGCACACTGGCAGAAATCGTGTCAAGCCAAACACTACTAAACACCCCCGACCCGCGACCGATCACGTGCACTTACTCCTGCCTAATGCGTTTAAGATCACAAGCTCTCTTTAGCTCTTCGCCCTGAAACCAAGAGGGGCAACAATCTATGGTACATCCTTTACAACTTCGTTTTAAGCTCGCTCTGCCTCTTCTGCCAAATATCTCGTGTCATCTCACGCAAAACCGTCTTCACAACTTTTCCCGACGCGTTCTTCTCTGCAGCAGAATGTCAAGATAACAAGTCATGATAAAGTCGAACAAGGTGCGCACCAAGTAATTCATCCTGGATAACCACCATAACTGGCACTGCGAATCTAGGAAGACTAAAAGACTCCTGCATCAGTATTATCGAGCGGGTAGGACGTAATAAGCTACCTTTTTGCTGCAGTGGCTATCAACGAAGCTTCCGTCACTTGACCCTTAAACGCCGGTTTCACAGCCACGACTGCAGCTACAACTTCTCCCAGCCGTTCGTGAGGGACTGCAACCGCAGCTGCCTCCATTATACGAGCGTCTGCATATAGCGCATTCTCCACAGTCGAAGAATCCTTCGAGTCTTATCAGTACCCTTGGTAAGTGACCCGTAATAAGCGTCTTACGATGTTTTCACCTCCACGGATGATAATATCTTTAACTTTATCGGTCCCACTCCGTGAGCTTGATTTATTAATATACTCAGCATGTAACTCACTTCTATCTTTGATATAAAGGTAGCCTTCTTCGTCCAGGTAGCCAAGGTCTCCTGACTTCAGCCACCCATCTTTCGTGACCGCCTAGACTTCAATCAGAAAAGAACCTCGACCTTCTACGAAATACGCTTGCCTTCTCTGTCGCCTCTATTTTTGGCCTTTATGAGTGAACTGGCTTTAAAAAACGGTGAAAAACTGCCCACCTGGGTCACGCCAGTATTCTTTCATCACATTAATGCCCCTAATCCAAACTTCCCCTACTTCACCTGGAGGCATAACGGTGTCTCCTCTCACTATCATGAGGTCATTGACTAGTGATGGCAGACCGCTATGTCGAGATCTTTATCATCATATTCAAGTCGGCTTCAGTAGTGTACGAGACTTACGTGGATGTAGGGCGAGAGAGGCAGTCTTCCCCGCCTAGGTGTGTCACAAATTCCATAAGTACTCGAACTTTTAAAACACCGAGATACCTACTGATCCCCACGGCGAGACTGTTTGTTTCTGTCAACCCATACCCCTGACCTCTGTGGGAAAACCCATTGTCGTAAGGTAAGCGTATCTAGAGATCAGCAAGCACAGACACGCACAGAATAGCCGTCGGAAACGACTTCATCGCCTTCTCCGCTAGGATTTCGGGGCAAGGGGCGCCTCCGAAAGAAAACGATTCGAGTGGATACCCAGAACCAGCTAGGGATGTCTCTGTTAGGTCCATAACCATGGAAGGAACACTGCATGGACGGTTGAGTATCTAACTTCCAGTATCGTTCTTCTGCGACATACCCGCCTGCTGCGGTGCAATTTTCTTCCTTTATTAATCTGATAAAAGGAGTCAATCATGCTGGCTACACCGCCTATAGGGTAAAAGTGCTACCTGACGCCCTCTTCTGGTATCCACTTGCGCATAAGGATGACCTTCATGCCTGCTATCGTAGCCATCATCTGTGAAAGGACCCGACCATGGGTATAGTGCACGCATACACGTTATCCAAGAATAGACGTACCAGTCGGCTTGTCGAGCCTGTAGCATGGAAAAAAGGTACGGACAGCAAAGATCCCTTTTGGGGTCCCGTGGGTTTGACTAGCAGTATGTTGTCTCCCTTTCGCAAAGCAGCTCTGAAACCAGCGACGAAGCACTGCGAGCCAATTGGTTCAGTCAAAAGTAACATGGTATGAGTCCTTTTCATGTCGTACATTGGGGAGATTTGTCAAAAACTGTCTCTGGGTGCTCAACACGCCTTTCGGCATGCCAGTAGTGCCTGCTCCGGTCAGAAATAGGCACGATGATAACTATTATCATAGCTTACCAGAGGTGAAGAGAATAACTGCATTATCCTCTGGCAGAATCTCTTCCTCTCCTTTGCCCGTCTCAATCCCCTTTGTGTCTCCTTTATACGCAGCAAGCACTGTATCCCAGCTCTCCATCCCTTTCCACTTGCCCTTACCCTCGTGGGAGTTAAACACGGTTATGCCATTACATTTGGCGTCTTTCTTGAGTTGCTCGACACATCCTTCCAAACGGTCCGCGCGTTCGGGATCCAGAATGATGACCTTGCAATCTGTATGAACGAGACAGAACAGGAGTTGTTTCTGAGGTAGCCAGCTTTATATACCGAGAAAGAGAAGGTTGTAAGTATTGATTTATCCGGTTGGGCTCCACTTACGCATTAACAAGAACGGAGACGGCACCGATGAGGTCTTGTGTGTCAATCGTTCAGCCAATACGAACAAGGTCAGTCTACTGAAGACTCACGACACGCCCAAAACGCAACCACATAATCCGGGCAATTTCTTGAACATATCCCAACTCGGTCACCTATGCGTGCCATGATTCTTAACTCAATCCAGCAACAAAACTCATAAGTGAAAAGCAAACTTACCTTTCTTCACACCATACACATCTCTAAAAACTCCTGCGGCTTTCAGCGACTGTTCAAATGCCTGCTTATACGAAATCCGTTGCTTCTCAAGGACAACATAGGTCAAAGGTGCATGTTCCGCGGCGGTTAAGAGCCAGAACGTGCGTAGCGACGGCCAGAGGCGCTTGTATACGCGCTGTAGACGTCCGTCGATGTAACGTGTCTCAAGTTCGTGCATATTTCCGGGGGCAGTGATAATTGCATCCGCTGTATCCAGAGTCAGTTCAGTCTTGCTGGCTGCTACCCGAAAAGAGATCTCACCTTCAGCAAGTGTACGCTGCGCATACCACAGCTTCTTATTTGTGCCCGCCATGCTAATGCTTGCTTAAACTTAACCTCGGAATTTACTGGTAGCGAGTGACCGCTGGACAGGTAAGACAACTGTTTCTTTCTTAAGGGGACGCAAGACGGCTATGGAAGAAACCGTAACCGTGTTCTACCTTTAAGCCATCAGTACACAGTCAATCCCACGACACCCCCATGACTTACTTTATGGGAAACGCTGATGGCCGCTGATCCCTTTTGAATTTCCCAGCCTCAATTTTCGCTAAACATATTCCCAAGGCTTCCTATGAGCAGAAAAAAGTTGACAGGGATGACAGCATAATAGCTCCGTGAAGAACAAGGACATGTGGAGGGTTGCAATGTCCGCCGGCGTCAGAGACAGGAATACTCGAGGTCAGGGCTGCAAAGCTTATGTCATTTGCCTTTCAAGATCATCTCCAGGACCCTCGTGCTTTGCTTCTGTGAAACAATCAAGGCAGATTTGGCCCAAAAATATGTAGCCCAGTCCAACTCTTGCATGGCATGTTCCGGAGTCCGAATCGGCCAGTCACGAGACAACTAAAGGAAGCTTTTTGGAACATTGATATGTTTCCATGAATGCGGCGGCACCATTCAATGTTTTCTCCTATAGCAGATCCACTACTCTCATCAAATAATTCAAGAGAGGAAGTGGACAAGATTTGGTTCAATCCGCTAATGCTCGTCTTGTCGTCTTGGACCATCACTCGTGTTTTTTGACTCCGGAAAAACTCCAAACATCAGGAACTTTTCTTGGAATGTCACAGGGTGCATGTCCATCACGGCTAAGACATGGAGACCTGAGACCACGGATATAAGTGCATGTCAGTACTTTCTCTTTTTCTATCGTCTCTGGTAGGCATAACAAACTATATTTTTTCAATTGAACCGAAGCCATCGATCGCTACAGCACCGTGAAATCCAGCGAAGACAGGAATCTTACATACATGATCAGCGAATGTGGGGCCATTCTGCAGATCCGAGCTCAAGCGCGCTGGAACAGCTTTCAACCGAGCCTTTTAGGGGGTCCACGACCCCGTTCGTTAATTACGTAGAATTATACTGAATATGTATACACAAACTTGCCCCAAGCATTCGCCTCAGCATTTTGCCGGTGTGTGTGTGTGAACCTTGCGAACAGCATCTGCCAGTTGTCACGGTCAAGCATCCTCATGCATCCCTCAGAAGGCTGTCGACTTTCTCCCGTTCATTTAGGACTAGTGTTAGCCGAACTGATAACTTGCCCTCGTGCGCCCTTGCGCGAATTCTTATACTATGTGATCTGCCACTACCACAGCAACTCGCGATGTCGCCGTCCACACCCCCAGCTGCCCTCACTGATGAGTCGCGCATGGGGTTCATTCCCACCACTAGTTATCAGAGTTTCCAGACAGGTAACGGAACGAGGTAGTGAACAAACCTTTTGGAAGATCGCAGCGGCTCTACTGACACGAAAGAAAAAAAAAACACAGTCAGCTCCCAGTGCCCCCCGGGTGGGAGCAACACCAACACCCTAACGGCGACATCTACTACTACCACCGAGGACTACGACTGATCACTCCCGACGACATTCGCGATCCTGAAAAGTTACAACACGTCCTCGATGCTCGCGAGGACCATCTACAGTGCCTGAATGGCAGTGTGGCACGGCTGCCCGACGACTGGGAATTAGTGCTGTACGACGTCACCGAGGAGGTCGCAGTGATCGGCATGTTCTCTCGGAGCCTTGGGCTCGAATATGAATGGACGGAAGAACATGGTCAGTCTTTATCTCTCCGGGAAGTCAACACTCCCTCTGACTCCCTCTCTTGCTGGAAGGGCTGCAAATCAAAAACTCGCCCGAATACTTCTGGTCACATGTCGCTGAATATCCCTCACACCATCCGGAACTCCCTCCAAACACTGAAGCCGCTTTCACGCGGGCACTACACTGCGGTACGCACCACGGGGGTTCCTCCCCCCTCCTATCGTGGAAATCGCAGCGCTCAAGCAGCCTGCCTCTACAGCCCAAATCGCCCTGACAGAGGGCGCAGTGTTACCATTTACCGGGCCCCAGATCAGGCAGATAATAGCGCGATATGAGCATCTTAAAGGTATGATTGCGTGTCATGAGCTCGTACTTACTATGACGTCTGATCGTCGTTGTTTTTGTGTTGATGCTAGCCCTTCAGAGCCAGGGCAAAAGGGTAGTTCCTTCGTTAGGATGGCTCATGGGTGCCGTAATGCCCCTTGATGCGGTCGTAAGAACACGACGCGATGAGGAACTTGACGACTTGATGGAGAGAATGCGGGTTTGAAAAAAAAATAAAGAAAAAAAATTGTGAATATTCGAAGGACCACCTACAGCGATGGGTGCGAAACGTATCCCCCCTTTCTCTTTCTTTCCTTGCTCTCTTCTTTTTTCTCTGTAATTTTACATGACATGTGTTGAAATTTGTACTACCATAAACCTTGAGAACAACGCGACGGAAGCAAACACGGAAGTAAACGGCCCGGAACCAAAAAAAATATACGAAACCCAAATTCGGAAATGATAACAAGATGCGGGTGCCACACATGACCAAATCCGATAAAAAAAAGCCGCGTCAGGGACGTGTCCAGGGTGATTCTTTCTGATAAGGTCTGTGGAAATCGGGGTATGTAAGTTTGTGGGGGAGGGAGGGCCACAACGCTCAGTGGCGTTGCTACAGAGTCGTTGTAACAATTGAAGCTTTCCCGCAACCCTGACTGTTAAAATCACTTTCAGGCTCGTATATGTAGTCTCTGTAATGGTTTCGGCACCACTATGTATGTAAACGGATATGATCCAGGTGGGAGTTGGTAATAAGGATGTAATCTACGGATTTCCGAGAGATTGGAGAGCATCCACCATTTTTAGAGGCAACAGTGGGAACGGCCGTGTGTGAGAGAGAAATTTATTCGGCTTGTTTTGGGTTTTCTCAAGTTGGTTATATACAATCTGACACACAGCTTCACTGGTACATTACCGAATAACAACTCCTTAACTGCATACAGTGTTTCTCCGGACATCACCGGTCCTTGAGACAAGACCTGATCTTTGACCTCCCTCCGGAGTTTCTTTTTTGGTAAATTGAGCGTCTAAATGATTCCTGAGTTTGGACCCAAATAACGCTCTTTCAAATAGTTAGCTCACAATCAGTATGAAAAATCCATTAAACCCCAATTTTTGAAAACCACATCACCCTTGATGGATCCTTTTCACTATAGCCCTGCTCGGGGATGGCAATATCATGGTATACGTGTGAACATTGAATTAGAGTTTGGTCGTTAAGATATGTATTTACACAGGAATTTTCACTATTCAGAGTCTCCAGACACTCAAAGTGTTACATCACATTCTTCCAAATCGGACGAGAAACGGTATTATGGCACTTGGGCGCTGTTGGTAAAAATAACCAAACCGAAAACTCGGACTAAGGACAGTACAGCGGGCGCTGTGATGGCTGATCAATGTTAACAATGAGGAGGACGACATATGGGGTGAAATGGGGTGAAGAAGGAAGAAGGATTGATTTGGATTGATCACGATTTTTTCCTTACGTAGTTAATTAAAATAGCTATCGCGTTGATGGGGGGACGCGGTAAAATCCGAACAGTACGATTATTGACGATCAAGTATGAGTTGATATCACTCAGTCTACAAGAGACTGAAGATGCTGTCTATGAACAGGTCTGAATGTACATTAGTATGAGAACAATGGTCCATTTGATTGTGTTGCACAGAGGATCAACATTGGCCCGACAATGAGTGCGTGTGGCATCGTCAGGGGTCCAACATGATGTTTATAAATCAAGGAGTGGAAATTTGACAACGGAATTTTTGCAGAGTTTTTCAATCAGATACATGCTTTTCTAAATTCACAGATTGATCACAATTGTGGACAGGCATCAAGTAACGCCGAGCTTATGCCGGATTCAAGATATTGTCATCTCGGCGAGGTGTTTCTTATTCATTATATCTACTGAACTTGTAGAAGATTGTCGCAGCATATCGCAATAACGTATATAATGTATTCAGATTCTAGTACAATAATATAAAAGCAGCTGTAATAGTGGAAACGAATCCAAGTTGTTTCTACCTGCTCGATGTCACGATCCTCGCGACAAGTCCGAACCAAAAAATCTCCTAAAAAAAACATACGTCATGTTCTCCTTTCCATTTCTCCTTTTATTTACTTCCCTATTCTATTAATCATTTCTTCGATTTCACAAGTATCTTAGTTTCAGAACTTCCTATTCGTTTTCTCCTAACTACTACATATAACAACCCATGTGATCGTCTACATTCGTTGTACAATTAACACAGTTGTTCCTCTCTCGTAACTCGTTCTCTCTCTTGTTTCTGAGTTCTCCGAATTCTTGAACGGGTTTCTCTGACACTCGGCAGACACATCTACTCATGCATTTACGATATTACAACCCAAACTGAGACAGTGGTCAATCTTTTCGATACTTACAACGAATGGGTTGTCCAAACTTTACCAACAAACACGAATATTTAAGGAGTAAATCATTCTTTCGAGGGAGATCATGTGCAGAGAAGACTCGGATCAGCTGGCGTTTGCCGAGCGCGTGTAGCGGTTCGGGTTCCCGCTATGGAAATGACTGGCAGTACCAGAGCCTCCTCCACTCTGCGTAACGGGTCACAGTATAGTAACGATGTTTGTTCTATGCAATTCCGACGTGTTCCATTTTAGGCAAATCGTTACAGCGCGCCTCGGGATTGTTGTCAATCCTTCCAAAGACAATCTCAATTTTGCTTTGTCTCCAAAGGACTGGGGAAAGACTGTAAATGAAACAATATAATTCTGCAAGATTCGCGAGAGGGCTGTGCATGACCCAATGGCGCGAATGGATTGTACGTCTGTACCCTATCAACACAAAGGTTTAAGAAAAAACAACAAACTCGACAAAAACTGCTACCAAAAGATAGGAAGCAGGAAAACCAAATGATGGTTTGATTTCGCGAGCTAAAAGTCACACGCAGGTCACACGTCAAATACGCCCCTCCTACATGCGGTTCCCAGTTCCCACATTGGGAAAGGCGCTATTCTCTTGACGGACCATGACGGTGAAGAATCAGCTGGCGTTTGCAGAGCGCGCCTCGGGATTCTTGTCAATTTTCCCAACGACATTCTCAATTTTGGTTTTGTCTCAAAAGCACTGGGGAAAGACTATAAATAGAACAATATCATTCTGTAGGGATTCGCGAGAGGAAGTAAGGGTGCTATGCATGGACGCAATGACGAGTCACTTGCCACATACGTATGGGTACGAATGGGTGGTCCATACAGGCCCCAGGAAGCTCCCGAGAAACCTTGTCCAGAAATTTCCCACATCTACCTCAAATCCGCAACGGCCAACATATGCAAAACATATGCCTCAAAAAGGAAATTCTCATTTTTCTCCTTCTTTTTTTTTCGTGTTATCACACATGTAACAAGTCGATACGTAAATTTACGTTGAGAACCTGTCATAAGTACACCTCAATTAAGGGACCCAGATCACCTTGAATGCTCAGAATTTTGCTGTTACATAAAATCTCAAAAATTTCATCCGGCTGAGCCTCAAATCCACAATATTATATACGGACAAAGTCTGCATGATCAGAGACCTCAAATTCCGCAAAGTTGGGGACTTAGATTTGGTTAAAATTTCCCCTCAATTCCGCTATTTCGCGGACAAGGTTTCTCAGGAGCTTCCCGGGGCCTGCCTGTCCATACCTTGATCCATCAACAGCAAAGATTCAGGGAGAGATAAACATTCCTTTTGGAAATATAGCTGAATTGTTTGTTGGTTTCGAATCCGAAAGGCAAGTGTACATCAAATACAACACAGAAACCTAGGAATGGATGAATTACTGTGTTTTTGCCGCCGGCAAGCTATGGTGGAGGTTGGGTGCAGTTTTCCCCCGCTTCTTAGTACCCCTTGCTGGCGGTTAATTTTTACATCATTCACTCATTCCCCCATGGGTAAAACAAATGTATGATCCCAAGAAAGACTTTCGAAAAAAAGAACAAGTTCAAAACCCTCTACCAATTTTACCTACACACACACACATCCCATCTGAAAGAAGAAGAAGAAGAAAAAAACCCATTCCACAAGCACAACTCCAGCCAGCAGTTCTAAACCGGACCCAAAGCAGCACCAGCCCCGCGCCACCACTTGACCACCCCATCTTCTCCAGCACTCACAAACGCCGCACCACCACCACCAGCAGGAGCAGGACCTTGCCCAGACACATTAGGCCTCCACGAAACGGCCCATACCTCGCCTGTATCCTGCACGGTCGACACCGCTGCGCGCGCAGCGATATCCCATACTTTGATCGTGTTGTCCGCCGAGCTGTGAGAGGGGTAGTAGGTGTAAATGTAGGTGTGAATAAGCGAAAACTGAGAGAGAGGTACGAACCCTGAGAGACCGAGGCGGGCGTCGGGGGATATGTCGGCGGAGAGGACCCAGGATGTGTGTCCCGTGAAAGAGGCGACTGTGCCGCCTGGGGCGGAGCGGACGTCGTGGAGGACGAGGCGTTTGTCGTCTGATGCGCTGAGGAGGAGCTAGGAGAGGAGGTCTTTTGGTGAGAACGGACGGACAAAGACGAGGGGAGGAAGAAAGGGGGGACGGGACGTACGCTTGAGTCGGGGGACCAGGCGAGAGAGCGGACGGACATTGCGTGAGAGGTGTATGTCATTGCGAGTGAGGACGACTCGAGGTCGAAGATGTATATTTGTCCTGTTTCGGAGGATAAGGCGATTTTACGCCCGTCTGGGCTCTATTGGTTTTTTTTTTGAGAAAAAGGTTAGGATAAGATGGAGCCGCCGTACGTGTGAGCAGTACATCCCGAATTTGTGTCTGCCAGAGGACAACGTGGTGACCCGTTCGCCAAAGTTTGCCGCGTGGGCAGAACGTATCGAGACGTTTCCCGAGCCGCCAGACGACGCGTACGTCTCGCCGTTTGGGTTGAGCGACACAGACCACGCTACGTCGTCAAAAATGAGAGATGAAAACACAGAAAAAAAGAAAAAACACAGACAAGGCTCAGCACCGTCAGTCGAGCGAACGTAGCTCTCGAACTTTGCGGTGACCTCTCCGGTGGTCAGATCCCAGAGCGACGTGAGCCCTTCGACGCTATTATATACCGCGCATCTGGCGTCGGGCGCGACGGACAAGGACACGAGACCGAGAGTGTGTGGAGTGGGAAACGGGGCGTTGGGAGGGTGGGGCTGGCCCGAGGCTGCAGACCACTGTTTGACCGAACCGTCGGCAGAGACGGAGAGGGTGGTGTCGGCGGAGGTCCAGGCGACGCCCCAGACGGCGTCGGAGTGGGCTGCGGAGACGGTGAGGGGACATGCAAGGGAGAAACCCTAACCCACGTACGTTCTGAGCAGTCGTGGGCGTGCACGAATGCGAGGCTCTAGGCGGCCCGTCATTGGCTGTGGCGCACGGGGACTCGGCACTCACCATGGAGAACGATGAGGACGATGTCGGCGTCGGCCGAGCGGAGTATCAAGGTGGCCGAGCGGAGCCTGAAATTTCACAAGCTTAACTGGGTTGCGCAAACTGTAATTTTTCTTCACATCAACGAAAGCGGACGAAGACACTGTTGAGCCTACAATTGTAACAAAGTGCGCTTTTGTCTGTGACTTTTGTGTGGAAATGCTCATCGACGACGCACAGGATGTCCGACGCTGGAGATGACATTCCCGTTGACACCCCCGCCCCCGAGGTCGACGTCGCCCCCGAAGCCGCACCCAAGGGAAAGCTTACCGTCGAGGAAGCCCTTCAAGTCCGTTTCCACGCTTTTAATCTCCTTTTCCCATTTCTCACCTGACCCACACAGCAAGTTCTGAAAAACGCCCTCGTGCACGACGGCCTCGCCCGCGGGCTCCGCGAGTGTGCCAAGGCCCTCGACAAGCGCCAGGCCCACCTCTGCGTCCTCGTCGAGACCTGCACAGAGGCAGAGTACATCAAGCTCATCGAGGCCCTGTGCGCAGAGCACAAGATCAACCTCATCAAGGTCGGCGACGCAAAAGTCCTCGGCACCTGGGCTGGTCTCTGCAAGATCGACCGTGAGGGCAACCCCAGGAAAATCGTCGGATGCACCTGTGTTGTCGTCAAGGACTATGGTGTCGAGAGCGAGGGTCTCCATGTCCTCCTCGACTACTTCAAGAACCGCTGAAGCGTGAGTCTCTCTCCCTCTCCTACCCACCCCTGATGACAAGACAGACTCCCTCAACTGAGGATTCGTCCATTGAGGATTCAGTCTATCCGGAATCATTATTTTTTGTCTGATTTTTCTTTCTCTCCTCCAATCGTCTGCTTCTCTCGCTAATCTCTTTCTTTTTATTCAGGTTATCCGTATTGCAAATAGATAGGTAGCTCGTAAAATCATACATTTGCAAACACTGCTCTGCGTGAGGTTAGCAGTAATTTTCTATTTTGAGTGGATAATGAACAACCATCCTTAAATCTTTCCTTGCCGCCTATAAAATGGTCTATCGATCTAGGAAAGACGTGAATGAAGGCAAAAAACACTTGATGTTGTTTTAAACACTCATCCTGGCGGACGCCTGTCGCACTATTAGAAGCTACTCAATCATGCCTAAACTCTTGGGTTGTGTAACGTTTCTGCACGTCCTGAATGACTTAGATAGGCATAAAGGTGTTTCAGAACAGGATCCTAATATGTTTGCCGGGATAATAACTCCAACGAGGCGTTTCGCCAGTGTCTGCAACATGGGCAGCAGCCCGAAACTATAAAAAGTGGCGTCCAATATGTAGAAGAGAATTTCGAACGCGGACAGATTGCCAGGGTGGCGTGAGCCACTTGACTCTTCGTACAGAATGGTTTTGATACTTCAAATGTTCTTAGTAGTGGTTCGGTAATCACTGTCAATTGTGATTGTGGATGATTATGATAGATATAATACCATGGTCCGTTAAAAACAGCAAAGACAACTACTACATACTACCGAGTCCGATATGTTGAGCGAGAGACAAATCTGAGCTAGAGGGGGGGGTCAACTCCAAGTCCGTCAATGCATATGATATGATGAATAATGAATGGTGGTAATCAAAGTCTACGACTGTGAAAGGATAGTGTCTATTGAATGGTTCAAAAATTCTTTCCTGGAGGTAAGGTCTGCCTTGGGGAAGCGAGCCATGATCGCCTCACGAGCGGTTCTAGATAAAGACAACAAACAAGTCAGGTCATACATATATCTGGATCGTTCAGGGAAACGCACTTCTTCGTAACTGTCATTAGGTCCTGTGTGCTCAGGTAATTTCGTAGAGCGTTGAAGAGCTCATCATCAGTTGGATTGGTACTGTTACTTGGACCGGCGAAGGGATTGACGGTCGTGGCAAGCGAAAAGGAGGACATAGGTCGTTGTTGCCCACCAAGAGCCGGAGCAGAGGGCGGCACGAGATTTGTTTGCGAACCGTTCATGCTGCCGCCCGAAAACACGTTGGACATCATGGGGTTCATCGCCATTCCTGGACCCATCATACCATACATACTTGCAGTATTCGGATAGGGCATCTGAGGCATGCCCATAGACATTCCTCCGCCGTAGTCAGAACCAGCTGCAACTGATCCTGGGCCACCGCCGAAAGGCATCACAGGCAACTGAGGAGCTCCATATTGCGATGATGCCTGCTGATGGTGGGAAATGTTACTATGAGAAAGCTGGCTGCCTCCAAGACGCAGATTGGGGTTTGAAGAGTTATTGTATGTCAGATTGGTGTCACGGTAGTAATCGCCTGATTGAGAAGCCTGCTGGTAGGTGTGTGGAGACTCTTCCCTAGAACCCGCTGGGGGACGAGATCGGGTATAACCAGTTCCTGTTCCATCAGAGAGGCGAGAGCCGGACTCCCATGCTTCAGCCTCGTATTCTAGAGGTGCAAAATCAGTATGAAAGTTATTCGGCTACTGAAGCCACTTGCCGCTAAATTTCTTGAGGGGTATCATCGACTCGTCGAATTTCTCATCCTCATTAATAATCACTTTCTTATCCTTGCCTTCACCAATGACCAAACGGGTATTACCCCAACCGAATTCGTCCATGCACCAGAACGAATAAACCGGAAGGAAGAAGCTGTAGACTGGGTATCTGTTGCACATATTGAGTGATAAGAGCTTCCAATGTTCATCCTATGACTTACGAAAGAATATAAACAACCATCCACCCGCAAAGCATAAACTCTCGCTTCAAAATGAAGATAATGGCCTGAGCGTGTGTAAGTAGAGATAGGGGTTTAGAAAGATTGGATCCATGCCTGCAAACCGTATGTCACCGCAATCATGATAATTGCAATCATAGGCAGAGCCTGTTGATGAGTGGAGACAACAATAATCAAATAAAACAACTGTAAAAAGAATCATGAGTAAGATCAAGAGAGGGGGGGAAAGAAACATACATAAACGACGGTGGCCGGTAAGATCTAAAATGACTGTAAGGAAGAAAGAAAAGAAGGAGGTTCAAAACATGACTCACCAGTGTACCGAGTAGATCAATAAAGACGAAGAACCGCATGGAAAAACAACAGAAGCCGAAAAGTTCGGGAAGGAGCACAAGTTCACACAAATTGTGAATCGTCGAGTTGATCCAGCGACGACGCTGCGAGAACAGGATGCGCCAGGACTCGGGAGCAACGGTGCGCGCCACAGCGTCGGGACAGAATTTCATCTTGAACGTAGGGAAATGTTTCATCAGTAGTGTCGTCAAGAAACGATCTTCACCGAGAGAGAACAAGTTCTTCTTATGCAGGGTGTCGACATTGGGTTCTGCATACTCGTCGATAATACGGTTGGAGATGATGATGGGACGTCCCTTGTCTGACGTGCGGATGCGGAAGAGGGTAAAACAACCAGGAAGACAGGTCACAGAGCCGAACAAACTTTCGAAAGCCTTAGAGAGGTGGTGGGAGATGTAGTACTCATACACCTGGATCATTGTCCACCATGAACCTTCTTCATTTTGAAGTTTGGTTTCTCCACAAACACCGATAATCGAAGAGTCATCCGCTGACATGGCGACGAGTCTGTTCAAAGCTTCCGGAGTAACAGTCTGCAAGAACAAATTGAATGAATCAGAAACCTAACAGTCAACAGACGACATACAGTATCAGCGTCAATTGTGAAAATGTATTCATAGAAGGCAGGATCGATTCCAATGACATTCCGCATTTGATGATAGATCTCCAACTCAAGGGGAGACATAGGAGCATCGAAGTGTACCCTATTGAGGTAATGAAGCAATAAGATTTGACTATCACGCTTGCCACGATTGCCAGGCTTCGAGCGCTCCGTGGGTTTTCCAACCTTGACAACAACCATATACCTAGATCATATCAGCCAAGCATTTAAGCTTAAGTCGATATACTGACGGGACAACATGACCCTCAAACTCGTACAGTCCTGAATAAACCTTTCCGTAGTTGAGGGCTTTGGAGCCTTCACCAACAGATTTGAAAAGCAATGGCTCAGGATCAAGCTTGGGATCGACACCTAGAATATCAAGAACAATACGGGGTGTTGTCCGGTCATTACCACTTCCGATAATGTTTCCGTCGCATATGATGAAGATCAGCTTCCTCTTGTCGTCGTAGTTGAGCGCGGCAAGGGAGTCAATTGTACGCCGGAGTGAGTCCTCGCCTTCAGTGTAGCATGGTACCTGGCAGAGTACGAATTTATCCTGCAACTCAGGTTGACGCTTGCTTCCAAACTGGAGCGCAGCCAGGACTAAGAGAAAATGCATTGCTCACATCAGCAAAAATGAAACAGAGAGCTCAAAGTGAACGTACACTTTAACCCAATGGACGCCATCAAGATACCAGACATAACAATAAGGAGGTAATTCTGAGTCTGGCATCTCGCCGTCTTTCTAAAGTCGATCTGACCGATACCGAATACATTCTTGAGACACACAGTGTTCTGGTTGACAGTAGTCTCATCAAGTCCATCAAGGACCTTATTCAAGACTTCCGTAATATCCTGTCCAGGGCGTTGCTTGAACACGTCAGTAATATCACTATTAAGGAAGGTAAACGCCGGGTCGAGGGGGGCGAGACTCTGCGAGTGGAAGTAGTCGGTCAAATCGTACAAGACACCTTCCCAAACGGCCCATATTCTGAAGAAGTCGTCAGTCAAGAAGAAAGAATCCTTTGGATCTTAGAACACATACTTGGCGATGTCAGGGTCAGCTGCCCATGCTCGAATGACCTTGGTATCATAAACCAACGGACCCTTTTTGAACTCCTTCATCGTCTTCAAGAAATGCGTTGTATACCAATCAGTCTGTTGCATTGTTGGCGACTGAGTAAGCAGACTGCCAGACCTGTGCACCGCCAACGTCTGTGTGACGGTATTATTTTTTACCGTAAGCGCAATCGTAGGGTCAGTGACTAGAGGGGCACATCCGAGAGCGAGAGGAACAGGGAAATACTCGGTAAGATCTTGACCAGCAAGAGCAGAGAGTGTGTCGGCACCGTTACTGGGTTCACCGATAATGTCGCTGTGGTCGCCAAACACAAAGTCCGTCACGTCATATACGACACCCTGAATCGTGACCCAATAGTCGTTTTGACCCTGATGCTGTGCGACCTCATTGAGTGACCAAGCCTTGTCAAAGTTGGGACAGAGCAAGCGACCGAATTCGATAATGTAAAAGCAAACCATGGCGTTCAGAAGCAAAATGAGCCAGCATATGGCGACCTTCTCCCTCCACGCCAATTGAACATCCGGGCGTTTCATGCGACCCAAGTACTTCAGCGCAAAGCTGGGTATCAACCACGTGCACAACCACACAAGCCTCAACCACCACCTCCGCGATCTACTCGTCGGGATCTGTTCCACCGTGTTCGGTGCGTCCCTCACTACAAGGCTCCCCTCCGCCTTGTTCGCATTCGGAGAATACGGCCTCGCACCCTTACCGTCCTCGTCCCACCCTTCCCCGCTCCCATCAGGGCCACGACCACGACCACCAAACCCACGCGCATCATAACCGGGCGTACTCAGCCCTCCACTACCATACTCCGCATTCGGATCCTGGTACCGCGTCCCATCCGGGCCCATCCGCGTCAACAGCAAATTGTCTGCGCTCTCATTGAAGAATCCAGAGGTCCTCCCGGGCACCGCAAGCCCAGCATGCTCAGGGTGCGTATACTCCGTCCCATCGTCAGGCAGCACGCTCCCATCATCCTCGTCCTCCTGCGAGTGCTTCTGCTCCTTCTCCGCCGCGCGCACGGTGTCCTCGACCATCTTCCATGCACCGTAGGACAGCCACACGCGCCCGCTGCCCCGCGCAAAGTCCGTGCCCTCATGCCATCCGTTCGCACGTGCACATTGAGTAAGTCTTTCCTCGTCCGACCCGCGCATGGTGGGCACGTACCGCTCGCAGAAGGTGACGATGTCATAGTCCGCGACATACTCAATGGTGCGGCGCGCTGTGATGTCCGGAAGGAGAAGCGAGCGGATCTGAGACTTGACGCGGCGTTTGTCGAAGGAGTTTGGAGAGCCAGAGTCGTTGGGTCGGATGCAGGAGAGGTTCCAGAGGTGTGTGCGGTCCAGACTAGCGAAGATTTCGGACATGGTGAAATTGAGTTGGGAGGTGACAGGGTATGTCTTGCTTGGGTCGAGATGAGGATGTTCTTCGGGGATATCACCATTCGGAAGGGGGATGGGTGTCGCTTGTCGCAGCGGGCGTGACGAGACTTGTGATTGCACGATGATGTTCTCGTCCTTATTGTGACGCTCGGCAGCAAGGCTAGGTCCGGAAAGAAGCTTCGCGACAAAGGGTTCAGCAGAGTGGCGCAGGAGCGTGACGAAGGCCGAGTCAAGGAGGTCGCTGTCCCTCTCTACGAATTTCGTGACATCGTATGATACGGGACCGGAGTAGTGGTTGATTCCGAAAAGAGTCTTTTCGGACGAAGCTCCAGGGTTCGCAACGAACGAAGCATGGACACCGAACTTAGTAATAAGTTCCTGAAGCATATCCTCATCGCGATGATCACCACCCTTTCCAGACTTAAAGGCCGAGCTGCTCTTATTTAAAATCCCAAGCAACCCACTCGGTTTGCGTTGCGACCGTTCGCTCAGCTGTACACCACGCAATAATTCAATGCATGCCCCATTACCCATGGTCACAACCGAGGGAAGGGTAATCCCATCACCTGAAATCGCCGCGTTATACCCAACCGAGTCTTCAAAAGTGTTCCGCAGGATATAAGATTGCAGAAGCTCGTCTGCGAAGTTGATGCAAAATTCGCAGATGTTGTTTTGGCCATATACGGACACTAGGGGCGCTGTACCCGTGAGTGCCATGGAGCTCGTGCCAGATGGACCACGCGTTTGGAACCCGGGCTGGTCGACGGTGACAATTTGGGTGTAAGGAAGGGGATCTTTGCTGCTTGGTGCCAGTCTATGGTTGGCTGTCTCTACAACGAAAGCAAAGAGAATCGAGTACAGATCTCGCACACATTGGTCACGCTGCGCTGCGCTCTGCTCGGCACTGAGGAGAACGGTGTAGAGTTCCTTGCGAACATAGCTAGTCTTGTTCGTCAAGACCTGGTTCAAATCATCAGATGATGTGCCCAAGAGGCGCGCCACCTGATCGAGAACGTGAGTGTTGGCGATGTACGCCGACACGGTATGAGCATCGCCGTCGTGGAATTGTAGGTTCCCCAGGAGAAGGATAGCAACGAGTACACTAAAAATAGAAGACATGTGTTTCTGCTTGAAGCCGAGGGTACGCATCGATGCACGCAGGTCTGACATGCCAATTGAATCGTCGCTAAAGGGGCCAGAGGGGAGGCGGTAGGTCCCAGAAGAGGCAAGGAGAGCGTAGTCAGAGGGATCCTCCAGATTGAACTGATCACGCTCTGCTGTAGTAGCTCCAGCAAGAAGTTGGTAGAAGACGTGGAACGATCGCTCTTCGTGGGTGAGGCGGTTGAGCCGGGATTTGTCTAGCGCATATGTAAGAACTTTTGAAGAGGCTATACGACCCCTCTCATTGAAGTGTAGTTCAAGGTAGCGGCCGTGGCGAGAGGCATTTGGGTTCATAAGGGTCTTGGTGTTGCCGAACGAGTCGAGGACTGTGCATACGGCCTTGATCTGCTCAGCAACCTTGGCTTCCTTTCGCGAGTGCGTCGAGAGGCGCAGAATCTGGGTGATAAAGAGGCGAATAGTCGAGCTTTTACCAGACCCTGTTATACCCCTGAGGAAATTTATTAGCCACAGCATGATAATATATCACCATACACTCACCTGGCCAAAAGAGCCTGCGATTCATTTCTGCGTCGCATGAGAAGGTACAGCTTTGCCGCCAAATCATATGGATGGGGCTGCAGAGGTTTGGGCGAGTCCACCATAGGAAGGCTTGTGTCTTTGTAACACCGCTCCTCATATTCCTTCGCACTGATATCATTCACGTTAGCAAGGGTCTTGAAGGGATTGACAACAACAAGACTGGTCGCCCCAATGCTTGTATATGGCAAATCTGCACGAAAACGAGCTTGGAGGACAGCAAGGATAGCATCGTCTGACGGATAGATGGTTGTTGTGCTCGAAGAGGAAACGAGGTCTACGAGGTCACCGGAAGCAGTCGCCTGAGTGGTATTGGAGGCCATTGCCCGCGGTAAGGAAAGATTGCGAGCCCACTGTGGACGTCAGCGAGGAAAGGAAAGGTGAAACGATGTAAAGAATGCTAAGCAACGGCCACTCCTTGCCTCGTCAGCACGTGAGAATCTTAGATGCCCACGTTTTTTTCTCTACATGAATAAATTCTCCGTAATGCATCATTTTTTCCGCCAACCTCTCTTGGTTTTCGACAGACAGAATGCTGTAACTCATTCCTTGATCATAGTCTATCTCTCTGCTTAACATTTCAAAGTTTATGTAGGTTTCTCGATCATGGCCTGAAAACACCTTTTCTCCAACATGGAGCCGCGTGTCACAGCAGCGGCAGCGTGTTGATATTACACTGGAGCATTCCAGAACCTGCTTCTTGCCGATTCTCCACAGCACATATGATCCAATATCACACTCAATTGTTTTTTGAGTCCAAAAAGGATTGATGGATTCGCTTAATTTGGGATTCTCCACAAGACATTGCATGCTTATGGTCGTCTGACTATCTGAAGTTCGGCTACTGACTGCATCCTCAATGACTGGCGCGTTCAACTTCACCTTTGTCCCACCCGAAAAAGAGACCCAGCCAGGTGGTCGGACAGCCCCAGTATACATAGATGCCTTCAAAGCTGCCCGGGTGGGCAACGCCGAAAGCTGTACCTGGAGCCGCTGTACCGAGCTGTGAATGATCATCCACAGTCACTACAGTACCATGTCTTGGCGCCCGAGGCCTGGCGTCAGGTCATATACCCTCAGCTTCTTCTGGGAGTGGCTGACACTATTTTGTTTTTTGTTCGGCAGACGAGGTAATGTATTATTGCGTAGAACGGACTTCTGAAGTTGGGTGAATTGGTGTTGTGCAGACCTCGGCTCAAACGGATCGGATTATCGTGATATATTGCCTGTATGATACCCAATCGACGAGGCACATGGAACCCAAGCACCCTATATCGGTATACTCGGCTCTTCAGGAGGGCTGTTTCAGCTATCCTCATAAATGCGGAAATTCACCCAATTTCAGTTCATGGCTTATATATAATACAGGGATGTGGTGGGCAGCTAAAATACTAGTGGCGCCAATCTGAGGATGTTATTAGAAAAAGTGTCATCCGAGTCTAGTCCTTCATTGTGATCAAAAGCCTCTTGACTCGAGAAAAACGCAATATAGAAACAAAGTTACGAGATGAACATGGCAACTTGGCCGAGTGGTCTAAGGCGCTGGAATTAGGTTTCTTATCTTCATCCAGTCTGCAAGGGCGTGAGTTCGAACCTCACAGTTGTCATTCTTCGTTTCCGTTGAGCTTTCACTTTTTGTTCTCATACTTCCTAGATGATATGAGAAAAATCTTATGATCCATGTTCAAGTTGTTGGAGCATCGATTCGATCTCAGGTCTTGACCATGTAAGATTAACGCTCTATCCCATTGCGAAGTTCAATTATCTCCAATTCATCTCTCTATCTATCGTCAGTAAAGTTTGCTTTATTGTTCCACGTATACAACCACCAATCTTTCAGCCAGGGCCTGCTAGCTGCAAACCTTGCTTCTTGCTTTATTCACTTTCCTGCTCCAGACAGGTGATTCATGGGGTCATCGTAACCAAAAAAAACGTATACCACTCAACAAAGGCTATGTATCATTGGCCACAAGCATTCATGGCTCTTTGTCCTCTTTGACAATCAGGCCCTTGTATATATATATATTCCAACTCTGGTTTTCCTTCTAGCCCATCTTCCTTTTCATCATGCTTCTCAACTATTGGAGCGTATCCGACGAAGGCGGCGGCGACCTTGAAGGCCTCAACCTTGGCATTGATACTACGACAGGGCGTCTAACCTCGAACTCATCAGTCTCAGATATCTACCATATGCTCGCACGAAGCCATTCCACGGAGACGATCCGAGCTTCTTCTCGCAGAATGTCTCCTCCACGCCAACGCCACGCTGATCTGCCATCAGAGGTCGTATTCACATCACCACCCGGCCTAAATACATCAAAGCGTAAGCACAAGAACTCAAAGCCCAAGAACACGAATAATGACAATGTGAACGCACGCGCTACTATGGGGCCTCCTAGTCCTCCGCAATGGTCAATAGAAGACATAGTGATCAAATTCTCCAGCGACATCCACGACGGGTGCTCCGATCTTAATCCCGGATTCGATTACAAGTACATCTCCAAAGACGACATCATCGAAAACCTGACATACCAACGAATCAAGCTCGAACTCCTCGTATCTGCTTCCCAAATGGCGCGCGAGGATGTGATCCATGCGCCAAAGCTTAAGGCACACGAGGCTATTATGGCCAGTGGGGCGTCCTTGCTCATACGACATGTGCAGTCTCTGCGAGATCTGCCGTATCTCCATGCACATGGCAATAAGCGAGAGTTGTATGTGGCGTTCCTGACGATGGTCGCACGCAAACGTGGGATCAGAACTCTTTCTGTCGACAGGCTCGACCGGGATCAAACAGAGGTGTTCATGCAGGTTGCGAATCAGTTGGAGGCTGATATGAGAAGGGAGTATGACCAGGCATATGGAGATGCGAACCGAAAAGCTAGCCAATTCAAGTATTGAATGATATATGCTTGCTGAGGTTCTGTCCTTCGAGCGCTCTTCGGTTTGAAATAATGCTCCACGAATTAGGTGGTCAGCGGCGCTCAAGATCCGTGCGTCGAGTTCACACAGGTTTTGAGGGATAGCCACTGAATCTTTCCACCTGTTGGAGCTAATTACTTTGGCTGTCTTCCGGGGATTACTGATCTTGATGCGGTATACTGTACATTGCACTTCTGTTACATGGTTCATTGATAATTTTGAATGATGATACGGTTATTGATGTTTTGAACCATGTAAGGTTATAGATAATATTGATGAAATATCACTTCAGGGCACTGGCACTGGGTAAATCAAAAAGCTCTTTTTGATAAATTCATTATCTCCCTTTCATGTCAGATCTCCAGCGTTGCTACCAGGCAGTAAAAAAATTGTTGAGCAGCTGCGATCTCTCGCTTTACTTATCATCAACAGTAGATGAACCCCTGCATCCCTTCTTCATGATCAAGTGTCCACAGATGCTTTGCAGACCCTTGATTGCAAATTGTGTTGTCAGCATGGTACATGATTCTGCTGTATCGCCTTCGACATCAGGATGAACCACGAACGCGTGGACGATGTCTTCTATGTCCGACAGTGGTGTTTGACGTCCTCCGATCTCACCTTTTTCTCAATTCGTGGAAGGAGAACAACAAACAAGATAGTAGTTTTTTGTCCTGACAAAAGGAGAGTCTCCTTCTGGGAAATCAAGAGCAGACAAAGCCCGCTGAGTGGCCCAAACACAAAATATAGTTCCGTTTAAACGCTACTGAGGATTGATACTTACTACGTGTTATTCTAGGTGTAGACGACGGTCTACATATAGCTGCTCTGCACAAGTTCTAACATTATCTACATCTATCAGGATGTCCAAGGTTCACGTTCCGGCCTGGCTTGGCTCAAAAGCCCCGGCTTTTTCAAGAACTATTTCCATTTTAAGGTGTTGACATCACAGTATACTGCTCTAGGAATCTTGATCATGGCTTATTCATTGTCACTCTTGATGGCCAGAGTTACACGGATGATGGAATAGGTCCAACATTGCAGACTCCAATCTTTTCAGCCAATGATAGCCTATCTCACGAAAAACGTACCATGGCAGGTGACTGACAAATTTTTGCCTTCTGCTAATATCATGATCCTAATCAAGCTGGTGGTATGTTATCCGTTGTGCGGGATGTTATTGATACTTTCAGTGTTTCATATCCAGGAGGAGCCACAATCTCATGGCAATGATTCTTCCTGCATAGATGTTCCCTTGGAATTGTGTGATGGAACGGTAGCATCTTCTGTCATCGTAATTTGATCATTATGTGTTAGATCAAGAGCGCAGTCGAGTTTTAAGACACTTCCAGTGGCTTAGTCGCGCTATTTCTCCATCAATCGGCATGGCCAGTCTGTTGCTCACTGTGGACAACGAAAGCCCCCTGATTACATACGATCCATCTGAGAGTTGGACTTACCACAACATTGTTACGGACCCTAGCAATCATGAATTCGGTGCCAACTTGTAAGTGATCTCGAACCCACTCAAATATCTTTGTTAACATCCTCTGTAGATTTCATCTAATGACTTTTTCAGAAACTCACAGTCCTGGAGCGACGGTGACGTTCGAATTTGAAGGTGTTGACATCACAGTATACGGCTCTAAGAATACAGGACATGGAGATTTCATAGTCAGTCTTGATGGCCAAAGTTACACGGGCAATGAAGCAGGTACACCAACATTGCAAGCCCCAGTCTTCAACAAAAGCTTATCTCCCGGAAAACATACCATGACAATATCAAATCAAGGTGATTCCACATTTGTTATCGATTATGTGCGTCCCATTCCACATGCATAGAGCTAGACTTACCATTTAAATAGCTTACATGGGTTTCAAACGTAAACAGCAATAAAACGGGGATTCCGTTCATGAATGTGATCGACGATACAAACCCAGCCTTTCTATACCCCCGAGGAAATTGGTCTTGCCCAGCAGATGTCAATCTTTTCCACAACATGACTGGCCAGTAAGTTTTACTCGAGTGTCTACATAATAACTGAACTCTGATTAACCACTGAGTCAGTTTTACATCAGAGTTGGATTCAACTGCAGTCTTGAAATTTTCAGTTAAGTTTTGATACTCTGAATGAAGAGTGCTCGATTTGAATGACTTCAGGGTGAATGCTACGTGTGCTACTATGTCCTCGCCCCTGACCAATGTTGAAGGCGATGCTGTCGCAATTTACGGATCTATAGGTCCCCAGAATGGACCCTATTCAGTCCAGCTGGATAACGGGACTGTTCAGTCATACTCGGCCTCCACGAAAACTCGTGGAGTCAAGAGCTTGCTTTACTACGGCAGTAATATTGGAGAGGGAGATCATTCACTTGCCATCGTCAACAAGGGCAATCAGCACCTTGAGATTGATTATGCGAATCTCTACACTCTTTCTCTTGACTCACTTGCGTATGTGTTCGCTTCAGGTCATCGATGCTCCAAAACTTACTACTCGATGTATACAGCTTGAGCCCAACGCAGGCCTCTGGAAATCCATCCGCTCCTGCAAGGTGAAAAGCTCTTTTTATCTAACGATTGCTATCATCAATAATTTTCCAGACTGCCAGCCGGTGCTATCGCCGGTATTTCTGTCGCTGTAGTATGCGTCACTGTTCTCATGTTTCTAGCTGGCTACTTCGTAATATCTTCCCCAGAGACTTTTATCCGTATACAATATTGATTGTTCTCCCTTTATTTAGCTCGGCTTGAGGCGAAAGAGAAAGGTGATATCCCAGCAACAAAATGAACATGCCGTACAACCTCCGTTTACACTTGAATCTTCCACCATGGGCTCCTCTATCAGTGACTCCACGTTCATCTCACCGTTTCCATTTTTGATGCCCAATAATAGCAAGACTATATATACGGTTCCCTACGCTAGATCCAAATCGCCAGCGGAGACTTTGAATAATGCTCCAATTGTTCGCAATCCCACCTCACGATCAATTACATCAATGGCAACATCAACCTTGATAGCAGAGAATGGGTCGATCGTCCATTCACCTCGAGGACCTCGACAGTTCAAGCGCGAGGTCAGTATGTCACGAAATCCTGAAACCGTACGATTGACAAGCTTTGATAGCCTGGTTATGCAAGAGGGCCATGGAGTTTCAACACAAAACAACCATTCATTGAAACGCTTATAGAAGAATCCGACGATGCTGCTTCTGAAACAGGTAGCATGCGTACAATGCATTCTGGTACAACCCTTTTTGCTCCTTGATGCTCAATATCAAGAAGTCAGTTTACCCAAGAGACACGAGATCGCTTATATGGTATCGCTTTTTGCTGTTGTACATTTAATGTAGTATAGAAAGCCCTATACTCGTCTGGTACGAGATCCCAAGGTTGCTGAAGAAAAGCGAAACTTTTTCAGTGGGAAAATTTTTGAAAAACGATGCAAGATCTACCGAAGTCCAGCAAAAAGTAACCATCCAGGTAGTCGGGCAGCTCCAGTATGCACGATGCTGTCGACGACACACGGATGAGTATCGCTGAAGCTGCACCTGGAGCCGCTGCAACGAGCTGTGATCGGTCAACCACAGCCATTACAGGACCAAGTCTTGGCGCCCAAGGCCTGGAAGGTTATACAATATTGATCACTTTCATAGGTGGCTGACAGGATTTTGCTTTTAGTTCAACAGACGGATTCGATAGACTGCCAGTGAGAACGCGCGATCCGATCACAAATGAGTCCAGAAACAGAGTCCAAAAGTCAGTTCAGTCAGAGGTATTGAACAGAAGAAGACCGAAGGTGTCGACAACTTTTGAGAGAGAAAATATGAAGATGAAGGTTGAGCCACAATGATTTTCCCGGTCGCGGAAATGACTCGAGGAAGGTTCAGAAAATAATGCCCATAAGAGCAACCGGAAACGGGGACGATTTGAGTACAAGAGCGTGGTATCGTGCTGTGAGATTGACGCGGTCAAAATCAAACGCTCGGTTGGAGCCTCATTTCATTCATATCCGCTAACTCCCAAAGAACACATTATCCGCTCGTATCATATCTTCATATTCTTTTGTGCAAGATCACTGTCGACCACACGGGATTCAAGTGTCTTGTGTCGTACCACACCCACAGCACTTCAGTTTCATTAGTGAGAAGCTATTGAAGACACACCGTTAAAGTCGAACCACTGATATCAGGAGGGAAAAGCGCCGAAGACTACGGAGCTGAGCTTGTTCTACTCAGATAATGAAGAACTTTTTTGAGGAACTCAGTTGCTTCCAAGCTTATGACTGTGGCAGCTTACGTAACGTCTACGATCATTCCACGTATCTTCTAACACCACTCGCTCACTTTCTCTTGAAGATTCTGGTCGTTTGCGGGTGGTATCAATGCTCTTTGAAGTGAACGTACGTTGGGACTATATGCTTATATCAACCAACTCGTTGAACTGTAGTTATAGCGGAAACTATTCTCGCGGTCAGATCGTGTCAAGGGTGTCGACTTTCATCCAACAGAACCATGGCTGCTCACCGGTCTTTATAATGGCTCGGTCAACATATATAACCATGAGACGGGTGCCATTGTGAAGACGTTTGAAGTCGCGGAAGTGCCTGTGCGCTGTGTCAAGTTCATTGCACGAAAGAACTGGTTTGTGGCTGGATCGGATGACTTCCAATTGCGCGTTTTCAACTATAATACAATGGAGAAAGTTGCTTCTTTTGAGGCCCATCCTGACTACATTCGATGCTTGACGGTTCATCCTACTGCCAGCATTGTGCTAACGGGAAGCGACGACATGACGATCAAAGCTTGGGACTGGGAGAAGAATTGGAAGAACATTCAGGTGAGAGTGATTCGGTCGAGGTCGCGTTATATTAACGTTCTTGAAGGTATACGAAGGTCACACGCACTACATCATGAACCTCGCGTTCAATCCGAAAGATTCCAATACCTTCGCCTCCGCCTGTCTCGATCGTACCGTCAAGATGTGGTCAATAGGCTCCTCCACGGCCAATTTTACAATGGATGCACACGAAAAGGGTGTAAACTACGTCGACTTTTACCCCGGCTCAGACAAGCCATATCTCGTGACTACTGGCGACGACAAGACCGTTAAAGTCTGGGACTACCTCAGCAAGAGTTGTGTGCAGACGATGGAAGGCCACACCAACAATGTCTCCTTTGCGATTTTCCATCCCAATTTGCCGATTATCATTTCAGGTAGTGAAGACGGCGCCATTAAGATCTGGAACAGTGGCACATACCGCATCGAAAACACGCTTTCATACGCCCTTGAACGCGCATGGTGTATCGCCCTTCGTAAGGATGCGAATGAAGTCGCATTTGGTTTTGATGAAGGTGTCGTCGTGATCAAGCTCGGGCGGGACGAGCCGACGTTCAGCTTGGACCCCTCGGGCAAGCTCGTCTACACCAAGAACCATGAAGTTTTGTCAGGAAACCTCCAGCTCCTATCAGACGACCTCACCTCCCAATCTGAAGGCTCCCGGTTGCCTCTCTCCGTCAAGGAAATTGGCAACACCGAGATCTTCGCGCAATCTCTTCTACACTCACCTAATGGTCGCTTCGTGACGGTCGTTGGCGATGGTGAACATATCATATACACTGCACTTGCCTGGCGTAACAAGGCGTTCGGTAACGGTATTTCTTTCGCGTGGGGGCCGGACTCCAACACATATGCTGTTCTCGAGAGTAAAGTTAAGCTGAAGGTGTACAAAAATTTCAAGGAACGTCCAGGGGCAGGTATGAAGGGTTCTGGAAGCTGGGCAGTTGATGGTCTGCATGGAGGAACTCTCCTTGGTGCACGGGGTGCAGGGTTTGTATTATTCTGGGATTGGGAGACTGGTGAGATTGTGAGACGAATTGATGTTGATGCAAAGAACGTAAGTTTCTCAGGAGACCACCACTATAGCTTAGGTTTCATGTGCTGCGTAGGTGTATTGGTCTGGAAGTGGTTCACTGGTTGCCATCACTTCTGAAGAATCCTTCTACATCCTCCGCTTCGACCAGGACGCCTATGACGCCAAAGTTGCAGAGGGATCGTCCATTACCGATGAGGGTGTGGAAGAGGCTTTCGAGGTCATTGCCGATGTCTCTGAAAGGTGAGAAGGGCCTTTGCGTTAGCTGAGACTATCTGTCTAATGCAGTTTAACAGCGTGAAGACGGCCAAATGGGTCGGCGACTGCTTCATCTATACCACTGCGAACAACCGCCTCTGCTACTTCGTTGGCAACGACTCCTATACCATCAGCCCCTTCGACACGTAAGTCTCTTTTTCATATATCTTGCTCCATCCGAAACTGCCATCTTATGTTGAATTTAGCCCTCTCTACCTTCTCGGATACATGCCTGCGCACAATCGCGTATATCTTGCCGACAAAGATATGCACATCTATGGCTACTCGCTCTCACTCACTGTTGTCGAGTACCAAACTGCTGTGTTGCGCGGAGACATGGACGCGGCCGCCGAGATTCTGCCTTCTCTGCCGAAAGATCAATTGAATAAGGTTGCTCGGTTCCTGGAAAGCAAGGGTACAACGTGCATATACCCATCTCTGGAGTGTTGTTGATTATGGTTTCATTGTAGACCTGAAGGAGCTTGCAATTAAGCTGACTACCGATTCGGACCACAAGTTCGACCTTGCGCTCCAGCTGGATGATCTCGATACTGCCCTCGAAATCACGCGTAATGTACCGGAAACTGAAGCCGAGCTGAAGTGGAAGGCTTTGGGAGATCGTGCCTTGACGGTTTGGAGATTCGACCTTGCACGGCAATGTTTTGAGAAGGCGAATGATTTGAGCGCGCTTATGCTTCTCTTATCGGCGACGGGCGATCGGGCGGGATTGCAGGCGCTGGCCGAGAAAGCTGGTTCGTAATTTCTTTTGTTGTCTGGACGTGTGATGGAAGTGGTTGACTTGTGTTTTTGTTTCTGTCTTCAGAGGAGAAGGGGCAGAATAACCTGGCGTTCGCGACGAGATTCCAACTTGGTGATGCAGGCGCGTGCGTGGATCTATTAGTGAAAACACAGCGGGCGCCCGAAGCTGCGTTGTTTGCACGTACATATGCTCCGAGGTTCGTAAGCTCCGTTCCTCCGTCCTTCCTAATCTAATTGTTTCCTGACGCAATCAGTCACGCATCAAAAGCCGTTGAGGCATGGAAGGCTGAGCTCGTGAGCAAAAAACGCCCAAAATTAGCAGCGTCTATCGCGGATCCTAGCTCTAACCCTGAACTGTTCGAGGAGGACTGGCAACAAGTATTAGTTGCTGGTGAGTATTCAGCGCTCACTATGAATGACTCCTCAATTAAATCAATCTTTACCATGACTAGAAACTCATGTGAGACGGAAGTCAGAAGATGGCGTATTAGTAGATGCATCGTGAATCTATGATTATCATTCTTCATCAGCGTAACGTCTTTCCCCTTCCCCGTCTACTACCCGCATCCATCAATTCTGCATGAACCAAAAGTGTCGATGGTCATAGCCGTATGAGGGAACTTTGGCGTCGCACCTGGTCTCGCCCCGTCTCTCGCCACGCAAACAATAGACACAAAGCATCACTTTGTATTGTACATAGACCAGGATAACGCGAACATACCATTTGTAAATCTGATGATTGATCGCTTTGCATGTCCCACATGACAAATGTATCCTTTGTATGTGAAATTGTGATTGCAGTTAATCCAGTCTAGTCCAGTATTGGTTTCATACTGAGTAGTGCTCATTCACAGGCAGATATCTGAAACTTCCGATGTCGCTCCAGCCTCGAATGGTGATATGTACCGGGCAAGTATGCAGTTAATTCGGGCAACGGCTCTTGTCGTTTAGATCACTAACGTCACATTCTACGTTCTATTCTACCTCGTACCCGAATAGTCCCTCGTAGTTAGCCTAGAGTTTAGCGGGCCGACTCAAGACTATAATTTCTTCCCGCAAACACTCACCCAAACCCCATTATCAAGCCCTCAGTCCCATGCGCGCCAATCATCACAGCCTTAATTGAGATGAGATCGATAATACAGTCTACTATGTTTCCTCTACTATAGATATTCTTTTCATTCTCCATCGCATCGTAATATCCGGACTGTGTGGAATTCTACATGACTTACTCTGGTCCAAGTAGATGGGTTTATTTACGGAAATCGGGTCCCGCTCCGAGGAAGTCGACGCCCCAGACTTGTTTGAAGCACCAGGCACATTTCGGATCCTGAATGACAATGACGCAGGGGTTTCGTATGCTCCAGGCCTTACTCCGTGGTTGCGGAAATTGCGACTTGCATAGGTTGAATTTTACTAATGATACTAGATATCGATGACGTTGTTCTGACAATGTAATCAACGCTCTAAAACAACGTAAGTTGAGTTTCTTTCCTTCACATGACAGGACTTCGAATCCGCCTCCATCATTATTGCTAAGGACAGTTGAGGCAATCTCCCAACTAGATTTGTCTTATCAATTCAAGGCATAATGTTTGTTACAGATGCTTGCTCGCTGACTAGTTTATCATACGGGCTATGTAAAACTAGACCTCAGTCCCGAAGTTTGGGATTGAAAGGGCCAAAAATTTGTCATAGAGTATTGGGCGCGGGGCAGCCGGTAGTGAGAACATGGCCCGCAGATCATTAGATGCAATCTTTTGGGGATGAAGAAGCCTTTTCCGGGAAATATGGAGACGGACCTAGCACAACAGGAATCAGCGTCAATGCTTAGGATCTAGACGTGTATTGCTGATGGGGTCATCCGGCAATCATTTTGCTTCCATATGGCACACGAATCGACTGGAATTCATCACTTCCGCAACCATAAGGAAACAAAGGAACGTCGGAATGAAAGAAACAAGATCCACCTCAGACCGGTGCGGAGTTTCAATGAAAGCCGGGGAATACCCGTTAAGCGGTCTGTATAGTCGTCCGTGAGAAAAAGAAGTCGTACATATATTTTCCTCTATACCATTTCCATTCAATGGGGAAGAATGCATAGGCGCATGAACGGACTCATATTTTTTTCACGAGGCTTCCTGACCTGACTAAATTGGGAGGAGTAGAGAGATCTACAAGGCTTCCAACCTACCTGGATAACTTTGTTATGACGACTATAGTTTAAGGGCCATTTCTGATGAAAAATGATCTGTCGTGAAGCTTACATGGGGGCAACATACTTCTAGGCACACTCGTTTCACGATCCATGCTTATTGTGACAACCGGTGATGGCGCACGGAACATGGGTGACGCATATGCAATGACCGATGTCCGCGGTTGACATGGAGTGGAATACGACAGCTCCTTGGTCTGTCCACTTTCCTGCGGATACACGTCGCACGCAATCGATGCTTGTCCTCTTTGCGGAGACTTAGAGAGCCCGATGGGACTGATCCCGGATTTTTTTTCTCTTGACACATGGACGCGATCGACTATTTTTTAGACGATCGAGCATTTTTCTGCTTCTCGTTCGACGTCGCCTACGGCATCATCTAGAGTTTCCTGCATCAATTGCCAAGCCAAATACCGCATGCCAACTTGTGGGCACCCGATTCTCGTGTGGGGGTTAAAAATAACCCTTACCATTCCGGCCGGGGCTCATCCAGGGGTCGTTATTTAAATGAACTAATGAACACCCAACTTTCTTTGACCTTCCGCCACTACACTTCCTGGTGTGAACCCTTCTATTTTGTGTTGAAAGTTCTTGCTTCATAGTAATTTGTGCAATGGCTGGCGGACCAGGAGGAGATGGTGCTGGAGTGGGAAGTAAGTCCCTCTTCTGGTCAGTGGTGATGTCTGCCTTCGCCGGTACGTTCTCCGACCCTCTCTCTTGCTGTTTCTTTGACCTAACAGATCTTGAATATAAGCTTTTGGTGGTATCCTGTTCGGGTATGCATTTCACGTCGAACTTGAGCTTTTTAACAGCTCTGACACCTTTGCGGTCTAAAGTTATGACACTGGAACGATCGGTGGTATTATCGCCATGCAAGATTGGCTCCAACAATTCGGCATCTTCGATACTTCTGGAGAAAACCTCGGCTGGTATATTCCTACTCCTGATCAGAGTTTAGTGGTAAGCAGTGCATTTCCTCTGTATCAATAATGAACCAAAGTTTTCCTTCGGTTTTAGGTCTCCATACTTTCTGCTGGAACTTTTTTCGGAGCCCTGCTTGCCTACCCTATGGCTGACTTCATTGGCCGTAAGTGGGGTATCATTGCTTCTTGCGCAGTGTTCTCCCTTGGCGTCGGTCTGCAACTCGATACTCATTGGGTCGTTTTCGTCGTTGGACGTGGTGAGTATGCTTCTATTTCCGTCACAAATTTGTGCTCAGCCAGGACATCAGTCATTGCCGGTCTCGGTGTCGGTCTCATTTCTTGCCTTGTTCCGATGTACCAATCGGAGTGTTCCCCCAAGAGTATGCGTGGAGCAATCGTCGGTCTTTACCAACTCACCAGTGCGTTTATCTCGATCGAATTCATTTCCTAAAGCTCAACTCTTTCGCAGTCACCATCGGTGCTCTCCTTGCTGCCATTGTTCTCAATGCCACCAAGGACCGACCAAATCATTCTTCATGGAGAATCCCTATTGCTGTCCAATTCGTTTGGGCTGCTGTCCTCGTCATCGGAATGGTATTCAATTTCATCAATCTCGAGATAAATTGGTAGTTGACACTCGATTAGTTGTTCCTTCCCGAGAGTCCTCGTTACTTACTTAAGAAGGGCAAAGAGGCGGCCGGAAAATCGGCTCTTGGTCGCCTCCTCACTCAACCCTCTGACTCACCCGAAGTCGCAGCCGAGTTTGATGAGATCATGGCTGCCCTTGAGGCCGATCGTAAGATTGGAAGCGGCTCTTACCTAGGTATGGTTATTCTGTTTTATCTCACCCAAGCGAGTCTAACAAGTAGATAGACTGCTTCCGCAACACTGAAGGCAAGAATGGTCTTCGAACCTGGACTGGTATCCTTATCCAAGGAGTAAGCACTCTGTTTTGTTTTCGATCGTACATATTTTACCTGGACATACACAGTGGCAACAACTGACTGGTATCAACTTCATTTGTAAGTCATTTGTGTTTTGTATATTGTCATGTCAATGCTTACCAGCATCTCATAGTCTACTACGGCACTGTAAGCTTTGCATCGATCAGAAAGTATCCACTTTCCTGACCAGAATACATTAGACTTTCTTCAAAACTGCCGGTATCAAAAACGGCTTCATCATCACGTAATTACAATAGTCTCAGTCTCATTTGAAATGAATGCTAACCGCCCATTACAGCATCATTTGCGATGTTGTCAACACTGTCATGACCATCATCGGTATTCAGCTCATCGATAGGGTCGGCCGTAGGCGCCTCCTACTTATTGGTGCCGCTGGCATGTGTCTCTCCGAATACATCGTCGCTATTGTGCGTTTCTGTGTCCTTCGCGTCAGTGGAAAAGTACTCAGGCGTTTTTCATAGGTCGGTGTTACTGCTGGTCACATTAAGGCCGATCACTCTGTCGACCTGCCCGCTCAGCGTGTCCTAATCGCTTTCGTGTGCATGTACGTAGAAATACTTGGACTTCAACGAGCTGGATTGTTGACGTGATGGTACCTTCAGCTACATCGCATTCTTCGCCACTTCCTGGGGACCTGTCGTATGGGTGCTTACCGGTGAACTCTCTGTAAGTGCCATTAAGAACATAGATTCCGAATGAGTTAGCCTAACTCCTGTGCAAGCCTCTCAACATCCGTGCCAAGTCCATGTCTCTCGCCGTCGCCAGTAACTGGCTTTGGAACTTTGGCATCGGTAAGGCGTCTTTTCATTCTCTAACGATCCTTTCTTACATCTCTCTCGTAGGCTATGCCACCCCATACCTTGTCAACAAATCGACCACTGGCGTGCTTGGTGTCAAGACCGCTGATCTCGGTGTGAAGGTTTTCTTTATCTGGGGTTCGACTTGTGCTGGATGCCTCATCTTCGCGTACGTCATCTCCCGACGCGCCATTTTGAATATCTCACTAACAAACATCACTGGATAGATACTTCTTCGTCCCTGAAACTAAGGGTCTTTCCCTTGAACAGATTGATCTTCTGTATCGCGAATCAAGTGGTGAGTCTTACTGCTTCTTGTGAAATGAATTCAGAACGTTCTCATCGCTGTATCCTCTAGTCATCAACTCTGAGAAATACCGCGCGAAGATCCTTGCTGATAACGAGACCTTTGTGCACCACGCCAAGGGCATTCCTCGCGAGGTAATATATTCCTCGTCATAGCTTGGATTTTGGCTAATGTGTCACTCACTGCATAGAACATTGAATACGCAGACGAGAAGGCTGCATGATCATGATTGTTTATAATTTCTCTCTTTTTTAATGCGGTTTTTACGTTTGGTCTATATCCCTTAATTGTCTTAATTCACGTAATTGAATGATTGACGAGTCCTTGTTTTGTTGTAACGTTTTTTTCAATGACCGATGAAGTATCTTGCTATACCCTCCTATGATATTAAACTCTTTCGAAGTGACGACATCATGACAAATGACTGTCTGTTCTGATAAAGGTAATCAGAGACGTTGGGCTTCCCATCATTTATCTGCAAAACCCCTTGTGGCACAGGAAATGCCAACCTGTGCAAAAAAACTTCAGGAAGAACTTACATAGTTAAAAAGGCTCTGAAGTCATCCGACTTGCCTGGATCGAACAGGCGGCATCAAGATTTGATATCCATTACAGTCTTGCGCTCTACCAACTGAGCTAAAGTCGGGTTATTCAGTAGCCACTTCATACAAAACAACCTCTGATTTGAGTCACCTTTTCATCACACCTCGGGCGCGGATTCACGCTCGAGGATTGGCTTTGGAGGTTTGACCTTTCCTGATAGATCTAACTTGAATGTGCTCCATCTACTGCCTATGCTTATTAGGAACCAGGGCTAGCATGATATATTTAAACCCCACGAACGGGGAAAACTGCGCCTACATCTGTATGGAACTTCTGATCATGATGGGATCGCGGACACACAAAGGATCTGCCAGGGTCTGTAAAACTCATCTCTGCTTTGTGTTCTACGCGTGGATTGCCTCTTTTGTTATATTTTTGCTCCACGTGGCAGGAACAACCATACGATGGTTGTAATTTCTCCATTGTCATCCCTTAGACACAATAAACGCATGCCTTTGAATCTAATAATACTGTTGTATAACGGCGGACCAGCACATGCCGGGGCAGATTGCTGACAATCTGTAAGGGACATTTACGACGAACGCAAGAGATGCCTAAGTTGCTAGAGGCTCCTTGATGATCAGCCGGAGTAACCCTTCAGGTAGCTTCTGTCCACAACAAAGGAATTAATTTTCAAGAACCCATATTTGTCCAAAAAGTGGGGTCCTGTAGTTGTGGATCAATTTGCGTGAACATTTAGCCTTGTAAGTCTTGAACTTGAAGGTCATTGTCGGCGTTCACAAACGATTCAATGAGGCGTAGCTTACGATGATAATAGGTTTCAGGCTCAAGAATAAACAACGCCACAAACCAAGCCCTACCTGAGTCACCATAGAGTGGGAACTTGACGCTTGCCGGTTCAGGGACAGGAACCACACCTCCCAGAGCGACAAAGCTATTTCGTGGAGGTAGTGCGCGCGGGTACCCGCATGGGCGAAATGTCAGGAGGTGCAACAGCGAAAGTAGAACGGCGAAGGGTACGAAAGGTAGCCGGTTCCCCATGGGAATTCCGAGGTCACCGTGAAATTTCAAAGTAGACCCATGAGGCCTTGAGGGTTGTGCTAAAGAGAATTCAATGCTCAAGATGTCGAAGCACTCACCGTAAGTTTTATGAGACGTTTGGAATCACAGATGCCGGTAGAAACCCAAAGCCAAATGAAGCTTCTTTTCCCACTGATGACGCGATTGGAAGCGTCCCAGATTCTCTCCTCAGGTTGAACAAGTCCAAGTCTAAGCACGGCACGGCCATGGGGGCCCGCCAATCACGAGTAAGCACAGGGGAATCAACTACACTGTTACAAAGGTATATACATTGGGTAATAGGGGAATAGATATGTGAGTAGGTACACACTAAAGTACCAATCGTCGAACTAAAAGCACAACAGACAGTAGTAGGCTTGGGGTTTCCGTGTCCATACCATAGTAGGTGTACGCGGGTAGCGAGTGAGTAATTTATGTTGAAACGAATGAACAATGCAAGGATGCTTTTACCTGAAGAAGTCAACCATGGCTTGGGTAACTTGGATGGAATGGCTGATGGTGACGTCGTGGCCTGCGCCCTCGAACGTGATGAGGCGTGAGCGATTTCGCGTTGACGGTTGAAGGAGGGACATAATATGTGATGCGTAGCGTGCGTTGACCGTCTTGTCATCCGTACCCTGAAACTGAGGTTAAAGGAGAATTACTTGGACAACGATGGAGGACGTACATGGATGACAAGAACGGCGCGATTGGCGAAACCCTCAGAGGTAAATGACAGCTCTTGCCCACGGATGGGTCCGTCTCGGAGTGAGGAGGATAAAGCGGCATTGTATCCGGTCAAATGCGCAGATTGGAGTCTCACAATCTGTCGAGGGTTCAGAAGATGGGTCAATAGAGTGAGAGGAAGAGGGCGTACTTCAGTAACAGGATCTTCTTTCTTTTCAGCTTCTGCTGAGGCGGTAGAGGTGCTGTTTTTGGTTGCGAGTCGCTGAAGATATTTCTACGATTCAAATCAGGACAGACGCAGACAGATTTAAGATGAGGATACGAAACCTGTACTGGTACACTGGCAGTAACAGCTTGCACGAGAGGAGAGGACATAAATTTTGCAGTCCGAGAGATATCTGTTGCCTGGAAATGGTATCTGACGATCAGATAATCTGACAATCCTGGAAAGCATTTCTCACCTCCATCATTCCAGCAGAAGCGATGAGAACAACCTTGTCATCCACGAGGTGCGGGAATTGTGCGGTGAATGCCATAGCAATGCCGCCGCCCTACAAGGTCATTCGTTACCCATCAAAATCTGCATGAGCACTGAGTCCACTGACCATGGACACGCCTGCAATCATAGCCTTGTCCCACTGTAGGTATTGCATGAGGAGTGCGAGCTGGATAGTGAAGAGGTTGACGTCGTATGTCGTTTGAGGAGCATCAGAGTATCCGCGTCCATACAAGTCTAATTTCATAAACAAGAATTACACATGAGAACGCCTCGGCGCAGAAAGTGAGGACGCACCATAGACAAGAACACGAAATCCACGGGATGCGAGCTCTGGGGCAACGTCCCTCCATATCATAGCAGGTATCGATAGTCCATGGATTAGGACAACCTGTCACTGGTGAGCTAACTTTAACTATCGATCACGATAGGGATGACGCAGACCTTCTGGCCATCCTCAGGACCAAGTAACCAATATCGCATCTGCGAGCATGCTCAGTAGCGTTAAAGTGTAATTTTGAGGAACGTACACGGCCATACAGCAACGTTGCATAGGCACCGCCGGCGAAGAAGTCCTCCGGATAGATCGACCAAGACTTGGCATCAGGCGGAAGACCAGCAAGAGATGGGTGAACGTAAACTGGCTCTGGAGGACGAGGAAACGCGGAAAGAAAATAAGTGGCTATGAAGAATGGTGGAAGAATCAGCAGAGAAAGAGTCAAAAATTGAAACGCATTGGGTGGCATTTTGGTATGTCGTCGCGCATTGTCATGCAGAGTTTAACTTTTCTTTAATTTCTCTGCTGCACGTGACCGTATTTGGCTTTAGCCTCTGAAGGACACGCCGCTTCTTTCCAATCTTAGGTGGTCAGCAAGATTGATTCGATGTCTAATCTGCTAGGATCACATTACTAACCACCCAATCTGGCCCGGTTTGCTGCTTTCAGTCTCTGGTCCTGTCTCTTTCTCTTTTCACTATTCGATGCTCTTGACACAGGAATCATCTGGCGCGATAATATCTGGTAGCTAGCTTCTCCCTGGTAACTAACGTACCGGCCGAGGAACAGCGCATACGCCCGAAAATCCCGCCGTCTCCGAGATACCGCCGGGCCACGTCACCAAAACAAACCGATCCGATGCGTTTATCTCTCCCTTTCAAGGAATACGCTATATGCCTGGAAATAGCACAAGTTAAACCAGACAGAGAGACGACGCACACATCTTGAGCAACATCTAGTTTAGGTTGTGATGTCGCTCGTTTGTCATGTAGATATGGTTGCCATGACGATTGTACTCGGTCCTAAGTAGCTATTCCTGTGCTGATCAAGTCCGATCCAACAAAATCTTTGCTTCGCCATCATTACATTTACTGGAGTCTCCCTCGTTGCCTTTTTCCTTCGTTTGATACGATTTAAACTCCATTATCCTTCGCGGTACGTATCATGTTGACCGCTGCCTTTCCAATTCAAAGCAAGAGATTATTAATTAATTATTTGTTGAACTTGGCCTTTTCTAACAACACGCGAAGTCGAGTCTGTTTGCGGATTTGCACATTGTAAACGCCGCAAAGTCCTTTATTATCTCTTGAGCCTCTTTCCTCTTCTTCTGCTTCTACGTGTCCTGCGGTCATGAAGAGGTGACTTGAATCAAAGATTGGCTCCTCGCTACATTCTTTAACGTTCCATTGTCTCAGGAAGCGAGCACCGCGTTTACTAAAGACACCTCTCAGCCTTGTACGCGGTCGTGTCATATTACGACAATCCTAGATTTTGTGATGTAGCATACGAAGCTATCCTCATGATTGTTACTGGACTTTGGTTCCCTTTCATTTCTTCATCAAATTCAAATGTCTAGACGTGTAAAATCATATATTTCCTCTAGGCATCTGTGATACGAGCAATTATAGAACAACTTCTCGTACGGAAATCAGGGAATCCAAAGAGGAACCAGGAACATTTTCGTACATGCAAGGCTGAGGTCCTGGTTGCAACAGGAAGGATATTTATGCTGCGACAATCTGGAAGGGTTGACTAAGGTCTCCGCTGTCTCCAAATACTTCGAAGAAAATTGAGTCAAGTACTCTAAGTGGAAAGGGAGATACCTACGAATAATGGCATATTTGCCGGGTGCAATGGTGTTAGGGACTGTCACGTTGACACTGCCAGAACGAAGATCAAATCCACTCGTAAGATTAAATTGGGGCGTCGGAATTTCAGCTTAAGCCGTATCATCAAAGGGGGGTTCAAATTGTGGCAATGGCAAGAGGCATACCTGGCCTGAGGATGACGCTCGCGCGGTTGGAAATATTCACAGGAGCATCAGATGTACACCTGTACACCACCAAGTCAGAAACAAAGACAAACGAATGTCTGTCGACAGTGTAAATAGACTCACCATGTAACAGTCTCAACGCCGCCCACCACCCAGGTAGTAGAATTATTGGGAGAGGTGATGTGGGGAACAAAGACGTCCAAGGCAGCACGGGCATTAACCGCTGCACCACTAGCTAGAGAGAGGAGCGACGAAGCAAGAGCAGTAAAGAGGAGCTTGGTTTGCATGGTTTTCGCAAGGCAATTGTAACAACTGGGACGTTTAAATAGATGAACCGAGATGAAAAATTGACAAAGTCCATCTGCCAAAAACCCTTCCTCATCAAAGGGCAATACATGCCGTGTTTCAAAACACGTCCACCATCTTTACGTCTTCCCCTCGCCAAAAACAGAACCGCCGGCCGGATTATGCCGAACGAGTCCGAGTCCAGCTGGTGCTACATATCCAGGCAGATTCGAAAGAACGAACGAACGACTGGCTAACTATGTTTCTGACCGCTGTTCACTAAATGATGGATGGATGCGTGGACAGTATAGCAATATAGTTCATCAAATCATACTAATAATAATTTATAGATGGACCCCTGACAATTCACCCAAATGTCTGATCCCGACTTGGCCCTGCACCCCAAAAAAGGAAATTGATACCTGCATAGAGGATCATGCCTCGGGGGTGGGGTCTCTGGACTTGCACCGGGATCAGGCCTTGTGGATTACCTTTTGAGGAAGGATTATGCCAAATTAGGAAATTTTTCTACAACAAATTTTTATTTCGCTCTCTCGTACATAGGAAACAAAAAGTACCAATAAGTATACATCACAAACAAATGATTCAGTCTTCATCAGAATCTAAATTATTAGTCTGCATGCTACTTTCTACAAGCTTTTGCCCAGTCAATTCCTTTATGGCTTTGGTCATGGTGCTGAGCTGTGCCTGAGTTGTTGAACCATTTGTGTGATTGAGGCGTCAGCAATGCTGAGCTGCAAGGTATTTTTGGTGTCTTGAGAACATCTTCTACAGTTGTAGTGGATGGTGGGCCAATCTTGCCTACAAACTTGTCTGGAATGCTTAACAAGTGGTTGCAATAGTTGACCAGCCTGAGTGGGACCTGCTGGCCAGCCACTAGATATGTTTTTTCTGCCCAATCTATTTAGCTGGATCAAAGGGAGGCTTATTGATGAGGTCAATGAGTGCAATCACTGTTTGAGCAGACATTTGGAGAGACTCTGAATTGGACAACTGAGGAATGTCTGTGCATTGAAACTCTCGATATTCTGCTATGAAAGTGATTTACATAGTCTGATGAGCTTGATGTTGATGAGTTCCTACTATGGCTGGCTACAGATACAGTGGCTCAAAAAACTGTCCCAATGTTTCATACTTTTTGAAAGATGACATTGGCATGAAGGATGAGAAGTACCTCAAATTTTAATTAAATCATGTAAAATACTATGGCATCTTAGCTACAAAATGACTCTATGTTTATGTAATTGAGATCAAAACTGATGGAGCAATAGCCATGTTAGAATATTCACTCATTGGAACAGTTTTTTGAGCATCTCTAATTTTTCAGGTTTATCTCTATTTTACTCAGAAATAAAGAGTAAGTTGTATGTGGGAATATAAACAAAGTAATGTGACCATGTTTAGATATATTTGGGAGTAGTTTAAGCTGGTTGAACTACATCTTGACCTTTAACCACCATTATAAAACCTATTCCTCCTGCACAATGCTGTACTGTTGCTTCTCTTTTTGCTCAAGGATATTCTCTGCATCAGATTGGGGCTCAAACTGGTCTAGGGAGGTCAACTATTGGGAGAATTGGTAGAGAGTTGGAGATGGACAAGGAAAACCATCCTGGAGGCCATCCTGCTAAGCTTACTCCATGTGATAAACAGGCTGTAGAGAGTTGGAGATGGACAAGGAAAACCATCCTGGAGGCCATCCTGCTAAGCTTACTCCATGTGATAAACAGGCTATTGTTTGACAAATCTCAGCTGGGAGACTTGATACAGCTGTCCAGGCCACCAATTTTATCAACAGCATCATTTCCAACCCTGTCTCTCCCCAGACTGTCTGGAATGTGTTGAAGGAGGAGGGGTATTGGTCTGCTACCAAGAGAAAAGTTCCTATGCTCAAAGCTAGACATTGACAACTATGGCTTAAATGGGCTCAGGAGCATCAGAACTGGACTACAGAGGACTGGGAAAGGGTGTTGTGGACAAATGAGACAAAGATTAACAGGATTGAGTCAGATGGGAAGCAGTATGTGTAGAAGCTATGAGGAGAAGGCATTTCAGACTGAACAACTACACCTACTATGAAGCATGGAGAAGAGAACAATCTCATGGTATGGAGCTGTATGAGTTGGAATGAGGTAGAAAAGCTGGCAGAGGTAGCAGAGATCATAGATGCAGAACAGTACTGTAAAAAGAGAGCTTTGAGAAGTCGGAGATGGAGGAGGGTGCCCGCTACTTTCAACAGGACAATGACCCCAAACACAACTCCAAGAGGGCTGACAAGTGGTTTGAGGACAACAACTTTAATTTCCTTTGATGGCCAGCCCAATCCTCTGATCTCAACCCTATTGAACATCTCTGGGAGTACCTTAAGGAGCAACTTAGGCAGTATGAAACACCTCATAGTATGCATGAATTATAGGAGAGGGTTGCAAAGGAGTGGAATAACATACCACCAGAGGCATGCCAAAGACTAATGGAAAGCATGCCTAGAAGGATTCAAGTGGTTATCAAGGCAAATGGAGGACATACAAAATACTAGATACTAAAATTAGAGATGCTCAAAAAACTGTCCCAATGAGTGAATATTTTAAAATGGTTATTGCTCCATCAGTTTTGATTTTAATTACATAAGCCTAGATTTATTTGTCCCAATGAGTGAATATTTTAAAATGGTTATTGCTCCATCAGTTTTGATTTTAATTACATAAGCCTAGATTTATTTTGTAGCTATGATGCCATAGTATTTTACATGATTTAATTAGGATTTTAGATACTTCCCATTCTTCATGCCAATGTCATCTTTCAAAAAGTATGAAACATTGAGACAGTTTTTTGCACCACTGTAGCACTAATACCTGCACCTCACATTAGCCCACTGGTGCCATCAGAAGCGGTACCTTGCCACTTGCACTCCAAGGCTATACATTTACACAAACACTTGGCATCAGTCAATTCAGAATAATGCTCTTAGCCAGTGGCAGCACTTACAGAATGGAATAATGAAGTATTTCCATGACAGCATCATTATAGACCTTTTACTATACAATTCAATTTGCTGCATTTATTTACATTTTTATCAGTTCATCACCTTCTAGTGGTGCTTAGCCTCTTAGCATCAGCTAACTTCTTTTACTATAAATACTTACTTTTTGTTAATAGTACAGGGTATCAATTTGGCAGTAAGGATCAATCATATTTCAACATTTTGGTCACCATATGTGACAGACTATCTTTTGTTGACTGTGTCAGCAATAGGACTCTGCTTTAGTCTTCTTTGTCTCTCTTTAGTGCCTTGCAACTATGGCTTGGCTTTTGTGCTTAGATCTGCTAAGCAATCTTGTCTTTTTATTATCCCATTCTAGGTGCTAACACTTAATGCCTCTTAGCAACCCTCTCCTGCACCTCTTAGCGCTTTTCCTTAGTGACTCTCTTCTGCACCTTTTAATGCCTTTCTTAGCAACTCTCCTGTATCTTATAGCATTATTCCTTAGCACTCTTAGTGCTCTCATACTGTGTTTTGGAGCCTTACACAAGTGTCTCCAATTATCCACTTTCCTTGCCACCAACTTCTTGCCTACCATGTATTCTTTGAGACCTGTCCAGGACTCTCACACACACTTAGCACATCCAAAGCTATATCAGCTAGGTAGCTATACTAGTGATAGTGTGCCCTCCAGCCTGAATTAGGCATCATTAATGTGAGGCTCAATGTAAGCCAGTTGCTATGCTTTTGACAACTTCTAATTATCATCCACTGAGTTTGACACTCAAAACCCGCACCAGGAATCAGGCCTCGGCCTAGATCTCCTTTCTGAGACCTGCACCTTGACTCAGGCCTTATTTTCTTTTTGGGATGACAAGACCTGCACCTGGATCAGGCATTTGGGTGAATTGCCAGGGGTCCTTTTATAGATGAAACTGCCATTCATTCAAGAAGCACTCAAAACTAGACTGTGCTGTATTTTTAGAAAGATTTGCTATGAATATTCTCACAGCTGCAGAGACTTACCATTTTCATTGATAACATCTCAATTCTGAGGGTGATGTTTCTGGAGAAAAATTTCTGTTATGGCATTGGAGTGGGTAAAGTTTTTTTATGACAGAACCATGGTCCCCAATGATTTTATGGGTTTTGCACAGCTTTTTCTTAGGAGGTCTGTCAAGGTATCATATTTTTCTCTAGACTTGCATAAATTGCAACATCTGACTATATACATTATTGACATCTGTTAGCAAGCTCCTGTGACACAAGGGTGTAAAGTTATGGTGTAGGTCTTCAGTCACTCCAAGTATATTGTCACGAACCACACTTACGCCACCCTGACCCCCCAGTAATTCTTGCCTGAAACCCCTCCTTTGAAACCCACCTACTCAGCACGTCCTCAGGACACACTAGGCCAAGACTGACTAGATCTGATGCCACCCTGACCAAGGCCGGCCTAGCAGAGCCCAATTGCCCAGCCCCTTGATAAGACTCAAAGCCCTGCCGATGTGCCATGTGCCCTGGACGTCATTCCAAACCTCAATCGACCAAGCCTGAAGGCCACCCCCACTTAACACTGCCCTTCCAGCACCACTCCTGAGCCTGGGCAATACACTGCAACCCATCTACACCCCTGGAGCCACACAGCTGCAGAGGACTGACACCTGGACAATACACTGCACGGGATGCACTACATGAAGGGGGGCATAGATCTTGCCCAGGGGACCTGGAGCTCACCTGGCATCTGGTATTTAACCCGCAGTTCGTAGTACATTACGGTAGTCTTGATATTGCTATAAACCCTCATCTCTATGCTTGTTTGTCTATCTACTTGCTAAATCTACTCGTTTTTCTTCAACCCAGTCTCCCGATTTTAAGTCTTACCTTCTTCTCTTCCATCTCCCATCCTCGGGTTGTCCTTGACCCCTTTCCTCAGTGTCTCTCCACTTTCTGGCTCCGCCTCCACTTCATTGTGTCTTGGACTCAACCCGGGACTCCACCTCTACGAGCCCCACCCTCTGGCCCTCTGTGCATACCCCGGAGCACCACCGGAGCCCCGTCAACTAGCCCTGGAGCTCAGCGCCCCAAAGTCACCCATAGACATTGAGTCCACCTAGTAAGGACCTGCTCGCAGTTGAAAGCCTCTGTCGTCAGTGGAACCTGACATATGTTGTTGACTGAATTTATTACCTGTAGAGTTATGGTATAAGTCTACAGAATATGGCATGTCAATTTATATGTAAGTATAAGTAGAACAGCTTACTCTCAGTCACTCCAAGTATATGTTGATTGAGAGCTTGCATTTCTTACATATAAATTATTTATCTAAAAAGATTTAATGTTTAGAGATAAAGTGAGACAAACACCAATTGCACACTACTGACACAGCATTATAGCAAACAATAATGTATTTGTATATAGTAGTTTAACAAGATAAGTATCTGGAGTCAATATTGAAAGATGACATGACTCTAGGATGCAGCGTGATATTTATAGCTGTGAATATAAGTATGTATGTCATACAAATATAATAAATATATAATAATGAAGTAAAAGAAAAGCATATGTAAATATGATATAATAATGATATTATACATGATTACTGCAGTTACATGTCATAATCTTCAACAACCACGTCAAGTGGGGTTCCAACACAATAGTGATATTTATAGCTGTGAATATAAGTATGTATGTCATACAAATATAATAAATATATAATAATGAAGTAAAAGAAAAGCATATGTAAATATGATATAATAATGATATCATACATGATTACTGCAGTTACACATCATAATCTTCAACAACCACATCAAGTGGGGTTTCAACACAATAGTGTTTTATGGCAATCAAAACACTGTTTTTATATAGTCAATGGTAGTACAGCTAGTTAGTGTTATCATATGTAGATACTAGAGAGAGAAGCACAGGTGAGACCTATCCTCAAGGGGGTCTTACCTCAATGACCTGAGCATTAGGTCAGACAGCATATATATTCATTTCATAGTGTTATTCTGCATCTACTCATTGCTGATACGATGCTGTACCAGCAGTCAGGGACACAACATGCACCAGAAGTCAAAATAAACATTTAATCATAAGGCTGAAAACTGTAAGCCTCCTGGTAGCAGTCTCAACAAATTATATCTCCAAAAACATCCCAATAAATACACAGACAGTACAGAACAAAGGGCAGGGACCAGCTCAAGCTATCAACTCAACAATAGTCCAACCACTGTTATGAGGAGGGGAAGCATGGAAGCTGGCAGAGGTGACAAAATGGGATCAAATTATAATGATTTAGATCAAGATCTGATCTGACAATGCCCAATTTGATATGACTGAAAGGGGAAAGGAAAAGAAACATGGAGGGATGTCAAAAAAGATGAATAGAATGGTGGCATATGCATTGAATGGAGGAAGAAAGAGATGAATGGAATGGTGGCACTGAAACATGCATTGAATGGAGGAAGAAAGAGATGAATAGAATGGTAGCACTGAAACATGCATCAGCAAAATGGAAAATGGAACAACAAATTAGGTTAGGAATGCTGGGAGGTCAAGAGCAAAAAGTCATGTGATCTGGTGGTCTGTGCACTGGAAAATTAGTATAAATAGTCTAAGTAGAGTAGAAAATAACCAGGCATAACCAGGCATTTGATAGGCAAAGGCTTAGTGGTTCCCAGGGAGTGAATCACTTAGGCTAGAGTTTATTGAACACTTCTTATTGGAAGGCTATTGGTAGACAAAGGCTCAGTGGTTCTCAGGGAGTGAACTACTTAGGCTGGAGTTTATTGAGAACCTTCTGCATTGCAGGATATTTATTCTGTGAAGCACTCAATACATCAACTTTATCATCAAGCACCAGTGTGGATTAGAGGGAACTTTCTAAGACTTCAAGAAAGCTCCAGTGATGATGCCCAAAAGTAGATCAGTAGCAGATATGGTTTATGGCTACTGACCTGTGTAAAAATGTGTTGGACGTGCTAAGATTAAGGGAGTCCTAGGCAGTTCTCAGAGAACAAGTCTGAAAAAGAGTTAAATGGCAGGATTAGGTGGAAGTCGGTAACAATAGTCAGCAAGGAAATGCAGTAAGAAAGTTGCACCAATGACGAAGTGTGCCTAAATGGGTAGGAGGATGAACACCATTAAATGCGGCAAGGGGACATGGGAAGGAGACTAGAGGCTTAGCAATGACTAAGCTGCGTGATGCCTGCCATAAGTGCTGGGTGCATAGGTTCCGTAAGCGTAACTGCGGCAAGCAGGCTAAGAGTGTCCAGACAGTTGGCGACTATGAACTTAGTCAGCTCAAAAGAAATCTGAACCGTAGGGTGAACTGAGGGGTGTAAAGTGGGGTACTCTGTTCTGTTCTAACTACTGACAATGGTAAATATTTATAGTGAAGATGAGTTCACTGTCGCTAAGCGGTTAAGTATCACCAAGAAGCAGCGAACTGAAAAGAATGTAAGTAGTTGCTGTGTATTAAACTAAATGCTGAGAAGTTAACGAGAATGCTGTCTGTCCAAATAATAAGAAGGCGCTAGGCAATGCCAGGTGCCAAGGTGAAACGTCAAGCTGTCAGTCATGGAGAAATACCATCATTCTAACTCGTAAGTGCTGCTGCTGGCTAGTGAGACTATGTGCTGTCTGAGTGATGCCATCTGTCAACGTTTGCTGACGGCGTGTTGCCTGCTGTTACTTGTCATTCCTGCTGCTGTCAGCACTATCACTGATCGGGTACGTCTCTTGTTGTGCGTGGCCATCAGGAATGGCTTAAAATGGATAAAACGTGTGTGGCAAGGTTTCCGGAGCCAATGCTGAGCCTGCTGTTGATGCACCTAACCTGTGTGAGGTCCTATCATCTCCCCCCAACTGAAAAATTGACTGTCCCCAGTCACCAAAAATAGTTACCGTTACCAATTTGTGACTGGTGGCCTGTGCATTTCCTGAACTCCACTCATAGTCATAGCACATGGATAGGAACTTCACCTCTCTCTCTGAAAATTCCTCTGGCGCTTTCCCAAAAAAATGTCTTTTCAAATTCCAACTCCGCCCCCCATGCCATCGAAAGAAGCTCAAGATGCCGCCAATGCATATATTGCCAATGCAAACACATTTATTAGGCGTATTAAGGGTGTGGGCACAGAGGCGCCTCCAAACCTTGTTGTTGCTGTTATGAAGTTGTTGGAGTGCTAGTACGATGTTCATATCCTTGGTGTAGGCTGGGACAGAGAGATTGAAGTGCAGAAGTGGTGCTGAGCATGGTATGTGGATAACTGTGGAGCTGACTAGCTGGGGCCCTTTTCCAGATTCGTAAGTCTTTATCAGTATTTGCCGCCTTGTTACTGATTGAGTCCCTAGGCACCTCCTTCTGTCCCCACCATTGAGAACAAATTGGAGGATATCCTCTCTGGTGCCTTGCCAATAATGATAAGCATGCCAGCACCTAAGTGAGTATCTCTGACTGTGATTTTTAACTTAGCTGTGGTCTGATCTGTCTCCTCACAGTAAGCAAGAGGTGTTGGCGCTGCTTGCCAACCTGCAAGTTGATGCTGAGATGGCGGCCATTCACAAGAACGTGCTGGAAGAGGCCTCCCGAGATGCCAAGGAGAGGACAAAGACCTTGGAGGAGCGAGAAGCTGCTAGCGAGAACCTGGTTGCCAAGGAGAAGTCGCCAGTTGCTAGGAGGCAGGTGTCAGAGGAAGAATTCCCGCACCAGTAGTGCCTGAAGCCCAGCACTGCTGGCAAGCAAATTGGGCTCTTCAGTCAAGCCTGGCAAGACTTTGAAAAAGAAGGTAAGTTTGGGTGTTCTTACTGCTGGCACCTGTCATTTATCCCATTCTAAGTCTTGCAAGGCTGCTGCCCCTTGTTACATGGTAAGTTGTTTATGCCAAGGTACTTTCTCTGCTAACCAACTAGTTGTCAGGCGCCAACACAAACTTTCTTTAGCGATGTGGAGTTGAAAGGTTTGCTGGTGGCATGACGAGATGAGGCAGTTTTGGATGAAGGAATGGAAGCAGGGGTGGTCTTGCTGGAAATGAAGGACAAGAGGACGGCAAGCCCAGCAGCAAGACAGGAGTTCAAGGATTCTCAGGGAGCGGTAAGTACTTTAGTTTTCTCTACCGTGTTTGTTAACATTCCTGTAGTGCGACAAGTGCTGGGCCGACAACGACCTAGAGGGGTGTTGGTACCCCACCAGTAGCCAGCCCTGCTATCGGTGCAGTATGCTGAAACAGGCTTGCACTTTGGATGGTGCTAAGAGTCGCGAACACAGAGGAGCTCCTGACGTGGTAGTGGAGTGCACTTTCAAGCGTGCTGTCCTGGTCAAGAGAGCATGGGAGTTTGTCGAGGAGGAGAGGAAGAAGCAGGCTGCTGGTGATGCAGCCATGATTAGCAAGGGTTCTCTAGCACTGCCAATGTGTCAAGGGGACAAAAACAAAACCGTCAGCAACCGTGGTGCCAGTGAGCGCCAAGAGACTGCGGTCCCTTCGAAATGACAAGTCTCTTTGCCTGCCAAGAAGAAGGGCAAGGCTAAACGTGCATGGGTAGAGTCTCCTCCCTCTACCCCTGGGGACGTGGAGATGGAGGAACTGGGGAAGGCACTTGCTGCCAGCTGCCTGCCACCAAGGGATGAGAAAGCCGGGCCTAGCAGGTTGCTTTCCTCTATTCACCTGAGAGGGGCTTCTCTGCCACCTGCTGACAACAAGAACAACGCAGTAATGGACCCGCCACCAAGAAAAGAGCCTCAGGAGGTGGCGCCAGCAGCAGTGACAACAAGGGGAGAGGAAAGCACCGAGGCAACGACTGCCGGTGATGAGGACGCAGATGGGGAGAACAACATGGGTGCAGAAGAGGCAGTAGCAGTGCCTCCTGCTGCAGAGGCCGAGGGAGAGGGAGAGGGAGAGGAAACACTGAGGGAAGAGCCCAATTGGCAGTGGTTGCCGCCTTATGGCCCCTCTGCCCCTTGGATGAGGGAGGCATCCAGTGAAGAGGATGTAGCCGGTCTGGAGCCCCAGCAATGGGTCACAGCAAGAGTCAATCCTTTGTGGACCCCACAACTGACTTCTCATGTGGATGGTGACACATTTCATTGGTTGGGGCAAGACCTGGTCTATCCAGTCATGGCCTTGCATCCCCACAAGATGCTGAAGCGCTTTGCTGGGAGGGCAATTCGGATGGAGGAGGTGCTTAGCTGGGAGCAGGAACACGTCAGAGGGCAGCTCATGGCTTTTTGTCTTTGATATGACAACTTGGCACATAGTCTTGCCGTTCTGCAAGACTATCAGGCTGACTGTCAAGATGTCCTGGACTGGCAGTCCACCAATGACATTCAACCTGGTGACTTGCTGCCATTACGTGATGCCTCCCTCCCACCTTCTGACGACTCGTTACTGCTGGACAATGCAGACTTGTATTAAATGGACTGTAGAGTAGATCAGCTGTTTATGTAGATATTTTTGTACTTGCCACCTTCTATACATTTCTTTCAGTATCTTTGACTTAACAAAGACAAAAAAAAGACAAAAGAGGAACGGTAAAACAGTAGGTAAGGCACGGTAAGAAGAAAATAGTGAGATAACCACAGTAGGTGGACTTAGCAGAATTTTTGAAAGAAAGGAATCGCTCAGTACATCATCATAGCAAAAACCCTTGGCGAGAGTTGTGCAAGGCGCTAAGCATTGGCAACACGCTAGCGCTGCGTCTTCAGTATATAAGAAAAGAATGTCTGTGAAGTATAATACTGTAAGCAGTACGGTAAGGAAAGTGAAGTGAAAGTTAGTAAAGGTAAGGATGGGCTTATCAAGTTTTTGTAATGTTTTTAGTCATTTTCTTCTTCTTCTGTTATAGTCAGCAAGTCGTCATTGTCTAGAAGCTCTGTTTCTTCCAGCTCCCGGAGCTTGGCAGTATTGATATCTAGCGCTTCAAGTGGCAGGTCCAGGTGTTCTCTGGCGAGGTATGGTAATAACTGGAAAGCAGCAACAGGCCTATGGAGTACTGATCCATCTAATTCACAAAGGACATAAGTGCCTCCACGGTTTTGAGAGATAACTACCAATAGCTCTAGATAATGTGGGCGCATCTTCTTGTTATAGGACATCTCTATTTTTGAGTTGCGCATAAGTACTAGTGCACCTCTTGGAAAGTTGTAGTCCTTGATGGTAGCACTATGATTGGTTTCAAACCCAAGTGCAGCTAGACGATGGGCAGCAAAGACAGTATCATGAAGTTGCTCCAAGTCTTCTTGTCAACGCTGGAGGTCAATAGCTTGCCTGGCGATAAGATCAGTAGTCGCCAAGAGACTGTTGGGTGCTGGCTGAAGATAAGTTGCTTCAATAATGTTGGCAGGGAGCAGGGGGTGTGTGCCAGTAGCTGCATAATAAGGAGAACAACTCATGCACTTATGAATGGTGACTCTTTCCGACCAAAAGACTGAATATGTCGCTTCACTCCAACGGGACTCGTCACCATCAATGGCCTTGAAGAGTGCTTGCCGCACGTCAAAGTGAGGTCATTCCACTAGACCATTAGTGCGCTTGTTGTAGCCAGAGACACGAATATGGTGAATGTTGTACTTCTTGACGAGGTAAGTCAAGGCTTTAATTATTGGCGCACCATTATCTGTGACAATCTCCCTTAGCGCTCCCCATCAGCAAATGACATCCTCAAACAGCCACTTGGTGACGGCATCAGTATTCTCGCATTGGAGCATACAAAACTCCAGCCAATGGATTAGCAAGCAGCGTCTCTGGATGATATACTTATAGCGACTAGACTTGGGCATATGCATGGTGTCAATGTAGATCTTGCTGAATAAGGGTGCTGGTATAGCAACAGTAGGCAGGATAAGCACTTGGCGAGTCTGCTGAATCTGGCAAAGGTAGCACGTCCTGATATACCAGGCGACGTCGGCGCTAACGTGTGGCCACCAAAAATGCTCTAAGAGAGTGGCTCGGGTAGCATACAAACCTCTGTGACCAAGTTTGTCATGCATAGCGCGTAGGATATGTAGGTGGCTGTCTTGCTTGATGACCAACTTGTGAGCACCATTGCGATGTCATTGCCAGAGACAATTGCCGATAAAGAAGAAGTGAGTAGCATAGCGAATAAAAGTTGCATACTCATCGTCGCTAAGGTTCTCTGAATGCTTAAGGTCTTGTATCCAATGCTCCACAGTTAAGAGGCACTTATCTTCTGCTTGGGCTTTGATGGATTGGGGCACCGCATCATAAGTAAGTTGGCAACTATCTTCTCTAAGTGGTCGAGGTTCCTGTATGATCTTTACTGGAGGGGAATTCTGACTAAGGATGCTTGTGGTATAGAAAGTAAGCAGGGCACTAAAGGTGTCAGGTCAGTAAGGGACAATGGGATGTAGGAAGACAGTGGTGGGCTGTTGCTGACGCAGAAGGTGGATGGGTTGTTGAAAAAGGTGCATAAAGCCGTGTAAGCAGTCGACCCAATCTTCAAAGTTGCTATCATCGTTTGGATTAGTGGCCAGGTCGCCAGGTTGTCGAGGTTGTCTAGAGAGACCATCTAGTTCATGGAAGGTGCCTTTAACGTGAACAAGCTCGAAGTGAAACATAAGAATTGCTACCACCCAACAATTTATGCTAGCCGACAGCTGGATGTCAGGGTTTTGGAGCATACCCTTGATGTACCTAGCATCCACCTCAACAATAAGATTGCGTACACCAATGAGATACATTCTTAGCACCTGAAACGCTTTGAAGAGCCCATAGAGTTCCAATTTTGGCTAACTGTAGTGTGATTCCCTGTCATTAAGCATGATGGATCCAAAGCGGTTGTAACGGCATTGTTTCCGGTTGTCGCTAAGACACTGACAGAGAAAGTAGCTGACAGCAATATAAGAAGTGTTGATGGCTAAAATGACAGGGTCGGCAGAGATATAGTTGATAGGGACAAGTGGCTTGGTGTCTTGCAGCACTCTGATGAGGTCACGTTGGGAGTTGACTTGGTCTAGGCTAAATTCAAAGGGTTTGTTAGTGCATATGAGTCGGGTAAGGTGATGGGCGCAATGGGCAAAGTTCTTGACAAATATATGTAGAATGCCTATGGTGCCTAGGAAGGTGTGAACCTCAGATAGGTCATGGCAAGGACCTCAGCACTCAAGGAACACTAGGCAAGATTTGTTGGGAACACGACCGTCAGGAGTGCAAACATGCCCAAGAATTTTGAACCTTGGTGCACAAAGAAGGAGCTTGTGACCACTAAAAGTCCCTCTGCTATACTTCATGCGCTGGAGTACCCGATTGAGGAGCTGGAAGAAGTCCCAAAGCACTAAGCATATGTTATGATTGTCAGGATGCTTCTCTGGCAAGCCATCAATGAGTTGCCAGTCCTTGGGTTCTTTAACACCAATGTCGTCAATGAAACTGAGGATATTTTGTGATGAATGTGATGTTGTCATAAAAGATAGGGACTGAATTAGTCCAGCCCATAGGGAGGGTGACTAGGCGCAAGGCACCAAACGGAGTTTGGAACGTGATGTAGTACTTGGTAGAAGTATTACTTGATAGTTCTGGGGCTTGATGGTGTAGAAGGTTACTTGCAATGCACACTGACTTGATGATGAAATTGATATATATTATACTGTTGAAGGCTTTCAATAATCTTCCTGAAAGCAGAGGGTTCTCAACAAACTCCAGCCTAAGTGATTCACTTCCTGGGAACCACCGAGCCTTTGCCTATCAATTGCCTGCTTATTCTCTACTAAACTTGGGCTATTTATACTGTTTTTCTGGTGAACAGACCACTATCTACACATGACTCTTTTGTTGTCAACTTCCCAGCCTCCAGAACATATTTGATAGTCCAATTTCCCTTTTGGGAGGCATGTTTCGGTGCCACCAGTTCCACCATTCCTCCGGATGTCTCTGATTGCCACTTCCCCATTTGCTTCAGCTCCATTTAGCACGATCCCATTCATAGATCCTTCTTTCCTCTTTTAGCGCTTCCCTGCATTCCATGCTTCTTTTGACATCCCTCCATGCTTCTTTTCCTTTCCCCTTTCAGTCATGTCAAATCGGGCATTGTCAGATCTGATCTTGATCTAGATCATCACAAATTGATCCCATTTTGTCACTTCTGCCAGCTCCCATGCTTCCCCTCCCCATTACAGTAGTTGGACTATTGTTGAGTGGATAGCTTGAGCTGGTCCCTGCCCTTTGTTCTGTACTGTCTGTGTATTTATTGGGGTGTTTTTGAAGATATAATTTGTTGAGACTGCTACCAGGAGGCTTACAGTTTTCAGCCTTATGATTAAATGTTTATTTTGACTTCTGGTGCATGTTGTGTCCCTGACTGCTGGTACAGCGTCGTATCAGTGGTAAGGTTGTGGGAAGAGGGATGGATCAAGCGTTCATCATAGCCAGTATATAGATCAAGAGTGGCACCACAGATGCGCCCAGCAAAGGACTCAGCAAGTGGTTGGGAAAAGGAGGCATGCCAGAGTGCCATATGGTGACCCTATTTAGTGGCTCTAAACTGTGAACAATACGCAAATTACCATTCTTCTTGAGTACACAGAACCAGTGGAAGTGGTAAAAGCTGTTGGATAGCTCAAGCATCCTGTCAGTCAGAAGGGTGTCGGATGGGGCATGAGAGTCGGAATGTCAGCAAGAGGATCGCCAAGAATATGGCGTTTGATTCGGAAAGATTCTGGCAAGTGAGCGGCAATGGATTTTGTTTTAAGCACAACGGGCTTATATTTCTTCTTTACTTGTACCCCTTTCCTTTTAGGAATGTTAGTATTAGTATAAACAGGTGCGGAAAGGGGATCGGGGTCAGTAGCAAGGGAATAGGGAGCGGAAAGTCCAAGAACAGCAGGAGCAGGGGCTCTGGGAAGCATAGTGAGATATGTGTCTTTTGTGGCAATTTTCTGGAAGGAGTCTGAGGCGGTAAGGTACAGGTAGGCAAGAGAAGAGTCGGTAATGTTTTGGGGAGTTTTCTGGGGATTTTTAGTAATGGAATCAGGTATAGTGAAAAGTACTTCAGTATCAAGAAAGGCCGTCTGTAAAATATGTACAAGACCACTAGCGTGGTCATATTCTAGTATTAGTGCTACATCTCTGTGATCATCGCCAATCACCTCCTCGATGGTCTGTGAAAACACCAGTGAGGGTATTTACTGGCGTGATGCTCAGTGAACTCTGGTGGCTTGCTGCACATACCTTTCCGCTGTCCCCTAGGGAATGTTGGTACGGTGTGTTGGATGCCAGAATTGGGATCACTAATGGTTAACATAGTTTCTTCTTTGGTAAGAGTTTTGACCACAGAACGTGCTAAGACGTCAAATGGTCTACCAAGGAGGAGGTCATAAGCGGGAGAATGGAGAATGTGAATCTGGAGGTAAAACGTGATGTTGCCAATGGTGCATGGTACATTCTTGGCGAGTCTGAGCGATCTGTACACTATACTGTTAGCGCTTTGCATGTTCAGAATGACGTTGGGATCATAGATCAGTCCTAAGTCATTAGTGACCTTGGCAGCCATGGAGATAATTTGGGAGCCGCTGTCCACAATGGCCTCTACCTCACTTTTGTTGTTGATGGTAAGCATGACTGATCTGATGGCATGAGAGTCTTGAGTGATGATAAGAATGGCAGGGTCCTCTCCATGCTCTAGCGACCTCATATAAGTTTCCATGGGATTGACAGAGGTAGCGTTAGCGATGGATTCTGCTGCAAGAGTGTTGGCGCTTAAGGTAATGGGAGGGTCAGTGGTGACAGAGAAACCAGAAAGTGCGTCATCCAGGTCATTGACTTCGGTAACGGTAGTCACTAAGGGGCGTTGAGGAGTAACGGCTGTTTTGACTTGATTTTGGACATCTGGCACTATGCTGCAGAGTTCTTCTACCAACAGTGTAACTGGCATTCTCATAATGCGGCTAAAGATGTGGTTGGATTTTTCAATGTCGAAGATTGGCACCATGGGATGGTAACCTCCTTCAGGACGTTTTTTGGGTGCAGCAAAGTTATGTTGGGTGGGAGCATGATACCTATTGGATAGACCAGCATAAGGATGGAGAGGCGGTAAGGGAGCATTGGTAACAGGGTTAGATGTGGTCAGTGGTACGGCAGGAGCAGGTGCAGCAGGTGTTGATGAAACGGCAGGAGCAGGCAGAGTGTTAGGAACTGAAGCCGCAGAAAGGTCGCTAGTGGTTGGCATCGGCTTGTAACTGTGAAGAGGCTGCTTGGGCTGCTTAATCTTGACACTGTCAAATACTTGATTCTTAAGTGAGTTTAGCTCCTGTTCCAGCTTGGAGATGCGCTTTTCCCGAGAGAAGCTGGGCCGGTTGCCAACGCTGTCAAAATGCAAAACCTCATGTATCATCTGTTGCTGTGCTGCCTGGTCGGAATTGGGATTGGGATTTCCTGAGAGTGTTCCAGTAACGATCTGTCCTGGGTTGCGTCTGTGCCACTTGTCTACCCATTTCTGGTAGGTTTTGAGCTCCGGGTAGCTCAGGATGATGGTGCCAGTGGTCAACACAACCTTGCCATCAATAGCTTTGCGTACTTTACCTTGCTGAATATAGTTTTCCAGGGTGGCGCAGCACCCTCATATGATGGTATGCCCAATTTCACCACAGAAGTGGCAAAGTTTGGATCTGAGAATGTTAGTGATGCGGTTGGCAGTCATACTGGTGGCGATCATTGTCTCAATTCAGGTCATGGCAGAGGTGGTGGCAGTGTTAATGGCAGCATTGAGGTCTTCCTTCTTTATGAAGTCAGCAATGGAAGGGGCAGCAGGAATCAGAATGGGAAGGATACCGTTGGGGTGCTTGGGTGGAGTTGTCCTAGTGTGTTGCATACCAATGCCGATGCCTGTATCAGTACCTTTCAAAACCCATTTACCTGCTTTGAAGACGTTGGCAACTGCATAAGGTTCCTCAGGATGGTGGGTCGGTTGTACTATTTCCAAATGCCTAGCGATATGAGTCCACAGCGAGGTTGGGATGCCTTGTTGAAATAGGTGACGTTCCTCATTAGTGTAGAGTTTGCCATTCTGTAAAAGCCATCTGGCGACCTTCTGGAATTCCCAATAGTACATGGAGAATGCGCCAAGGGAGTGTGTGCCATTGTCAAAAGAGTCCTGTATGAGTTTATGGAGTTCGTTTACCGTGTACCAGGTAGCTTCCTCAGTGCCAGGGTAGAGTTTGATGACTGCCATTTTCCATTCTTCGTAGGTAGCACCAACAGCCTGTTGAGTGCCAGGTACTGGGGTGGCAAACTCAGCAAGTCTAGTCCAGGTTTCTGCCGTGTCGTATGAAACGTAGTATGCCACATATTCCTTCATTTGAGTAAGGTCGGTAACCCCACAGTCCCTAAACAAATATTCGAGTTCCTTAAAATATTGGGAGAGTTCCCGTGGTTTGGACTCATCCCACTTTGGCACAGAGAAATGGTTGCATGGCAGCATGCGCTGGGGAGGTGGTTCCATAGCAACTGTACTGCTGTGCGGTGGAGACAATAACGGTGATGGAGTTCTGAGAATTGGGGAAGGGGTTCTGGGAATTGGCAACGGGGTAAGGGAAATAATGAGCTGAGAAAGGGGAGTTAATGGAGTAGAGGGGGTAATGGGTTGTGGTGCGGCTAGCGGCAATGCTAAGAGATTGTTGGCGCTAAAGTCAAGAGTGTGTGGGAAGAGACCAGGAAATTCGTCTACAGTGGCATTCTGTAGTTCCTGTGCGAGAGATAGACCTGGTAAAGCACCAGGTGGTTGAGGAGTTGATGGGTGAAAAGGGGCTATGCCTTCTGCTGACTGCTCTAGCAGACGGCACCTACGCTGGAGACGAGTTTCTGGTGGAATTCTGCCCTAAAGATCCCTCGTGGTGGGCTCCAATTTGATGATGCCCAAAAGTAGATCAGTAGCAGATACGGTTTACAGCTACTGACCTGTGTAAAAATGTGTTGGGCACACTAAGATTGAGGGAGTCCCAGGCAGTTCCCAGAGAACAAGTCTGAAGAAGAGTTAAACAGCAGGGTTGGGTAGAAGTCGGTAACGATAGTCGGCAAGGAAATGCAGTAAGGAAGTTGTGCCAATGACAAAGTATGCCTAAATGGGTAGGAGGATGAACACTGTTAAATGCGGCAAGGGGACATGGGAAGAAGACTAGAGGCTTAGCAATGACTAAGCTGCGTGATGCCTGCCGTAAGTGCTGGGTATGTAAGTTCCATAAGCGTAACTGTGGCAAGAAGGCTAAGAGTGTCCAGACAGTTGGTGACTATGAACTTAGTCAGCTCAAAAGAAATCTGAACCGTAGGGTGAACTGAGGGGTGTAAAGTGGGGTACTCTGTTCTGTTCTAACTACTGACAATGGTAAATATTTATAGTGAAGATGAGTTCACCGTTGCTAAGCGGTTAAGTGTCACCAAGGAGCGGCGAACTGAAAAGAATGTAGTCGCCATGTATTAAACTAAATGCTGAGAAGTTAACGAGAATGCTGTCTGTCCAAATAACAAGAAGGCACTAGGCGATGCCAGGTGCCAAGGTGAAACGCCAAGCTGTCAGTCACAGGGAAATATCATCATTCTAACTTGTAAGTGCTGCCGCCGGCTAGTGAGACCATGTGCTGCCTGAGTGATGCCATTTGTCAACGTTTGCTGATGGTGTGTTGCCTGCTGTCACTTGTCATTCCTGCTGCTGTTGGCGCTATCACTGATCAGGTACATCTCTTGTTGTGCATGGCCATCAGGAATGGCTTAAAATGGATAAAACATGTGTGCCAAGTTTGGAACGAGTGCGGCAAGGTTTCCGGAGCTGATGCTGAGCCTGCCATTGATGTGCCTAACCTGTGTGGGGTCCTATCACCAGAACTATCAGTACTGCTTGCAACCAAGTACTACATTGCATTAGTAAACCTCAATCTGAATGAGTATCTATGCCCCACAATCTACTAAATCATCTGGGCTTATATTGGACATCCAAAGCAACTGTCAACCTACACCAGAAGATGAGTTCAGGAGAGAGAATAGTCAACATCGACCTAGAAAGGTCATTAGCAAGCACCCCCTCACCAATGAGTCACTTGAGGCTGAGCAATCCATCATCAGGTGCCTTGAAGGGCACCTTGAAGCTTTTCAAAGAGGAAACAAATCATGACCCATCACAGTTACTGCCATTGTCAACATTGCCAATGAGTCAGGAGTGTCACTGGAAGCCAGACAAGACACCATCAATAGTTACCTTGCCATCATTAATGATGTTGAAAAGAAAGCAAAACTCCAGCACTGGCATACATAATGCCAAGAAATTCAGAGCATTAGAGGAGGCACTAAGGCTAGGAGTGGAAAAGAGGCAATGGTCAATAAAGTGGAGCCCTCAAACACATCTGGGCAGCAGAATGAGAATGCATCAGGGTCCTTAGGTCAAGGGATCACCCTGCAGAGACCATCCTTGTCACCTCAATCTTTTGATCAACTTGCCAATGAATGCATTGCCTCTGTCAAACATGATGCTCTAAGGGAACAGCACAGAGACATCACCAGCAATTATGATGACAGACTCAGTGATTCCAAGTCTTCTGGTGAGGATGAAAAGCCCAACCATAAGTGACAAAAATTTGATGAGAGCAAATTGCCCTGGTTTGCACAAGAAAAGCTGGCTTAAGAGCATGGGAGACCCCTGCTGCAGCTGAAACAGAGAGCTGCTCCAACAATACACTTTCAACATTAGTGAGATCAAACAAAGCAGATTTACATCACAAACTACACCATCTGATTTCCCTTCCTCTAAATTGGATAAAGTCCTTAGAGGAGAAGCAGTGTGCTTTGATGCAATATATAGCTCTGTTGGACATCTGAGAGCTCCTAGAGAGAATCAAGGTTGTCTTGGACACTATAAGATCATGTTTGGGGTCAGTGCTCCAGCTAAAAAGGTACAGACCAGCAGACAGTGGCTGGTTGCTGCCAATATCCATGCAAAGGCCTTCTTATGCTTTGCCTTCCCCAATAGAGACCATGAGTTTCAGACATACATCAGCCAAATCCTCAACCTCTTTGCAGCTAAATATAAAACTGTTCACAGCAAAGTCATTGCATATGACAAAGCCATTAGAACCAGAGTCAGAGAAGGCACAAGAATGTTGCTCACAGACCAGCAAGAATTTGTCAACCTCAGAGATTCAACTTCAATATTGATGGAATCAACTATGCAGAAAACCATCTGGATTGGTAGCAAACCAAAGTGCACTGAACCTGACCTCAAAAGAAATTGTGTGTAGATAGTGGAATAGTGCTAAAGGATGTCCATTTGACTCAGAAGCCTGCTACTGGAGCCATCAGTGTTAGCACTGTAATAGACCACACCCTGAATTTGTGTAGCATAGTGCACTATGTGGCCATGGCCATATAGCTTTTAGTTAGTAGAATTAGATAAAATTATCTTATATTTATTATAATAAAATTTTATTTATATTATTATAAATACTTTTATACATGCTGCTTATTAAGCAGCTTATTTTTGTTTTACACTACATAGTCAATAAACCAGTCTGGTTTAGATTCTGTATTGTGTGAAATTAAGCTCTTACAAAAGCTGTAACTTTGTTACATTTTTTTGAATCTGTCAGCTAAGATCTATTGCCTAGCATCTGACACCAGTTGCAGAGTTCTTTGACAGAACTCTATCAGCTTCTTGAGCTTCTTGCACAGCCACATCATGCAAATTTCAGATAAGGAATTAATAAGTAACACTGTATCTACCGTTATCACAGACAGTGGGCACAATACCCGCAACCTATGGAGTGACACAGTAGACACACAAAATGTACAGGTGTTTATTGTGGGTTAGGCAGGGCTCAAGGCTCAAGATTAAGGTTGGACTTTCCAGGAATAAGAATGAGGTCTGGAGAGCTGAGAGCTCACTGCATAAGGGCCAGCAATGGCCACAAGATAAAATGCTAGGAGGATTAACTCCTTCAGTTATGCAACTGCCAGGAGGACCTCAACGGTTCAGCTGACTGGCTTCCAAAGGGCCTTCTGACAAGGCCAGGCAGTTGACAGGCACTCTGGGTGCCTCAGGATTTACCAACTCATTGGTACAGGCTGGAGAATATATGCTCCTAAACCAGAATACTGGGGCTAGATGGGCCACAGCAGGCTTGATGCCTACCAGGATGGTGGAAGCCCACAGAGGAGGTACTAGAGAAGGCTGCAACCCACAAAGCAGAAACTGTGGAAAATCACTTCCCATGCACTCCTGCCATAGAAGAGGTCAAGGAAGATGATTGTAAGGGCAACCTCTGGAGGCTGTGGCTCAGTCACATAGCTGGCAGAGGGAGATCCAAAATATATTAGAGTATATACTGACAATATCATAATAACTACTCATCTGGCAGAGAGATACCTAAAGAGAACAAATCTAGAGATTCCCTAGATGCTTCTGGGGCCTCTGAAGCATGAGAAACAACTGTACAATACAACAAAACCTTAAAAGCTCAAAAATTGACTAAACAAATGACTATGCAAACAAGGCAGGAAAACTCCGGACTTTGAAAGTCAGAAAGGCAAGCTCCAGCTTATATAAGCAGTCTGAAAGTGGTGCTGAAGAGCCCACACTTGTCTGAATGATAGCTAAAGAACCAGAGCACCTCAAAGGCTGATAAAGTACTAACAGATAGTGTTGAGAAAATAGAAACAGCAAAATGAGAGAATGATAGAAGAAATAAGAAAATGAATGAAAGGAGAGTGAAGGAATAGGGAGTAAAAGAAGAAAGAGATGAGGAGTCCCCTGACAATAATGACCTCTCAGAAAAGGCTCCTGAGTCCTTTACGAACAATAATGCTGGAGCAGAGGAACAGTAGTTGAAAACTGCTTACACTATGCACTTGCGGATATTTGTAAGAGTGACCTCTGGAGGCTGTGGCTCAGTTACACAGCTGGCAGAGGGAGATCCAAAGAGAACAAGTCTAGGGATTTTCTATGCCAGGTTGGATGCTTCTGGGGCCTCTGAAGCATGGGAAACAACTGTACAGTACAACAAAATCTTAAAAACTTCTATGCCAGGTTGGATGCTTCTGGGGCCTCTGAAGCATGGGAAACAACTGTACAGTACAACAAAATCTTAAAAACTCAAAAATTGCCTAAATAAACAATTGCACAAATAAGAAACAAACTCTGGCAAACTCTGGCTTATGTAAGTGGTCTGGAAGTGGTGCTGAAGGGCCCACACTTGTCTGAATGGTAGCTAAAAGACCAGAGCACCTCAAGGGCTGAGAATAGTACTAACAGATAGTGTTGAAAGAATAGAAACAGTAAAATGAGAAAATGACAGAAGAAATAAAAGAATGAATGAAAGGAGAGTGAAGAGATAAGAAGTGAAAGAAGAAAGAAATGAGGAGTCTTCTGACAGTGGTTTGGGATTTACACGCAGAGGTGGTGAAATACACCACCCAGACATAACTAGAACAATATGCTTCAGTGCATATAGTAGTACTTAGATGGCAAGGGCACAAAGTGTCCATTGTATTCAGTACTAAATATACTGATTTGATGGTGAGAGTTCTCCTATTTGAACTTCAGATGTATTTTTAGTGTAAGGCCACAAGGCAATTGGAGATATCAATCTTCTAGAGCCACATGTCCAAGGAATGCTTGGCACATCATAATCAAGACGTTGGAGTTAAGCTAGCAGAGGCACTAGCATAGGTGCAGGAAGTGCCCAAGGCAAACCCAGTAAGTATATTTTATACTTCAGCAGGACAAGGGTGGTGTGAGGAGCCCCCTCACATGCATAACCAAGATCCTGGAACAGATACTTTAGATCTGGATGGGCAAGCCAGTATGGCTTTCAAGGTGGAGAGCAAGGCATCTGTGATGCCACATGTGCTAATGGCAGAATCAATGAGCAACTGAATTGCTTATCAACAAATGCACAATGGAAACCTCAGAACTAAGAGATATTCCCTTATTGACAATCAGGGCATTATATTCAAGAGCACTAAGCCTATTGATGAGATGTGTTGCTGATTTGTAATGCAGGGCCAGGAGAATCAATCTTCTCCAGAACTAGGATGGCATATCAATTATAATCAAGAAGACTTCCTTGATCATGATGGTGCTATGAGACATGATGTCTGGATGAGTGCTCTAAATTGACTCTTCAGAAAGAAGGCAATTATGCCCTCAGTTATGGAGGCTCAAAACATCCACTGCAGGGTGAATAAGGAAAATCACTTCTTTAAGCTGCCAATCTAGCAACTAGATCTCCAGGCCAGTGAGAGGCCATATGCATGCATTACAAAGCCATGCACAATTGCCTTCATTGAGTAGTTGATGATGCCTTAGAAGTAACCTTATGGTTATTGGATGGAGTAAAGCTATGTAAAGCAGACAGCAGACACATTTGGGCCTACTCAGATGCTTCCAAGTTCAGTGACCTGGAAGACTGGGCGATGGATGTGTGCACTCATCTTGCCATGTACTTATATGGTAGAGACCATATAGAATGAGAACAAATTTTTGTTCTATCTGAGTTCTTGGCTAGAAAGGCCATGAGTTGGTTCTGACAAGCAGTATCACACATTAATCAGGTCCAGTATGACTGAACATTTAAGGGAGTCCTCACAGGACTACATATATAATCAATTTGTACACCTCTCAACATTGCAGGACACCTGGCAGGACTTTTAGTCTGCTAAGTACACTGAGAAGCTAGGCATGCAAGGATTCTATAATACCCTTAATGACCATGCCCAGAACATGGCAGTGTATCCAGAATGGTACACTATGCTCAAAACACTCTTGGATGGTATATTAGTAGACATGTGCTACTATCTGATTTGCAAGGATGGGTTGTCCCTGGAGGTCAATGATATTAAAGAGTTTGTGGCATACACCATAAGGTATAAGCAGTTTCTTAAGACTGCTAACCACTATAAGCATTGTAGTAACCATAAAGGAGGCAGCAAGTGATCTACACCTGTGATGACACTCCTATAAAGTCAGCACATAGGGATCTTTCTGGCTAAAAAGGCTGATATAGACCACAACTGCAATACATAGTTTGTGGTATGACAAGCCCTGGCTAGGAATCAAGGATACAGCTGCCCATGATCAGAGCAGGCTCTAGATAGAGAACATTCTAAACACCACTATACTACTAGCTGCCCTACAAAGATGAAAGCCCAGAAGGAGGGGTATACACCCCAAGCTTACATATGTGCTGTACATACTGCAGCAGCAAGTGGGAGTGACAGAGATATCTCCATCAATTCAGAGGCTGAGCACTCTATTGACAACCAGAAGCCTCCAGAAGAAGCATTGGGTGTAGAGCCCAAGAGTGTGGTTGTGGAGAGGGAGGAGTACATTACAGTGGACATATTCAATGACACCTTTAAAAATGAGTACTACAGTTGCAACAGCAACTCTGAGTGCCTAATGGCAATGACAGATTGGCTGTCTTCAAACAACCATGACAAGAATAATGTCATGCAAATGAAGAAAGTTACTCTTCATCAAGCAGAGGACACATTGCAGTGCTATACACTGAAATGTGCAGACAAGGAGTATTTGGTCCTGTATATGGATATAAATGGCTACAAAGCCTGGACTCTCTGGGACTCTGAGAGTACTATGTCGGATATTACACTCTAGTTCACCCATGCATACAGAATTTCTGTGCAGGAGTTAGACACTCTATTGGCATTGCAATTGGACACTGTAAGGAGCTGTGCAATGGTGCAGTATAGGACAAATGTAACTGTCCAAACACCTGGCTCCTGTAACCAAGTGTAACGGAGCATCACACTTACTACTAGCATCAACGACGCTATAGGTATCCAGTAGAGTATTACATAAGATAACATCTTGTATTCACTCTAGTTCTAGTCAATCCGATACTGTGGTCTGATTCAGCACTGTGTGATACACACAAGATTGTTCTAGCTCATAATCAACGGTTACATTTTTTTGAATCTTCTCCTATCGGCTTGTTACTGACTAGGCAACTCTTAACTCATCACCAAAATCTCTTGATTTCTGTTGGCATCACGTCAAAAACATGCTTCCATGACTGGCTCTCTTGATCCAGACCCTCCTTTCCCAGCCACAGATACAGGTGACCCACCTGTGTCTCAAGCTGTAAAGACGCAATCCACATATGTGTACCAGCCCCTGCCAAAGCGGGATGAAAGGACTGTCATCGTTGATGACACAAGGACAGAAGCAAGGACCAGCAATAGCAGTCAGTAGGGAGGACGATGAGATTGTAAGGTTGGAAAAGGTGTCGTCAGCACCTAGAATTCCAGAGTTGCACAGAAGGGCTGGCAAACAGCTGCAAGTGAGGCATGGAGGCCTCAGGAGAGCTCTGGACTTAGAGTCCGAGCTGGAATCCTCAGATGATGAGGAAAGCAAGAGGTCGCATTTGACCCTGTCTATCCAGCTACAGCTAGTATTGGACCGATATCCATTGGTCGCGAAAGCGTCTGCAGCTTTACATAGTAAAGCATCTACAGTTACTGGCTGCTAAGAGCCACGATGTACCCCATGCAGATTTGACTGAATATATCGAATTATTTGTGCATATCTTTGAATTTGAAGTGGTGGAATACCTCAAGCGCAAAGAGGCATGAGGGTCAGCAGTCTCAACAGCCACTCCGGCTGACTCAGTGGAATGCAAAATGAGTGTGCGCTGATGAGTGCCATTAATTGCGGATGCAATGCTAAATGGCCTCATCAGGCCAATGAATCTCAGCAAGACTACATTAGGCATCAGAATGCCGCAAACCATCAACACATTGTCAGTGGAGTGCCTCAGCAGGCATTGTCTGAAGTAGAGACTGTAACAACAACTCCAGCAGAGCCAGAGGCACTACTTGTAGTGCAGGAGGTTAAGACATCTCAAAAGCAAGTCACTATCAAGGAAGAGGTGGACAAAATCCACATTCTTGAGGAGCAAACATGACCACAACACGTAGTACAATGCGTCCACCTAGTGGACAACTAGAATGAACATGTCAATTATCAGAGGATGTGCAACCAGGACTTGCATGATCATGGTGAGTTGTTGATTGATGACCAGGGGGTAACCTTTGAAGGGCGTGAGGGTGTAACACCTGTCAATGACATGCGGTGACAATTTGCAGCTCGAACTGCTGAACTGGACAGAGATCCAGACAGTAGTGATATGAGTAGTGATTACTATGAGAGGAGGGAGCTGACTTGTCGCAATACTGACGGTGGGGGTTGTGATCATAGACAGAACAATCAGGACAAATCATAATCGTTGTAATAGTGGCAGGCATGCTGGTGAATCACTAGCGGAGCGAGAGGTGAGGCAATAGCCTACCCCATGGCCAGAAATAATGGCTAATGAACACCTGTTTTGCAGCCCCTGGGCATTTTCAATGCCCGCACCTCATGATTTGCATGAAACTATGCCAGGAATGAATGAGGCAGTCAGGATCCATATGGATCATATGTATGACCGCCTCACTTGACTGGTGGATGACTCCCTAGGAGTCAGGTTCAAATTTTCTGCTGGGGTAAGTCCCTGCAAATCTGACAGTAAGCACATACATGCATATGCTGGAGGGCATAGGTTTTCTCAGCTGGAGGATTGGGCCATGGATGTCTGTTACTATCTGGCAGCCTGCTGCTATGGTGGAGATGACATGGACCAAGAAAGAATATTTGTATTGCACAAATTTATGGAAGGAGAGGCTCAGAATTGGTTCTGTCACCATGTTCTTCACATTAATTGTGACAAATCACATTGGACATTTAAAGAGGTTCTGATAGGACTGTATAACCACTTTGTCAACACAGCAACAATGCAGGAAGCTCAGGATGTCTTTAGAAAGGCAGTGTATGATGCTAAGACTGGTGTCCAGACATTTTATGATGACCTGGTGGGTCATGCACAGAATATGGCCGTTTATCCAGACAAATACACGATTTGTGAGACATTCTTGGATAGAATACCTGCAGATATGAGGAGGGCATTGATATGTGATGACAATTTGTCTCCGGAGGTCAATACTGTGACCAAGTTCTTGGCATATACCATCCGCTATAAGCAGTCGACACATACTGCAAATCATTATGAACAGCATAGCTCATGCTGAGGACCTGTGAACCGTCAGGCAGTGAAGGTGGGAACCTTCCTGGCTAAACAGTTGAAGATGGAGAACAATCGCAACCCACAATTCGTCATCCGCAAGACAATCTCTGAAGGCCAACAGCCTCGATCAAAGCCTGCTGGGTATTTGCCAGCAAAAGATAGTCGACCTGTTTCGGATCAAAACCAAGTGGCAGCTAGAGGGAGTGTGGTGCCTGTAATGTGCATGGTGAGCAGACCTACTGGGGTTGCTGGAGCAGCCCAGAAAAGGCCTGCCAGGGACTCCTCAGCATGCTACAACTGTGGTAGGGTTAGGCATTTTGCTAAGGAATGTCCTGCTCCGTCCAAGACACACATTCAGGCAGCTCATACAGCTGTGGCTCCTAGTGAGGTCATCAGTGATGACAAGGATGATGAGGTCATCAAGGAGGTGGAAGAACAGCCACAAGTAGAGGCTGATAGCTTGGACATGGATGATGCTGAGAGTGCCCAGATAGATAGCAACAAATACGTTGCAGTGGACATGTATGACAGCAACTACTATACTCACAATGACAAGGAAGAACACTTGTTTGCACTGACCGAGTGCCATGGAGATCAGCATGTCTGAATGAGACGTGTCACACTGCAGAAAGCAACCAATAAGTTGCAGCGGCCACGATATACTCCTGAAGAGAAGGAGTGTTTGGTAACCTATGTGGATGTCAATGGACATCCTGCCTGGATGTTGTGGGACTCAGGGAGTACCACTACGGGCATTACACCTCAGTTTGCTCACATTAACGCAATTCACGTTCATGAGCTGGAAGAGCCATTGATGCTCCAGTTAGGGACTGTAGAGAGTCGTGCCATGGTACAGATTGGTGCTGAAGTGAAGATAAAGACATCAGGGATGTTGACCAAGGAGTATGTAGACATAGCAAATTTTGATCGCTATGATATGATCATTGGTATGCCATTTATGCATAAGAACAAGATGTCATTGGACTTTGTGAACGACACGGTTGTGGTGAATGGTATGCCTTTGAAGGCAGAGAAAGTCATGTTAAATGACATGGATAGGCATCTGAGGCGCTATTGCGCAACTGAAAAGCGGCGTGATGAATGCAACTAACTAGATGGTTGCAAGAGAGTGACTGTACAGGAGGTGGAGGACAAACATGTTCCACCAAAAAGCTTGCTGGCAGATTTGCTGGCTATACTGATGTCTGAGGAAGAGTTTCAAGGAACTCTGAAGAAGGGAAAGCACCCAGATGTAGTCAGGTATATGAATAGAAAGCCTAAGCAGGCTATACAGCATAAGAATGAGCATGGTAGACACATGGTGGAGTTGCTGGAGTGTCAGCCAACTAGCTCTCAAGTAAAGGTTGAGGATCTTGTCAAGGACGAGGTATATAGTACAATGGGAACTGCAGGAAGCATGAGGTCACTAATGGATCAACCAGTGTCTCAGCCAGAAGTGCAATGGGTGTATGACCCACCAATGCCATGAGAGTGGAACGAGTTGGTAGCATCAATAGTGACACATACTATGGAAAGGGTGCAGTCGACCCAGATGAGAGAAGTATACCGTCATGCACAGGAGGATAAGATCTCCGAAGCATTGGATATCGTATTTGATGGTGTATTGCTGAAAGCAAGAAGTGTGCAATCGTCATCAACTACGACAAGAGCGGCGAGGAGGCAACCAGTTGTAAGGTTTAATCCAGGGGATCTCACAGAAGAGCATGTACGTGCCTTACAGGAGCAATTTGAACCAAAGGTTCAGTCACGAATAGCACATGCATCAAAAGGGAAAGGCAAGGCAGTGAGCCTTACTGAGGAAGATATTCCTCAATTGTGCCAGCAATGGCAACATGAGTTTGCTGATATTGTTAATGGAACAAAGAAAGAACTTTCTCCGTGGTGGGAGGTTAATCATGAGATTAATCTCATTGACGATAATAAGCAGTACAAGTACTATTTGCCTTGCTGTTCATGAGCACTACAGGATCAGCTTTGTGAAAAGATGAACAGATACATAAACACAAAGTGGTGGGAACCACAACCAGCGATGCAAGCTGCACCTTTACTGTGTATTCCCAAGAAGGATGGGATGTTACAAACTGCACTGGATGCGCAACAATGCAATGATAATACAGTCAAGGACGTAACACCCCTTCCAGATCAGGAAGTCATATGCAAAGATGTTGCCACAGCAAAATATAGGTCAAAAATTGACCTAATGGATGCATACAAACAGATTTGCATAAGTGAAGAGAATATACTGAAGACGCTGTTTTTGTCCCTGATGGGGACATTTGTGAGTAACAACATCATGCAGATTGGTAATTGCAATGCACCAGCAACATTCCAGAGGTTAATGACCTCCATCTTCCAAGACGTAATTGAGAAGTTTATGCATGTCTATTTAGACAATATATTTATCTTTTCTGATTCCATCAAGGAGCATGAGCAGCACCTACAAGTCGTATTCAAATGACTATGTAAGGCTAGTCTCTACCTCAAATGAAAGAAGTGCGAATTGTACGCATTCAATATAGACTGTCTTGGTCACGGTGACCTGGACACAGATAAACTCAACCGAATTTGAGAGTGGTGTACTATGATAATATCCAGCGTTTTGTTGGACTTGTAAACTATATTGGTAACTTTTTGCCATATTATGGCATATACTAGGCCACTGATGGCCATGACCCAGAATAGGTCCCCTGTTCACTGGAGACTGCTGCATCAGCAGTGTTTTGAGATGATTAAGTGCATTTTCACGAAAACGCCCATGATCCAGCCAATTGATCCATGCATTGACGAGCCCATTTGGCCCATGCGACACATTGAAGACTGGGGTCGGGGCCATGTTTGGCCAAGGTAAAACATGGCAAACTTGCTGACCAGCAGGATTTATGTCCCATAAGTTCACTGCTGCACAGCAGAACTATGCTGTTCACGAGTTGGAAATACTCGCTATCCTGAAAGCTCTCTTAAAGTGGGAGGATAAGCTGATGGGGTATAAGATCCATATCATTATGGATCACAAGGCACTCGAGTTTTTTAAGACTCAAGTGCATTTATCACCATGACAACGTTGCTGGATTGACTACATGTCACGATATAAGTTCGACATCACCTATGTAAAAGGTGAATTGAACAAGGTAGCAGACTGCCTGTCTCGATATTTCAAGAGTGATACTTGAGATGATGTCCATGATGTGCATGACTATGTTTAGGTAGACAAACACATCGACCTGGAGGGTGAGGACTTGTCCCTGCATAGGTTCCATGAAATTAAGGAACATACAGTTGAGCTATGCACCATGCAAGCACAGGAATCACGTCGCAGCAAGTGACTGCAAGAACAGCAAGAAGCTCACAATAGCAAGGTGCAGGTGCTGGTGGATCATGAGATTCCCCAGCCAGGCAAAGAAAGGAGGCAGGAGGTGTGCCCTAGTGGTGTGGAAATAGCTCTCCAGCAGGCATTGGACTCGCATGACCATCACCCCATGCCAATTGACCTGGGCAATGCGCAATTTTGCACACGTATCCAGCAAGAATACAAGGATGACAATCTCTTCTTAGAGATTCTGAACAATATCCAAGCATATCTGCACTTCAAGGTAGAGCAGCAGCTTGTCTATCTTACCAGACCCACTGGGTCCAACGTCATCTGCATTCCCTGGGAGAGGTCGTTGATCACGACTATCCTGGACCAGGCCCATAAAGTAGTGGGCCACTTCAGAACTCAGAAAATGCTAGACTATGTGCGACACTGGTACTGGTGGCCACAAATGGCCAAAGAAACGAGCCAATTCTGCTCAACATGCGAGCTATGTCAACAGTTGAAAGTATTGACATTGAAGCCACCGGGGAAACTTCATTTGCTTCCTATACCAGTCAAACCCTGGGATTCGATCAGGATGGACTTTATGGGCCCATTTTCTGAGTCAAAGGATTTTAACTACCTCTGGGTAGTGATCTGCAGAATGACCAGTATGGTCCATCTCATTCTGGTGAGGACCATTATGACAGCATCAGAATTATCCTTGGATCTATCTCAAGGAGATAGTGCACCTTCATGGATTGCCAAGTTCAATCGTAAGCGATTAAGATGCTAAGTTCACTTCCAAATGGTGGAAGGAGCTGCACAAGCTGCTCAGAGCAAAGTTGCTCATGTTGACGTCGTTTCATCCGCAAACGGATGGCCAGACAGAACAAGCAAATAGAAATATTGTGCAAATATTGTGAGCATTGGTATGTCCTGATCAGAAGGACTGGGTGGATAGATGTCCACTTGTTGAATTTGCAATAAACACAAGCATATCTGAAATCACAGGATACTCACCCTTTGAACTCAATAATGGCTATATGCCATCCATGATTCGTGAACTTCACACTGACAAAGCTATTCATGTGGGAATGAAGCAGTTCACACACAATGTGCTAAGGAACTCGGCAGATGCCCATGATGCGATTATAGAATCACATGTATGGCAGACAAAACATGTGAATAATTGCAGACATGATGATCTGGACATTGAGAAAGGGAACCTAGTGTACCTCTCGACAAAGAACTTGAACTTGCCAAAAGGCAGAGTGAGTAAGCTGTGTCCAAAGTGGATTGGACCATATAGGGTTCTTGAGGCCGAGCTGAGCACATCTAACTACATGCTGGAATTGTCCCATACACTGCAAGCATGCAGGATAGTCCCTAAGTTCCATGTGTTGCTGTTGCGACCATACTTGGCCAATAGTAACATGCTCTTCCCTAATCGTGCTACCCCAGAACCGTATGACTTTGGAACTGGTGATGATCAGGAATGGTTTGTAGATGACCTCATAAGTCATAAGTGGATAGGGAGAAACCTCAAATTCAAGGTAAGGTGGAGCTTAGATGATACTACCTGGGAACCGCTAGTGAACTGCAAAGATCTTGCAGCAATAGATAGGTACCTAAAGCTGCAGGGCGTGAAATGCCCTCAACAGCTAGCAAAACATGCATAACGTGCATGTGGTGGTGAAATGTGGATGAAGTCCACTTTGATGGCCAGTGAAAGACTGGGTGGCAGTTATTTGTGGTTGTTTACACCACTGGCAGAGTTAGGAGATTTTTTTCTTCTTTTCTCCTTTTAAGTTCTAATACACATCGCTAGCATGTTGTTTGCAATGGCCTATTGGAGGCCACAAAAAAGTAATCAGAGCCTGCAAGACTCTAGTGGTGGGAAGAGACCCCCAAATATACAAATGTGAGACTACCAGGGGCAGCCGCCATATCCAGTGGTGGGCCAACACCATCCTGCAGGCGTGGCCTATCCAGGCTGCAAAGAACCACTTCCATACCAGACTCCCCTCCACTCGCAAGAGATGGAGGTCAATGATGAGGGGTGCTATAAGCGCCCGGAGGACAGCATGCACTTAGAGCGCTATTACCAGGTACCACCAGCATGCTTGCATGTGTCGATTCTGATATATGCAGGTGTGATAACAGGACTGCCATCCGTACTGTAGGCGCATTGGCCCATAGTAGAACCATATATAGATTCTGCACCACAAGCGCAGGAGTTAGCAGTGCCAGATGCACTCCTGAGCAGATTGGAAGCAGTGGGACAGCCAGTCCCTGCAACTGCATCCTTTCTGCAGGACAGTCTGGCTATGATGGTGATGGAGGGATTGCTTGACCAGATCGAGCTGATGAGGAGACAGCGCATCGCAGCGCTGGAACAGATTGAATGTGCATCTAAGCACAAAGTTTCTACGTTTGAGGAACTGACCACTGAGGTCAAGAGGGCCAAATATCAGCCTAGTCGACCGGTCAAACCTCCATGGGCTAGGATGCCATTGGCCACACAATTCGCGTGCCCTGAGCAGTCTGCTCAGCCCATTGCTTTGTCTTTGTGGCTACCTGCTGTGGCCTCTCAGGCCCAGTCAGAGTCACTGACTGTCGTCAGTGAGCCTCTGGCTGACCTGTCCTTGGGTCAGTGGGAAACTACATTGTCTTGGGCCCCACTTAGGGGTCCAAAACTGTTACCATGGTGCCTCGGGCACCAACTCTTAGTACGTCTCACACTGAGTTGGAAGGGAGAACTCTGGCACAAAATGCACCTGCCCCTCTGGTAGCTCAGCCACAACCTGTTTTGTCTGCCCTGGCAAAGTTGGGGCCATCTCATCAGCATTGCAGCCGCAAGCCACCTCTCGATGTCTCCAAATTGGAGGTCATAGCCTTCCCTGCTAGCATCTCTGCACGAGCAGAAGAAGTCCAGATGCTATTCATGCTGCTGGTATTTGTAGTTGCATCCTTGTCCAACAAGAATGACTATGGAGAGCTGAGCTTAGAGCAGGAGGAGGACAGAGAGGAGAGGGAATTGGCAGCAGACCAATTCCAACGAGTATCACACAATAAGCACATCACAAAGAAGAAGGCAAACCGTGCCAAGGAGTTGCAGGCCCTGAAATATAGGGCTGAGAATGAGTTTTTGGGGAGAATCCCTGATGGCTTGAGGATGAAAGTGTGGGGGCCACTCGATATTGAACTAGTGAATTTGTGCTTCAGAGGAGCACTCAGCCACTGCACACACTATTTATATGCCATGAATACGGTGCTGATGGGAGCTGACACCAATAGAGCAGCGTTGTATGAGTATGCCTCTGGCCAGCATGCCCACATTCCAGGTACGTGTAAGGGCGACCTCTAGAGGCTGTGGCTCAGTCACACAGCTGGCAGAGGGAGATCCAAAGTGTATTAGAATATATACTGACAATATCAAGGTAGCTACTCACCTGGCAGAGGGAGATCCAAAGAGAACAAGTCTGGGGATTCCCTATGCCAGGTTGGACGCTTCTGGGGCCTCTGAAGCATGGAAAACAACTGTACAGTACAACAAAACCTTAAAAACTCGAAAATTGACTAACCAAACAAGTGTGCAAACAAGGGAGGAAAACTCCGGACTTTAAAAGTCAGAAAGGCAACCTCCAGCTTATCTAAGCAGCCTGGAGCGGTGCTGAAGGGCCCACACTTGTCTGAGTGATAGCTAAAGAACCAGAGCACCTCAAAGGTTGAGAATAGTACTAACAGATAGTGTTGAAAAAGTAGTAACAGCAAAATGAGAGAATAATAGAAGAAATAAGGAAGTGAATGAAAGGAGAGTGAAGAAATAAAGAGTGAAAGAAGAAAGGAATGAGGAGTCCCCTGACAGTACGATTGTGTACAAGCATGCCCTGCATGGTCTTCCCCGCACTCCATTAGAGCTGGACCAGCTCTACAAGTATTACATGAACATCCACGTCCCACATTGCAACAGAATTGTTGCATACATGTTGATCACAAAGCTTCAGATGTTCACACAGCAAACAGTTGAGGCTCTGCATGACTGGACCATGCAGCTTCTGATGAAGGAGCCTCAATACCAGGACCTCGTCAACCCAATGCAGGGCCCTGATGACCTCACTCTTGTTGAGCAACAACACATTCTGAGGCACTTTTTGTGCACAAAAGAAGATGGTTCCATGGCGCTGCACATAATGCGTGCTCAAGATCTAGCCACGCCATTTGACTTGGATCAGCTGGTGCAGTACACGCTGGTCTTTGGTCATCCCAGGCTGGAAAACACCTATCAGAGCATCACAGTGGACCACGTCTACTATATGCACTGGCGAACCCTTTTCAGGTTTGCATTATGTCGAGCTCTCTGTGCTAATAGCACAGCCAAACCTGTCACGACCCCTCCCCTCCGGATCTACCCTGGGACACCCCGGAACACCATCCGGGACCCTCCCTCTGACCCCACAGGACGTGCCCCACCATCACAACTACTGACACCGCCATCACGCGCATCAAGGGCCACTATCAGCCCCAATCAACAATCAGATCACGCAACTCGCTTCCGGCCATCACGCATCACGCATCACAGCTCCCTCCGCGCCAATTGATTGTGTGCCCCACATGCGCGATCCAAGTATACAGTCCCTGCCTGCTACTCAATGACTCCCGGAACCCATCCCAGACACCCCGGAACTCCGAGACCCGGTCCCGTAGTACTTATAGCATAGTTTCCCGCTGTATTCGCTAGTCTTGATATTAACTTGGATAACTTGAATTGTTGCATGCCCTCTGCTTGACTGGTACACACTGACTGGCACGCTTTGACTGGCACGCTTGAATAATTGCTTGCTCTAAGTTTGGTACGCACTTCGCAACTTATAATTTGTTAACCCGGTCTCGTCTTAGAATCCCCGGTTCACGACTTGACCCCCACCCGGCCCTCAGCTACTCAAAACCCAACCCCCAGATCAAGTCCCCTCTCCCAGGATCACTCCTGTCCATGTCTTGAACCCCAGAGTCCTAGCCCCAGAGTTCCAGACACCCGAGTATTCGTAGATCAAATCCGCATTGTAAGGGCGTTGCTTTCCCGGAAAGCCCCCGACTCAGTGGAACCTGACAAAACCCATGATTGTTTGGTGCATGACCCTTGTTGTGGCCTGGCCAGGGCTGTATCATGAGGCAATTGCCTCGTATGATGCTATGTTTCCCAAGCAACCGTTTGAGCCCCAACGTGGGCCAAAGCTCGAGATTCATCAAGTTCACATGCCCGACAACCAGGCACAGAACTTCTCCCACAATGATGTGTTATGCATCTTCCTACACAACCAGATTCCACTGGACTGACCACGTCTACACTTACAGCATGGTCTTCCTGGAACAGCAGTTCCACTCCCCCACAATATCTATAGACATCTTCAAGCAGATTGATAATGAGTGCATGGGGCGCCTCTCCACAACCATTATCGTCTTATGTTCAAGCACCATAAGAAGAGCAATCTCCCTGTCAACCCTGAGGCCAATGGCCTCTACTATCTCATTGGAATGGACCCGAATCAGGTCAATCTCCTAAACCAAATATCAGCACATGGTATGCTCACCACCATGTCTACTGTGATTAACGTCGCGCTTACTGAGCCTATGGTGGTAGATTTGCCTGCAGTCAAGGGGTCAACTACTCCACCGAGGATGGAATCGGTGCCTCCTCCTCCTGTGATTAACATTGCATCGGAGAAGGAGTCAATGGTGACACAGATGGGCGTAGTTGAGGGGGCCTCATCAGACGGGTCATAGACCCATATTTTTTTTTAGGTAACTTTGAGTACACACTCAACATTTTCAAGCTGACATGCACTCCAGTGTAGCGTGTATATGTCCTTTTCTTCTTGTTTTTTGTTATCTTTAATTTCATCACGTTTTTGCTGCTTGTATTGTATGTGCACTAGTGCACTCAGATATTCTGAGCTCAGGTGTTATTGAAGACACTAATACCTCCTTCATGGTACTAACCTTTTCCAGTGATGCAATATGCATCTCCAATGGATGCTTGCACTGTTTTGCATATTGTGGTTTTACTTCAACTCCTGTCCTAAAACCGAGTGTTTGGTCTCATTGGGAGGTATATAATGAAGCGTCACACTCACTACTAGCGTCAACGGCGCTATAGGTATCCAGTAGAGTATTATGTAAGATAACATCTTGTATTCACTCTAGTTTTAGTCAATCTGATACAGCGGTCTGATTCAGCACTGTGTGATACACACAAGATTGTTCTAGCTTGTAACCAATGGTTACACCAAGAATATATGGATGTAGCAAATTTTGATTGCTATAATATGATATTAGAAACACCATTCATGCATCATAACAAAGTCATGCTAGACTTTGAGCACTGTCAAGTGCTGATCAATAGGAAAGTTATTCCAGCAGAATGTGCTATAGTGGACAATACTAATAATTGTCTCTGACATCACGGCACTATGGAAAAGCAAAAGGATTCTCCATGACTTAGTCAGTGGAGAGCGCTGATAGTGAAGGATGTGTTTGAGAAAGTACAAGCTATGCCTGGGCTAAGCCCAGATTACAAGACAGTGATGATGAGTGAGGAGGAGTATCAAGCCTCTAAGACAACTAATGAGCATGTAGCTGCTTGAAACAATAGAGGTGCAAAGCCTCCAGGAAAACACTAGCAGAAGGCAAAAAAGGTTGAGAAGTCAGTGGATGTATGTCCACCTACATCCTTACAAGTCAAGTTAGAGGACTTGAGGGACAGCAACTGAGAGGTGGAAGACTCAGAATGTGAGGACACATGGTCCTTATAGGAGCAACCAGCTCCTCTGTCTGATTACAATTGGGCATATGACTCTTGAATGCCACAGAAATAAAATGAGCTGGTAGCAGCCACTTGTATGTGAAATGCACACCAATAACAGACAACTATTGCACTTAAGTACCATCAGCCAGCCATAGATAAAGTCTCCATAGTATATTCAATTAAACAAGAGGGAAAAATCCTTGTGGCCTGCAAGGCAGTGTGAGTAGAACCTCCACTAAGGTTGCACACACTCAATGAGAGTGTTTGCTTGCTGTGCATGAGCAATATGAACAGCAGCCTCATTCACCATTGGATATGGTTGAAGTACTTCTTCCAACGCATCAGAAGGAAAAACAGAAGGCAATGAGCTTTTAGAAGGACAACATTCCTTGTCAGCAATAGCAAGAGGAATTTGCTGATATGGTCAATAAGACCAAAAAGAAGCTTCTGCTATAGCAAAAAGTGAACTATGAGATTAATCTCATTGACAAGAACAAGCAGTACAAGTACCACCTGCTGTGCTGTCTGCATGCACTTCAGGAGCAACTACATGATAAAACTAATTGCTATCTAAATGCTGTAGTACTTGGTTGCAAGTAGTACTGATAGTTCTGGGGCTTTCTTGAAGTCTTAAAAAGTGACCTCTAATCTACACTAGTGCTTAATGATAAGGTTGATGTATTGAGTGCTTCACAGAATAAATATCCTGCAATGCAGAAGAAGGTTCTCAATAAACTCCAGCCTAAGTAGTTCACTCCCTGGGAACCACCAAGCCTTTGTCTACCAATAGACTTCCAATAAGAGGTGTTCAATAAACTCTAGCCTAAGTGATTCACTCCCTGGGAACCACCGAGCCTTTGCCTATCAATTGCCTGTCTATTCTCTACTAAACTTGGGCTATTTATACTGTTTTTCTGGTGCACAGACCACTATCTACACATGACTCTTTGTTGTAAACTCCCCAACCTCCAGAATATATTTGATAGTCCAATTTCCCTTTTGAGAGGCCTGTTTTGGTGCCACTTGTTCCACCATTCAACTTCTTGTTCCATTATTCTTCCAGATGTCTCTGATTGCCACTTCTCCATTTGCTTGAGCTCCATTTAGCACAATCTCATTCCTAGATCCTTCTTTTCCCTTTTAGCGCTTTTCTCTGCATTCCATGCTTCTTTTCTTTCCCCTTTCAGTCATGTCATTGTCAGATCTGATCTTTGATTCAGATCATCACAATTTGATTCTATTTCATCACTTCTGCCAGCTTCTATGCTTCCTCTTCCCATTACAGTAATTGGACTATTGTTGAGCTGGTTCTTGCCTGTTGTTCTATACTTTTCTGTGTATTTATTGGGATGTTTTGAAGATATATTTTTGTTGAGACTGCTACCTGGCAGCATATAGTTTTCAGCCTATAATTAAATGTTTATTTTAACTTCTGGTGTATGGTGTGTTCCTGACTGCTGGTACAGCATCATATCAATGCTTAATGGTGGTCACCATGTACCACTGCTCAAGCTGCATCTTTACTATGCATTTCAAAGAAGGATGTAACCCTTTGTATAGCTCTGGATGCATGCCAGTGCAATGATAATACCATAAAGGACATAACTCCTTTACTAGACCAAGAGGTGATTCAGGAAGACATGGCTTGAGTGAAGTTTTGCTCAAAGATTGACCTTACCAATACTTATGAGCAGGTGCACATCTGCACTGAAAACGTACCCAAGACCATGTATGCATTGATCTATGAGCCCATTTATCAGCAATATTATGCAAATTGGAGACTATAATGCTTTTAATATTTTTCAGAGGTTAATGACCTCTATATTCTGAGACATGATAGGATGCTTTATGCATGTCTACTTAGATGATATATTCATCTACTCCGATTTTATTGAGGAGTATAAACAGCACCTCAGAGTCATGTTTGAATGACTATGCAAGTATAAGCTGTACTTGAAATAAAAGAAATGTAAGCTCTATGCTCAAAGTGTAGACTGCTTAGAGCATGTTATTGACAAGCAGGATATTCACCCAGATCAAGACAAGCTCAATTGTATATGGGAATGGTGCATGCCACAAAATTATAATAACATCCAATACTTTGTTGGTCTTGTCAATTACATATTGAGCTTCCTGTCTGATGTCATTCATAGCTTATACTAGGCCACTTATAGCTATGACACAGAATAGGTCACCTTTCAGTTGATGGCCACTTTACCAGCAGTGTTTTGAGATGGTCAAGCAGATCTGCACTAAGATTCTGTTCATTCAACTGATTGACCCAAGACAAAATGAGCCCATCTGGCTCATATGTGACATGTCAAAGACAGGCATTAGGGCCATGTATGGCCAAGGAAGCAGCTGGCAGATATGCTGCCCAGCAGGGTTTATGTTTAAGAAGTTTACCACCACTCAGTAAAATTATGCTGTGCACAAGCTAGAAACTCTAGCAATACTTGAGGCTCTCTTTAAGTGAGAAGATAAATTGATAGGATATTCCATCCATATTATCACCAACCACAAGATGCTTGAGTTCTTTAAAACTCAGGTGAACTTGTTGCCACATCAGCAGTGGTGGATCAACTATATGTTGAGATATCAGTTCAACATCATCTATGTTAAAGGTGAACTCAATAAAATAGCAGACTGCTAGTCTTGCTACTTTAAGAGTGGCATAGTTGGGGAGGTGCATGAGCCTCATGAGTATGTGCAGGCAGACTACCATATTAACTCAGATAAAGAGGACTTACCTCTTCACCAATACTAAGAGCTTAAGAAAGGCAAAGTACTTGCTTCAGAGAGCAGCATGAAGAGTGGGATATAGCTGCTAAACTGATAAGAGAAATGAGGCTAGGAAACTAGCCTTGCATGGAGAGCCCAAGTGCTCTGACTAGCCCTTCATCCTGGCTAAAATGCTAGAAGGTGAATTGCCTTCATCCCAGCCATCTAGCCTGGAGAAGGATGACTTCTATAAGGAAGTGGTGTGAGAGTATAGATGTGACTTCCTATTTGTTGAGGTTATCAGCAACCCTGATGACCATCTGCAATTCAGGCAAGAGCCTGATGATATAATAATGATGGAGAACTGTCAAGGAGTGGCAGTGACCTGCATTTCCTGAGTATAACCCATTGTAATGTGCATTCTGGATCAGATATATGCTCTAGTAGAGCACTTTGGTGCTGCATAGATATTGGGATACATTGATAGATAGTATTGATAGCTATATATAGCCTAAGAGGTTACTAAGTTCTGCATCTCATGTGCAGCATGTCAAAAGGCAAAACTGCCTCCTGGACTTCTTGCTAGAAAACTACACCAGCTACTAATGCCGGTGAAGCCTTAGGACTCAATTAAAATAGACTTTATAGGTCCTTTCTCTGAGTCTAGGAAGTTTGACTACCTCTGAGTAGTAATATGCCATATAACAAGCATGATGTATCTTATATCAGTGCAATAATGACGCCAACTATTGTTGGATGCACTGGACGTTTATGCAGTACAACACTATCTCCAGCACCTGGTGTGTATAATTGTGAGGAGTCCTGACAGAGTCTCAGTATGCTTGAGCAAATGTGATAGAACAACATGCTAGATGATAGCACCTCAGGTACTACCTAGCAAACTGTAAGCGTTAAAGCCTAGACAAAGATATAGAAACAAAGAAGAATAATGCAACACAATGTGTCCATAGGTGGCACTGCAAACAATGAAGACAAGATAGACAATGCTAGTGCCCAACTTAGTAACAAAGTTTTAAGCTAGCACAATTTGAATGCTAAGTATAACTGGGTGCTTGAAAGGTTACAATTTGTTGTTATGTACATGTGAAGTAGCTATCTTTTAAACTATGCGCTATTGTATTTTTCAAGATAAGTTCATTTGCAGTGCTACCACTTAGCACCTCTACTTGTGCTTCCCACTAATGCTGACCTGTCAATGACAACCAGCAGCACATAGATGACAGTGATCAACAGCATTATAACCCACAGCGACCAACAGCATTATAACCCATAGCAACCAACAGCAACTCTAAATTGACTTAGAATTATACTAGTCTGCTCACTTTTAATATAATTCCAATTGGCCAGGCCACTTTGGAATATGGTCAAAAAATCTTTGACAAATGCCATGAGCACTAATGTCAGAGCTACACATTGTATCAATTCCTGATAGGTTCAAATATCAGGTTTGAGTATATTCTATGCCATCATCATTGATTCTTTTAGACTTCTGATTAAGGTGCCTCATCAACTGGCAGCACTTAATGCTAACCCCTTCTGAAATTGATTGAGGTTTGGTTAGAGTTACTTCTTCACTGTTGTGCTAGTGCTATGAGTTCAAAACCTTCTAAGTCTATGAAGTCAACTGATAGTGTGTGCTGAAAGACTAGATGAGGCTGATAAGTAGAGTTTACAATGGAGTGCCAAAGTCAGAGATATCCTAAGTCCTAAAAGATTACTAGAGTCTTCAGTATGTCAAATGTCAGTAAGCTTATAATGTCCCTTAATATGCTTAGCCTGAGTAGAAGCCTATCATTTTTTATCCACTGAAAAATTGACTGTCCTCAGTCAAATACTGTTATTAATTTGACTGTGCTATGATCTATATAATGCTGCTGGCATCTTATAAAAGTTGTTTCTAGACATTTTTTTATGCTCATGTTTTTGTCCCATCTTTTCAGAATGTCTGGCTTTGATCCTTCTGTCCTTCCTAACTTCCTTGCTAAAGCCTCATATTTGTTTAATTGCGCTAAGTCTACCAGTCCTGCAGATGTGCCACAAACTGTCTCTAGCATATGTAATGCAGTTCTATCAGTGGTGGTTGGTGGTACATGGCTCTGACAGTTTCTAGCACAGGGCATCAAAGTTTGTGAGGGGTGTATGGCCTAATACCACAAATATGAAGGTGCCAATTAGTTGTGTCTGTTTGCAGATTTATTTATAAGTTTTAAGTTTGATTTTGATTTTGTGGTGCTAAGGTTCAGCACCGATACTAGGCTCTGTTGTTGTTCAACAAGATTGACACACTATTGGCTAGCACCAAGATTAGCAAAGTAAGTCTTTTCTTCTCTCTCCACATTGACAATATTGATCCTAAGTAGTTGGCCACTACGTTACCCACTGTTGCCAGTCTTTCCAGTGCTCCCTTGGCCCCTACTGCCCCTTCCTCTTCTACTCTTTTTACCACTCCTTCTACTGTTTTATCTATATTAGGTAGTCCTTTTTGTAATATCACCTCTCCTACTCATACTACTCCTCCTTATTCAGCCATCAAATAGATTGCCATTACTTCCAGTGAACCTAGGGCCAGACCGACACGTCCAATTTCCCATGGTTCCCTATGCAATTTTGCTGTTATTGAACGAGTGCCTCCTGCTCATGCTAGCCCTTCCAAATGTACCATGCATACTTGGTTTCTTTTTTCTTTTTTCTATATTGATTTTACTCTTTAGGTTAACTTTTCTGCTTGTGTTGCCCCTTTGTATGTTGTAAGTGCTTCTTTCCAGGTTGTTAGCTCTTAGCATCTGATCTTAATACTTTTAGGCACCTAAACAAACTATGTTTACCGATGCAGAGCTTTGTGACCTTTTGCATTTTTGCCGCAATACTAATGTCATTGATACTGGCATCCCAGCTGGTGTCCAGGTGCTTGGTGCCAAAAGGAAAATTACAGTTGTGCCCCTGGAGCATAGCACATTTAGGGCAAAGATTGGCATGGTGAGTATTTGCTCGTCCTTTAGAGGTTGATGTCATTGCTAACTCCTTTTCTAGTATGACAAGTGCTGGTCTGAAAATGATCCTAAAAGCTGCTAGTTTTCTACTGCCTCTCTTCTTTGTTACCAATGCAATGCGTTGAAACGGGGTTGTGCCTTCAATGGGATTCATACTCATGAGCGCGATAAGGATACTATCATGCAAAAGAACTACAAACATGTGGTATTGATTCATAATGCTCAAGGCTTTGTACTACAGCAACATGATCTAGCAGCTACTTGCCAACCTACTGTTATTAACACTGCAAGTCTAGCACTTTCAACTACCCAGGATAGTATCATCATAGCAACACCCTTTGCTTGGTCTTTTTGTTGTCTTATTCCTCTGAAGTGTAAGCCTGTTGTTGTGTCTCCTAGCAAGAGTTCCAGTAAGTATCATAAATTAGCGCCTGCTACTTCTGTGGTCTTATCCACTACTGAGTTGTCTACCAATGATGGAGAGGATATCAAGAGAGATGCTGAGAGAGAGGATGATGATGAAGCTTTGTGTTAAAAGTGTACCATGTTTCTGAGCCCCTGACTGAGAAACAGGAGACATGTATCATGTGGGCTTGGCTACGCCCCTCCTTAAAATGTTTTTTATTTTCTCTGCCACACCTCAGTTTATACCGCATTGACGTGCACAATACTGAGGTGTGTATCTTTTACCTTTTAGTGAAGTATGATACTCATATTAGTTATCTAGTAACATTTGGTCTATTTAGATAATAAATTAGTTTGTACCGCATTGACATGCACAATACTGAGTAACATTTGGTCTATTTAGACTTTAAATCTGTGTACATCAATTGCTGACACTTTGCCTGAGCCTGTTGTCAATACTCATGCACTGTTGGCAGTGTGCACTCATTTTCTTTGCCTTACTCCTCCTATTGCTGCTAACTCTCGTGAGAGTAGCTCCAGTGGTAACCTGTGCATAGCTTTTTTGTTTGCTTCTCTCTTCCTTTCTGACCCCTTTTGCTAGATTCTCTACTCCTCCTTTGCCCGTTGTTGTAGAGATTTCTCCTGCTGAGGATGTCATGTCTGTTGCCAGCACTACTCCTATTTCTGAGCTGGTTGTGACTAGCGACTTGCCTGCCATCCTTCCTCTTACTCCATTCATTACTTCTCCTTGTAGTCTCTCTTCTTTTCTCAGCACTTGCAAGTCTTCCATAATGTCAGAGTCCAAAGAAACCTTGGTGCCACAGAGTAAGCACTATCACTGTTAGAGCTATTTGCTCTCTTATAGCATCCACCTATCCTCAGCTAAGGCTATGTCCCCCGGTCAGGAGACAAGCACCATGAATGGATGCCCATGCTTTTGTAACTGTTTGAGTGCACCCATGCCTTTTCATTTCTTCTCCCCTTTTCTGACTTTTTGATAAGTATGATCCCTTCTGGACACCTTCCCCTGCTATATGTGTTTCTGGTGATGCCTTCCCTTGGCTCAGAAATGACTTCTCCTATTCTGTCACTCCCTTCTGCCCTTCCACAGATCTTTGTCAGCAACTCCACTATATTGAGGATGCGACCAACATTGTTAGTTGTAAGCTTGCCAACCTGCATCCTCATGTTGCTATTTTAATGTGCCATAAGCTCTTTCTGCTCAAGCTCCATGATAACATTACTGATGCGGTTGAGTGGCAAGTGAGTAATGACATTCAGGACAGGGACTTGCTTCCTTTGGATGATCCTGCTCTTCCTAAGTATGATGCATAGTTGCCAGCCCTTAACGCTTCAAATTCTTGAACTTTTGTTAAACTTTGATACATAGCATATGATGTAATCCTGTACTAAAATAAACCTCTTCTCTCTTTGTGCCAACAATGTCAGTTTGTAAGTAATCAAAAGACAAATAAAATGAAATAAGAAAAAGGAGAAACGCTCAGTAGATTATTATAGCACAAAAACCTCTTTGCTGGCACAACCCAATAGCTAATACCATGCCAGCCTAGAAAGAATTGAGTATTGTCTGTAAGTAATAAGTGGATCCATGTAAGAAGTTTAATGTATAAAAAAATAGAGTGCCACTGATTGCTTGTGGCTATTTGATGATAGTAGATATAAGCACTAGATCTCGAATGTCAACTTCCTCTTTGTGCTGTCTAAAAATGAGTCAAGCATATCCTATTAGCTAGTGCCCTTGACAGGGTCCAAGTCCCTTGAGAAGTGTTCTCCCATACTGTCGCTAGTTGAAATGCTGCTCTATGTCCTATAAATTGCCTATGCATCAACTGAATCTCATCAGTCTTCATGATAGAAAGCCCAACTGGCATAGTGTGGACCTTCTGTTGTGATTGAGTTCATGTAATGATTGATTCCCCCACCTTCCTGGAGCATACTACTTCTTTCTTTCACCACTACTTGGCTAGCAGGATGCTAGGACTGGCTAATGGGATTGTCAAGTTAGGTTGTTGTTGTCAGCTACTGCATGTGGCTTGCAAGATTTGGGATAATGATGTGCCTAAAACCCATTTCAGTATAGAGAAGTCCTGGAGTTGGATTTTTCAGGTGTGCTATTGCCTTTTTCTTCCACTTCTCTTCTAATAGTCACCAAATAAAGCAACTTTCACTCAGCAAGACAACTGATTATCTGGAGCTGCTGCTAGAGGAAAGCTACTTCCTGGTCTGTCAGTTCATCACCTCTTTTCTCCTTTCTTAGCTAGCCATATCACTCTGCTAGGCTCCCTGCTCATCTACTAGTGGTTGTCCTTTTTGTGGTCTTCCTGAAGGATGGATGCCTCCTTGCAGGCATCTCCTGTTGCCCAGTCCTTGATGCATGTCTGCCTCCCATGTTGATTATATGAGGCAACTCCATCTTTTTTGTAGCGCCACAGAACTGACAGATTTTAGATATTTGATTTTTGTGTTGTAGAATATGAAATGTATTGTCTGTTGCTGCCCCCTCCATGATTGTTGTGCACATATTAGAGTTCCTAAGTCCCTTTGACCCTGCAAGTAGCTGGAAGTATATTTATGGCTTCTGGCTACTGTGTATGTCAGTATCACACCATGTCAGTACCTTTCTCCCTCATCAAAAACTCCTCTTCCTCCCATTGCCTAGCAGTTCTTGATCACATTGAACTCTTTCTGGCACTGCTGCCTAATAGTGGCTTTCTCCATCAGAACAGCAACCTTCTTACTCTAATTAGACACTATCAGATTCTTCTGGCTGCATCTGAGAAATAGCTGATAGAGCCTGACTCTAGGCAAAATGCAGTAAGCTCCTCTTAATGCATCTTTTGAATGAAGTCAATGAGTGCTGTAGTCTCCCATTTCAGGTAGTCCAACATGTTTAAAATGCCTGTTGCACAAGACTGGAAGCATGGTTAGTCTCCATAGCTACCTCTTGGTCTGCTAACTCTCATTTAAAAAGGGACTTTTGTGGCTTCCCCTGCTAGACCATATTACCACAGAGGTCTGCAACGTGGTGCTTGCACATGCCATTCTCTCTTTTACATTGCTAGCTCTTTGTTCTGAAGAGACAAGATTGCCTCCTTCTTTGTTGACTCTGCCCAGCTTTTCTATCTTTCCTCCAGTCTGACCCTCCTACACCACCTCTAGGCGCTCCATTAGCACCTTCTCCTCTGGAAAGACCACACCATGCACCACAGTATAAGTGCTGTGAAAGGCATGTTGGAGGACCTTGTCAAAGAGTGTAGTGTATTTTGTATCTGTATTTGTAGACTGCTGTAGTCCTGCTGCCCTTGTTATATGATATATTTAACTTATTCTTTTACAAGTGTTGTCAACATTCTTGTATGATTAAGAGCACTAACAGTTTAGCACCTTATTCTTTGTCTTTGTTTACTGCTCATTGTTATTATTCAGAATAGTCTTGTTGCCATCTACTAACTCAGTCTCCTCAAGCTCTTGAAGCTTGGCTGTGTCAATTTTTAGTGCCGACAAAGGTAATGAAATGTGTTTATGTGCTAAGTAAATAAGTCGGAATGCTGCTACTAGTCAATGCAAAACTGAGCTGTCCAACTTGCAAAGTATGTAGGCACCTTCTCTATTTTGAGAAACTACTATGAGAGGTCCTAGGTATTGAGGTCGTATCTTTTTATTATAGATAACTTCAATTTTGGAGTTGTGCACTAGTACTAGAGCACCAGCTGTAAAGTTATAATCTCAAATTGTGGCACTATGCTTGTTTTCAAACCATAGTGCAGCCTGTTGTTGAGCTTGAAATACTGTCTTGTGTAAGCACTTGAAGTCTTCCATACATTGTTGTAAGTTCACAGCTTGCCTAGCAATCATGTTAATAGAAGCTAATACCAAGTTCAGTGGGAGTTATAAGTAAGTTGCTTCCACAATGTCTGCTGGTAGCAGGGGATGAGTGCCAGTTGTAGCATAGTAAGGTGAACAGCCCATCTTCTTTTGTACGGTAACTTACTCAAACCAGAAGACCAAATAAGTTACTTTACTCCAGTGACTCTCATTACCATCTACCACCTTAGATAGAGCCTGTCAAATGTCAAAATGCAGTTGCTCCACAATGCCATTAGTGCATTTGTTGTATCCTGTGACTTGAATGTGCTGAATATTGTACTTCTTTATTAGATAAGTAAGTGCCTTAACTATAGGTGTTCCATTGTCTGTAACAATCTCGTGAAGGGCTCCCCATCTGCAGATAACGTCTTCAAAGAGCCACTTAGCTATAGCATCTGTGTTTTCTCATTGGAGCATACAGAACTGGAGCCAATATACCAAGGAACATCTTCTCTGGATAATGTACTTGTAGCACTCTGACTTGGGCATATGCATAGTGTTGATGTATATTTTTCCAGATAACAATGCTGGGGTTGCTACTGTTGGAGGAATAAGAACTTGACAAGTCTGCTGGACTTAGCAAAGATGACAAGTGCAAATATACCATGCAATATCAGTGCTAACTTGAGGCCACCAAAAATATTCTAGTAGGTTTGTCCTAGTCATGTAGAGGCCTCAGTGCTCCAAGTTGTCATGCATAGCACGTAAAATTCTGATATGACTATCAGATTTGATTACTAGCTTATGAGTGCCAGCCTTATTTTGGTGCCAAAGTCAGTTTTCTGCTAAGAAGAAGGTTGTTGCATATTAGATAAACATGGCATATTCTGTATCTATAAGGTCTGGTGGTTGCCACAAATCCTTTAGCCACTTTCAAACCTAGTCAATTTGTTGATCTTCTGACTTAGCTTTGGTGCTTTGCAGTACTGCCAAATATGGTAGGTTTTAGTTGTCTTCCTGCAAGGGTCTGGGTTCCTCAACTATCTTTAGATTGTTAGATGGCTTAGCAACATTATAGATACTGGCTGAGTAAAAAGTTGATGGTGCCTGATATGGTTTAGGTTAATATGGTATAATAGGGTGTAGCCAAGTTAAGACTGGCTGGTCTTCGTAAAGTAAGGGAATGGGTAGCTGAATAAGATGCATAAATCTATATAGCTGGTCGATCCAGTCATTAAAAATGTTGTTGTTACTATTATTTGATGCCTTGTCATCCAGTTGTCGTAGTCATTGTGATAATTTGTCCAGCCTGTGAAACATGCTTTTTACATGTACTAGTTCAAAATAAAACATTAATATCACTACCACTCAGCAATTCATACTAGCCAATGGTTAGATGTCCAGATTCTATAGCATCTCTTTGATGTAGCATGCATCAACCTTGACAATCGAATTTCTAACCCTATAAGGTACATTTATAGCATCTAAAATGATCAAAACAAGCCATATAACTCTAGCTTGGGCTGACTGTAGCGTGATTCTCTGTTGTTAAGGGTAATTGATCTGAAGTGATTGTAGTGCCTAATTTTTTGATTTGTGCTGTTGCACTGACATAAAGAGAAGCCAACTGCAATGTATGATGTGTCAACAGCAAGTATAACAGGATTGGAGATAGTATAGTTGATGGGTACCAATGGCTTTGCTTCCTGTAGCACCTTCACTAGATTCTTTTGAGCATTAATTTGATCTGGTCCAAACTCAAAGAGTACTCCAAAATGGGTTAAGCAATTAAATGCATGTGCACAATGAGTGAAATGATGAATGAACATGCAAAGGACTTCTATGGTGCCTAAAAATGCACATACTTCTGAGAGGTTATAGCACACTCCCCATCTCTCAAGTGCTAATTGGCTTTCCTCAGAGATCCTGCCTTCTAGTGTGCAGACGTGCCCTAAAATTTTAAATTGCGGTACGCATAGAACCAGCTTGTGACCTGAAAACGTCCTGCTACAATATTTCATGCACTGGAGTACTTGGTTGACCAGATGAAAGAAGTTCCAAAGTGCTATGCAGATGTTTGAATTTTTCAGGTGCACTTTAGGCTTGCCATTTACAAGGCACCAATCTTTTGGACCTTTAACACCTATGTTATCAATGAAACTTAACACATGATGAGGTATCTTGGACTGTAGGATAAACGTAATATTGTCGTAAAATATAGATACTAAATTTGTCCATCCCATAGAAAGTGCAACTAGTCATAGCGCTCTAAATGGCATTTGAAATGTCATCAAGTCCTGAGAGGAAGGGTGGATTAAGTGCTCATTGTAGCCAACATATAAATCCAGGGTAGCACCACATATGTGACCCATGAAAGATTCAGTGATGTGATTGGAAAAGGGTGGTATCCCCGAATGATGAATTGTGACTTTGTTTAGCAGCTCTAAACTGTGAACTAGAACTATGCATAGCTTCCTATTTTTCTTTAATACACAAAACTACCTTGATTGATAAGCTGAATTGGAAGGCTTATATATGCCAGCTGCTATTTTAGAGCAAATAATTTGACATACTTCAGCTTCAATTCCTAGCAGTATAAGTTGGTTATGCTCAGTCCATGGTATGTGGGGTATAGTTGGTATAACTATCGGTGAAAAGAAGTTAATTCTTAATTTACCGTGCTCTGAATCCTTCCAAGCAAACACCTTGTTTTGTTTCTGCATAAGGTCAACCAATACATCAAGTTCTGCCACCGATAAGAATCCTGTATTGTGGGTGCTAAGAAATAATGCTTTTTGTTCTGTTGTAAATTGTCCTGTCAGTTTGAAGGATGGATGATTCAGGTTGAGTTCAGGCAGGGTAGCTAGTGGGTTGCCTGTTATCTTTCTTTCAATGCAAAATTCCTCAGGTATGGCACTTGCTACCAGTTTTGTTTTAAGCATTACTGGCTTGTACTTCTTCTTGACCTGAACCCCTTTGTGCTTAGGGATACTATTGTTAGCAAGTGAATTCTAAGTAGAACTTTGGTTTCTAGTGAAACCAGATATCAAAGGTTCTTAAGAATCAGGTGTGGAAATGAAATAAGTGTCTGTCAAAAGGTTTTTAGTAATATCCAAAGCTGTTAGATATAGGTATGATAAAGTTTTGCTAGTAAGCAATGACAAAGAATTCAAGATTTCATGGGCTAAAAAGATATGCAATACAAGAGTTACTTGTCCAGTCTGATGATTATAGTCTGAAATAAGTGCTTCATCTCCATGATCCTCATCACTCATCTCCTTGATGGCACCACAAAACACTTGCAAGGGTCATCACTGACATAAGGTTGCTTTCTAGGTCCTGGCTTCTGGAATTTTCCTTGAGGAAATGTTGGTACTGTTCTCCTGACTCCAGAATTAGGATTGCTAATGGTTAGTGTCATTTTGTCTTTGGACATTGTCTTACGCTAACATGTCAAAGTGTCTTTCTAATAGTAAGTCATATGCAGGTGATCTGAAAATGTGAATTTGGAGGTAGAATGTAAGGTTGCCAATAGCACACAGAACATTGCAAGCAATTTTCAAGGATTGATCAATGGTGCCATTAGTGCTCTGCATATTAAGAATAATTGATGGATTGTAAATGATGCTAAGCTTGTTAGCAACGTTGATAAGCCTGCATTGTGACTGGCTACAAATAGCACCAATACCCACACCTCACATTAGCCCACTAGTACCACCAGAAGCGCCATGCTCTAGCACTTCCAGCACTATTTTTCCCATATTTTTACACTAATAACTCGCAGCTACAGACTTTAGTTACTCTCAGACCACTTTTTATGGCACCATATCTTCTTTGCACCACTGTTGACATTTCACCACACCTTGCCACTTGCACTCCAAGGCTATACATTTACACAGACACTTGGCATCAGTCAATCTGGCATAATGCTCTTAGCCAGTGGCAGCGCTTACAGGATGGAATGATAAAGTATTTCCATGACAGCATCAATATGGACCTTTTTACTATACAATTCATTTCACATCATTTACTTACATTCCCATCAGTTCACTAAAACAATCCACTGTTCATCAGACATTGAGATGAGTCTTGAGATCTTGCCACTTCTCTTTGTTCATACCCAACTGCTGGCAATGTTCCTGTTCTGTGGTTGCTTGAGTGAGAACATGTGTGAACTTTCTGGTGGATACTGCTTGAATGGGCTTGTCATCATTGGAGTCAGAACTGTCAGTATTGGAGGCAGCATGTGAATCATGAGCAAATTTGGCAGCAGCAGCATCAGAGTCAGAAGTAGATGAAGAGTGGTTGCAATGACAATGTCAATCGGTGGCCTCATTGATGATCTTGTCCTTTATCTTCTGTGGCATGTCCACAATGCATCAAGAGGAGGGGTGTCTAGAAAGGCTACAATAGTGGCAGACATCCTTGTTATGAGAGTTGAGCCACTCATATCTTAGTGCCTCATCATCATCTTTTGAGCCTTTTCCTTTCCTTCCCTTCTCCTTTGTGTTAGAATCTGATGATCCTTAAGAAACACAGTAAGTATATTCCTTAGTCTTGTATAAGTGACTAGGTGCTACCTAAGAAACACAGTAAGTATATTCTAGGTAGCATTAGTTATGTGCATGGGGATGTAGGCATTATTTATGCACCCTCAGTCTTGTATAAGTGACTGAGGGTCATTTCTATGTTGAATCTACATTTATACATTCATGGAACAATGGTAGCATTGTCAGTTACACATGTGATATAATATGAATGGGTGGCCACTAGTGTGATATGTGTAAAGGGTTGGATCAAGATGGTTATGACATTGTAGTTGATGGTGTCCTGATTATCACCATGCTAACACTTTGCCCTACTGTACATTGCCCTAACCTCATCTGCTGCATCAGGATTGAGTGCAATACATGTGTCTTTCTGATCAGTAAGTGTCTTCTTGACAGTGGCAAGCAAAGGTTTCTCTGACTGAGTGGTGAGAAGAGTGCAAAAAATAGAGAAGTCAGGATGGAGATTCATAAGAATGGAGTAAATAACATCAATGAGAGAAGGAGCATGGCCAAGCACAGTGAGAGTGTTGTGAGCAGAGACAATGTCCTGGATGTACACTGAGACTGGTTTTTCAATATTGTGGATGAGATTATACAGGTGCTTCTTGAGCTCAAAGCACTTTGCACAGCTGTCCTTCTGAAACTCAGTTTTGAGACTGATCCAGACAGCATTAGCAGTTTGAGCAGGGTTGGTGTTCTTGAAGTGAGTATGGATAATGTAGGTAGAGGAGATGGTCTTGTAGAGGATGGCATGAGCAGACTAATCATCTTTGCACCAAAGAGCAGCAGCAGAAAAATCACTCAGGATGTCTCACTCTTGATGTGTGCCAAAATGTCATGCCCAACAAATACCATCTCCAGCTCCATGACCCAAGCATTATAGATTGATCCATCAAACTTGTTGTCTTTGAATGTGTGAAACATTTCATAATGAGAAGGTGCCATGATTAGAAGTGACGAAAATTTTAATCAAGGAATAAACTGTGTGCTGAATTTGTATGCAGGCAGGGCCCATAACCTGTTGGAGGGCTAGAGTGACAAAAGCTGACTGTGGAGAATGCAAGGGTGGCCATGAGAGGCAGGAGAGCTAACCAAAGACTATTCAAAGCTGACCATCAAGGAAGAACATGATAAAACACAACTTGTTTATTTGGTTATGAATGCAGGCAGTACTGACTTGTAATTACACAATTATAATGCGATGCACCTCTCACCGAATCCAACCTTTGACATTCCATCCCTGTGTCAATTTTGACCTCATCATGCACACCCACATTCATTTCTTATACAATTCACAGCTTTTTTCTTATCATTAGTTAAATCGATCCAACTACTGGTCTGATCCTTTCAACTTCATGCTAAATGACTACGATACAAGAGGGCAATGACAATATGCACCATAATGCTTGTTAGCACTCACCTATTTCTGAGCAAGCCATCCTTACTTATCAAGAAATTCAGAACATTTACCTGAGCGAGGGGTTATAGACACAGGAAATATTTTAGGCCTCCTATAAGATATTTATAGTCAACCTGAATGTCATTATCAAGAACAATCAAGTAAAAACACCTGATAAACCCATCATGGAATGTCAGCTTCGGTACTCCACCCGTAGGTGTAGACTTTGGTGTGACGTTAAAGCACGCGATTACCGACGAGATAGTTATGAACAGTGCTGCTTCCGCAAATTGTCGGCCAGGGCAGGATCTAGTGGGATAAAATTATCAGAGAACAGTAAAAAGAAGAGCTCGTAATAAATTTACCTTTTGCCGAAGCCCCAAGCCATATTCAATACCTCTCTGCACCGGGCGCCTTCATCGCCTAAGAAACGTTCAGGCACAAAGTTATCAGGATCAGCGAAAATCCCGGGATCACGGAAGATGAGCCTGGTGGCTTCAGTGATTATTTCCTTGCATAGTGACGCAAGACACACGCACCATAGGTTAGCACAAACCATAGATCCTTTGGGAACAAGCACCCCATTATAGATATCGTCCTTGGCTACGCAGTGCGGCAGACCTACGACCAATGCCAGGTCAATCAGCACAGTGGTACTCACTTCTTTTACGAAGTACCTACCGAGCGGGGTAACAGTGTTATATCTCAGAACCTCCAAAATTATCGCATTGATATATGAAAGCCTCTCCCAATCATCAAACGTTGGAAGCCTCTCCCCTTCAGTGACACGATCTATATCTTCTTGGGCTTTTTGCATGACACGTGGGTGGAGCGCCATCAGTGCAAAGAAACAGCGCAGGGTGCAGCTTGTCTGTGTAGCAGAACAAGGTCAGTTCAAAGTGAAAGAATTACATATATATCACATCTATAAGGCTTACAGAGTCTGTAGCTGCGGCGTATGTTACCGATGCGCAATCCATGATGAGCTCTTCCTTCTGCTTGACTTCGTCAGGTGAAAGAGAAACCTCAGAAGCAATATCGTCCAAGGAGGTCGAGACGAAACATGGGACAGCGGACCCATCATGCTTTATGAATTGAAAGAAGTAGGACTAAATCAGCTCTATCTGTCGCTAGAACACGAGGATCACGCACTATCTTTTGTTTGGAACGCATGAAGGGATCAACTCTGCATGAAGTAAAGACCTTCTTGATCTCATTTGTTATCCTGTCGAGGCCTGAAAGTGATAAGAGGGTCGGCCAGTTCTTAACTATTAATACGAGTGTTATCTGCATAGTTGCTAGAATGCATCACATTACTTACGATTGGGGCTTGCTTCGATCAGAAATGCTAACGGTCCATTAAGTTTCTCGGCTTGCTTAAACGATCGCTCCATTTCGTAGACAATGGGATCGCCAGCACCGGATACACGATAACCATAGGTTCCCAGCAAAATAGAGCTGGAGGTATGTCTATGGGGCAATTGTTAGTTCGTCGACAAAATTATCAAAGGGCGACTGACTGCTTGATATGATCCTCAAGGTCATCAGGCTTCTTTAAAAGGTTTGTGAGCAGAATACGAGACTCTTCCTGTTGATGATATCTATGTTTGACCGACGCTGGGCCGGAGAAATACCGTTGGACTGTGGTTCTTCGAGTTCGTTGCGCTTCACCAGAAATGTACGTGAGTACCCAGTCTAGGTCACAACTGTATGATGTGATTGTTGTGAGTGTGCCTTAATAATGCGAAACGTTTTTAAGCCTTACAGTTCTTTCATGCCCATTAACGGTCGGTTAGAATAAATCCCTGATCTTTCGTCCAGCAGGTCCCGAACAGCCTTCAACGAATTTAGCACAATTATGGGGGTTCCCAGCATGGTAAGGTATGTAATAGGACCTGGTCAAAAACATGAAGTGTTGTTGTCTTAGCAAGTTTCCAAGAATACCCCACCCACCATATTTCTTGGCCCAAGCCTCATAAATAGGCCATTCATCTTGTTGTGGAATCTGAAACATATTTCCAAGCAAAGGAAGCGGACGGGGACCAGCTGGCAATGGTGTTCCTCCTCTCGTCCTTAAGAGAAGATAGACAACCCATGCACTACCAAGGGCAAGAATAGCCCCATCCTTAGTAGTCAGAGACAGCAGAAATGTTGAGATACTTGTGACCATGATTGAGATGAATCGAATTGTTGAGAGGACAGCAGAAAGGGTCACTTAAGGATGCGCAACCTGTCATATGACTACCAATCACTGATCGCGAGAAGAATGATCCATGAAACTCATGCGTGTCAAATTTACATGGGTTCCATACTTATGTTCTGATTGTGTGTGGAGCACGGCAGACGACTTGGGGTCCTTATTGATTGATCGTATTGTTATCGTTTCATATTCAATTCACAAGGCGGTCAGGGCAACTGCGTTCCAGGCCGTCGATTGCTTCGCAATACTACTACTACTCCTTGTAGAGTTCCATTTTCAACTTTGCTTCCGAAAAGATGCTCTCTCAACAAAGTTGGGTCGCCATCTTTGTCCTCAACGTTGCCTTCATTATCTCGCGTACCTATTTATGTAGCATTGGGAACGTGAAACACAGTAAGCAGCATCCAAACTGACTTTGATTTCTTTCCTTACACCAAAATAGCTTACATCGGTGAAGACCATCCCCTGCGACTTCCTATCAAGTTAGAGCCAGTGCAAGCTCAATTCGACTGCTCTATCCGTTACTCCCTCAATAGCTCCGTTGCGCGAGAGGTTTGGACCAAGTCCACCGACACTAAAAGTGGGGGCATGGTTCGCCTTGGGCCTGATCGTCGTGTCTTTGCAATCGCCATGTACCACCAGTTGCATTGCCTCGCCGGTCTTAGCAAAGCATTAACTGCAACAAACAGGACATCAGCCTCCGATGGACATGTGGGACACTGCTTGAATTACTTACGCCAGGTATTTGAATGCTCCGCAGATGCTACGGAGGAGCCTGTGGTTACAATTGCAACGCTCAAGAGCCAAGGTTGCGCACCTTCGTTCATTAGGCAATGTTCCAACTGGAGTATTTTATATGACTACATCGCGTCCAACTATATTGCATTTCATGAATTCAAGGTCAAAAATGGGACTTGGAGCTGTGAGTAACCTTGTGGTTATCCTGAGACTTCAACTGATATATATCGAGCAGGTACTGGGGCTGAGCATATCGAAAACGGGCCAGGGCCCTCAAATCAGCAAGCTCAATCCAACTTATGCGCGTTGAGTGCCTCTGGTCAAGATATTGCGGATGCACATTCTCATTAGCTATCATTGTGTCTTACTACAACTAAGCTGCATATCTTTGGATAATGCTCCATTGCCAAGTTTGTCATAGAAACTTACTGGATGGAATTCTCATTTCAACGCTCAAAATAGACATCTCGTGACTTGAAATTTTGATATGATATCCTCATTTTTCCTCTAAACTCTGAATAGAATCCTTTATACAATTGCTTTGAGTGAACATGACTGATTTTCTTAATGATAAGTTTTTTTTTAGCAATCTGCAAGTGGACTTGGACCTTTTTTCCTCCTTAATTAGGTTGTTAGAGTTTGGACTGTATCATGGATGTCTATACAATACAATATCAGTTGTGATACTGTAGTGTTATGGTCAGTTGATTGTAACATCATCTGTTGACAAGCCTGCATCATGGCTGGCTACAGATAGCACCAATACCTGCACCTCACATTAGCCCACTGGTACCACCAGAGGTGCCATGCTCTAGTGCTTCCAGCACTAATTTTTCCATATTTTTACACTAATAACTCACAGCTGTAAGGGTGACCTCTAGAGGCTGTGGCTCAGTCACACAGCTGGCAGAGGGAGATCCAAAGTGTATTAGAATATATACTGACAATATCATGATAGCTACTCACCTGGCAGAGGGAGATCCAAAGAGAACAAGTCTAGGGATTCCCTATGCCAGGTTGAATGCTTCTGGGGCCTCTGAAGCATGGGAAACAACTGTACAGTACAACAAAACCTTAAAAGCTCAAAAATTTATATAAGCAGTCTGGAAGCAGTGCTGAGGGGCCTACACTTGTCTGAATAGTAGCTATAGAACCAGAGCACCTCAAGGGCTGAGAGTAGTACTAACAGATAGTGTTGAAAGAATAGAAACAGTAAAATGAAATAATGTCAGAAGAAATAAGAGAAAGAATGAAGGGAGAGTGAAGAGATAAGGAGTGAGAAAAGGAAGAAATGAGGAGTCCCCTGACAACAGCTACAGCCTCCAATTACTTCAGGACCACTTTTTATAGCACCACTTATTCTTTGCACCACTGTTCATTCCTTGCTGCACCTTGCCACTTGCATTCCAAGGCTATATGTTTACACAGACACTTGGCATCAGTCAATCCAGAATAATGCTCTAAGCCAGTGGCAGTGCTTACAGGATGGAATGATGAAGTATTTCCATGACAGCATTATTATGGACCTTTTTACTCTACAATTCAATTCACCGCATTTACTTACATTTTTATCAGTTCACCACCCTCTAGCGGTGCTTAGCCTCTTAGCATTGGCTAACTTTCTTTATTATAAATACTTACTTTTTGTTAGTAGTACAGTATCAATCTGGCAGGAAGAGATTGTATCCCAACATTTTGGTCACTATATGCGACAGACTACTCTTTGTTGACCATATCAGCAGTAGGATTCTGCTTTAGTTTTCTCTCTCTCTCTAGCACCTTGCAACTACGGCTTGGCATTTGTGCTTAGATCTGCTAAGCAATCTCATCTTTTTATTATCTCATTCTAGGTGCTAACACTTAGCACCTCTTAGCAATCCTCTCCCACACCTCTTAGCACCTTCCTTAGCGACTTTCCTGCACCTCTTAGCGCTTTCCCTTAGCAACTCTTAGCATCCTGTAGCTATGTTTTGGAGCCTTACACAAGTGTCTTCAATCACTCACTTTCCTTGCCACCAACCTCTTGCCTGCCATGTGTTCTCTGGGATCTGTCCAGGACTCTCTCACACACTTAGCATGCCCAAAGCTATATCAGCTAAGTAGCTGTACTAGTGATAGTGCATGCAGTACTCAGTTCGATTTGGGCATCATCACCATATATATGCATATTTGTACCATTGTTTGAGTATGATGGGTGGTGGCCAGGTGTGAAATAAAGGTGGTGCCTGGGCCTATCACAATGTGAAAAGTAGTGCCTGGCCCAGCATGGCATTTGTTGTGGTGATGTCATCACTTCCAGTCTAACATAGATTACTGTACCATTCCAATCAATTTAAACAAAGGTGTGACCTGGTCTTAAAAATTTTTTATTCAAACAAACCTGAAGGTATATAATAAGAATTAAAAGAGTAATGTGGCAATGCCAGGGGCCAAACATTGAATTATGAGCAGAGAATGAATGCAGTTGGGAGGGTCAAAACTAGAACTGACAAGTAGAGCTTAAGAATTATAAAGGATAACCATGTAGAGAATATGGGAGAAGGAGTGGCATATGAAAAAAGACAATGAGATAGAGGTAATGAGTAGCAATGCTTAAAGAGCCAACACTTGTCAAAATTGTGGGAAGAGAACTGCTGCAGTCTGAGGGCTAAACTGGAACCAATACATGAGCAGAGTACAAAGGAAAAACAGAAAGAGAGTGACTAGAGAAAAAATGAAAAAAAGTCCCTTGACAGCTGCTGACTAGCTGAAGAGAGGTGGTCTCTTGAGTGTATCTACAGAGAGCTACCAGTAGAGAGTTAAAAAGAGGAGGTGCAAGAGAGAAATACAACTAAGTGAGAGAGAGGTGGAATTTGATAGAAGAAGAAAGAAGTCTTCTGATACATGCTTTGCTAGGAAAATGTAGAACCTGATTAGAAATTGTGCTGAAGCTAATGTAAATGGCTGTATAATGTAATTAGCTTGTTCATAAACTTGATTCAATTTTCTTTTATTGTAGAAAAAGTGAATTTTATTTGCCTATTCATTTCTTCAATGCTACATTGTATCTGAGCAGTTGATTTCTTTGTATTAGCTGAGGAGATAGTACACTTAAGCATATGCAGATGATGTAACAATAACAGATACTTCAAATTAGCATAGAATGTGGAAGAGTTGTAAAAGCTAGAAAGATAAAACACATGTTCTAAAAAAAGATGTAGATAATTAGTAGTATTGGTGAGACATGAATAGTTCTCATATCATGAAATTTTAAAGTATATGTTGTCCTAGTATCCAAGGCAATTTCATATAAATATACAAGGCTCTAATAAACCTCAACTTGAAATATAATCCTTCTACTGAATATAAAAGTTGCTTTGTGCAATTCTTTGTCAATTCTTGTTGGAATGTGAGTATGTTAATAACTTATTTCACATGAGAATGCATTGACATATTGATGTATCAAATGTGCTGTGTGCAAAACAGCCCATGAAGAGCTTTTGAAAAATCTAATGTTATATATGTTCAATATTTGAAGCAGATATTTATTTTGAGAACTAAGACTATAAAATGTGTAATTAAAGAGAACTTGCAATGGAATATTGGACAAATTTGTCAGGAAATTGGTTCTCAGACCATCTACTCTAGCCCTGCTTAGTCTGTATTGATGTTGGCACCCTTATTTAGCCACCATCCAGACTACTCAGCCCTATTTCTACTCCCTTATTGTGTTGACATCATTATTTGACAGGTCAGCTAGTCTTTAGACCCATACTACTTGCTGGCAGGCCTTTATACCATTGGCTGGCTTATTCATGCTGACTGTTGCTTATTCAAGTTATAAGTAGGACTGGTGGATAAAACATCCCAGTCCTGGCAATAGCATTGCTTCTGTTCCTTCTTTCACTCCTTATCTCTTCACTCTCCTTTCATTCATTTTTTATTTCTTCTGTCATTCTCTCATTTTACTATTTCTACTCTTTCAACACTATTTGTTAGTACTATTTTCAGCCCTTGAGGTGCTCTGGTTCTTTAGCTACCATTCAGACAAGTGTGGGCCTTTCAGCACCACTTCCAGACTGCTTAGATAAGCTGGAGTTTGCCTTTCTGACTTCCAAAGTCTGGAGTTTTCCTGCCTTATCTGTACAGTTGTTTATTTAGGCAATTTTTGAGTTTTTAAGGTTTTGTTGTACTGTACAGTTGTTTCCCATGCTTCAGAGGTACAGTTGTTTATTTAGGCAATTTTTGAGTTTTTAAGGTTTTGTTGTACTGTACAGTTGTTTCCCATGCTTCAGAGGCCCCAGAAGCATACAACCTGGCATAGGGAATTTTAAGGTTTTGTTGTACTGTACAGTTGTTTCCCATGCTTCAGAGGCCCCAGAAGCATACAACCTGGCATAGGGAATTCCTAGACTTATTTCCTTTGGATCTCCCTCTGCCAGGTGAGTAGTTATCATGATATTGTTAGTATATATTCTAATACACTTTGGATCTCCCTCTGCCAGCTGTGTGACTGAGCCATAGCCTCCAGAAGTCACCCTTATAGCTTCTGGGTCTACACACTAGCATGACTGTAAGCTCCTCAATGATGATCTCATCCTCTGCTTTCATCCTTCCACTCTACTCCTTGTTGCTGGCCTGCCTTCTTGCTTGCCAGCTGCTTGTCACTGTGTTCACAGGGTGCTTTCTCTCCCTTGGTGCTGAGCTGAGTGGTTCATGTGTTTGCTTAGCTTTCCATGATGAAGTGTCTTCTTGCACAAATATGAATTCTATTAAAAATTAGCTCAGTAAAAATCCTTGGCATAATTGTGGCTGATAGCCATAATTTCAATGCTTTTGAAGGTTTTATGCAATGAGCATGCCCAGAAACATTGTAAACTTGTCATGAGCAGCTATATGCCCTGATATCCTGCACCCCTAACCCAACTGTCTTTCAAACTTTTCTGTAGAGTTCCAAACCTATACAGCTTGTGAGCATGTAGCAGGCCATGAAAGATTATGTTTCATGCAATGTCAAGAGAGGATTACTGAAGGACTTGCCTGCTGAAGCTTGAGTTTGTTAGAATCTAACCAGTCTATCACGGTTTATACCTAGTGAGTAACATGTAAGTTAATCCCTCAGAACGTGTCAACAAGCTATATTGATGAATACCTAGTGAGTAATACGTAAGTTAATCCTAGGTATCATAGTCAGCGGTCTGTCTGTATGTATGAGAGTAAGTAATGTGTATCAGAACGTGTCAATGAACTAAGGGTACTGGGTATCCGTAATGCGTTTAATATAGGTGTGTGTAGACAAAGCAGTCCGGTGGCCAGGTGTGTCGTGATGTGGTACCCTGTCACAATATCACATTATTGTTCCAACAGAGTTCACACCATCACATAACTTGGAAAGGTATAGACCGGTAAGCGATGTCAATCAACAGTGATTCACAGGTGTCTTACTTGACAGGTCGACTCAAGTGACTCGTGTCGATACATTCTCTCTTTTTACTTGTGATTTCTGTCACTTGATTTGATGACTTGACCGATCATTCGGATTGTGGACTGCTGGTTTCATATGTAGGACGACAACATATAGCTACCACTACTACATGGTTTTACGACCAGAAAAAAGATTGTTAAAAAAATCTGGGCTGTTAGGGATATTGTTCCGAGACGAGAATAGATTAGTCGCTGCTGTAAGTGTCATTTGGTTTTCAAAGGAACTCGGCTAGCATCAGTCGGAATCAAACAACTGCCGGTGATGGATGCCATCAGTATACACGTCAAGTCATCGGTTGTTGGCAGAATGGTTGGGAGTTGGTCAAATTGACAGATCTATACAACAATTGATAAGCGATGGTGAATACATTAGGAAATGATAATGCAGTTTCATCCCTAGCAAACATTCTCCTGGTGTTGCAATTACGTACGGTCGAAATGGCTCGCGGTCTCCTGCGCTATTATGAACCATGATAGTGGTAACCTTATGAAATCAGGATCAATCAACAATCTGATGCAAAAAGTCGATGTGGATAAAACAGAAAGCTCAAATTCTACCTCCCTACCAATAAGCATATCTCTTCCTGTATCGACTGGTGCTTGCATACATTGGTACTAAAGATGCTGTTCTTCACACGGCGCGGTCACCGTGTGACTCTGTCAACCTCTGACCTCGGTGACGAAGAAGGTCTCCTTGAAAGTCAGTTTCATCGGCTAACCATTGAAGAGCATCTGACAGATTTTGGTGTAGAGGGCACCTCGCCGGTGGTTCCGATGACAAGGTTGCCAAAGATAGCAACTTTGCTGGCGATTGTATGCACAGTCTTCAACCTGGTGTACCTGATGTACATGTCACAACCGTATCTCTTGCACACAGAGCCAGACTTAGTCTCCCTCCCTCGTCCGAATCAGTTCATTGGGCTTGACAGAGTCAACTATACTAAGTACGCCTTCCCGAATGTCAAGATAGCGACATTCGCCGGCGTTATTGCTCAAATTGACCGTACACGACCAAAGTTTGTCTATCCCGTAGATCCTCGTCGCAGGTCCACATATTTCGGGACCGTTTCGCCAGACGATCGAAACGTCCTGGCTACTAACCAGGCTAGTTCGACCTACTATCAGATCGGTGACGCTTACTGAAGCTAGTAGAAGGTCTCTACCGTGATGCAATTTAGGGCTCGTGATTTCGGAATGGAGTGGTGCACATTGAAGTTGGCTCTTCCCGGAAGTACCCAGTATAATCCGAGTGGCCCAAACAACGAAATAGAGCGCGAGAGAAACTGGTTGTTGGAGGGCGATACGAACGACCTGGAAGTTTGGGAGCTTGAAGCCTCTCAGTGGATTGACCCACGATACCTTTCGTACAACACTCGTCCTAAGCGTAGAGGCCACATCTTCAGCTTCCGGGTCCAACCTAATAGTACTCACATATCGCGGGAAGTTCGCTGCCCTGCTGACAAGATTGCAACGTTTGAGATATTTTGTGTTAGTCCTGGTTGCCGTGTTGACATTTGGCAGAATAAGCTGGAGCCACCGATGGGTTCGTTCAAGCATCATTGGGTCTTGTTTTTAAAAACTGATTTGATTGTCGCAGGACTGTTCCTTGAGCAGAGATCATCCCTATGAATGCGAACATGGCAGCTATTTGTCGACACTAGTGTATATGTAACGTGTGTATAAGCTTGCTACTCTTGCTACATGGCCAGTGTTAGAACCTAAGTCCTGACGAGTATGTAAGTCGATTCTGTATGTACATCGTCAGGATACGTATGATATGTATGTTTGTAAGTGACTCACCCTCAGTCGTGTATGGAAGACTGAGGGTTCTTATGGAATATTGTGGTACATATTGTTGAAGCAAGTTACGCACAGCGGTTACGGACAGACACTAAGTAAGTAATGTGACAGCTAGTGTCGTTGTACTTCAGAATGAATATATATTTGACTGTATAGTTAACACATACCTAGTGTCGTTGAACTTCAGAATGAAGTGTACAACGACACCGGGAAGAAAATAATACTCAGGTCACGTGCGCTTAAGGGCGCTTCTCATATGCCGGTAGGCGTTCAACACTCCCACCTGACGAAGTGCCCACAGCGTCACTGTAAGTCTTGTCTAGAAAATTTGCCTACGATTCCCATCTTCCTCCGGAGCCTATCGACAACATCCCAAGCTAAAGGCTTCGTGAGGAGGTCGGCTGCCATGTCGTCGGACGTGTAGAGTTATACGCAAGTCTACAGGTTGTGAATTAGCTATAGTGAGAATGTAAGTAAGTGAATCTAGCTCACCCTCAGTCACTCCATAGTATGTGGTTTGACTGAGGGTGCCTTTTGTTTATCCTACGGTTTCTAACAAAAACAAAAACAAAGTTTGTAAGTAAAGATTTGCAAATACTGATCGCTCACCACATATGGGTGACAAGCTCCCAATACTACCGATAGAATGTTAAGATTAAAAATAGGAACAAGGTAAAAACATAACAACATAGCTTCCTGTCTCGTGCAAGTTGTTCTTCTCAACACTCCCCCTGACTTGCATGACCGTTCGCTCTTTTCAGGCCCATGAGTCCCACCAGATAATCGTGTGTGGCACGGGGGAGCGCTGATGATGCCAACTGTGGTTGGGTGCGCTGGATGTATATGCAGTACAATGCCATTTCCAGCGCTTGGCATGCGTAGTTGTGAGGAGTCCTGACAGGGTCCTGGTGTGCTCAAGCAGAGGTGATAAAACGATGCACTAAATTATAGCACTTCGGGGGCTACCTGGCAGATGGTAAGTGTTGTAGCTTAAACAAAGATATTAAAGAAAAGACGAGTAGCACAGCATATTGTGCTCATAGGTGGCACCGTAAACGACGAAGACGAGATAGATGAGGCTAGCGCCCGACTTAGTGACGAAGTCAAAGAAAGCTAGCACGATTTGAACACTAAGTGTAACTGTGTGCTCAAGAGGTTACAATTCATTGTTATATACATGTAAAGTAGCAATTTTATATACTTTGTGCTATCGTGTTTGCCAAGATAAAAGTCCATCTGCAGCGCTACTTCCTAGTGCCTCTCCTTGTGGTTTCCTCTAATGGCAACCTGTCAACGGTGACCTTTTGCACATGGATGACGGCGACCAACAGCATTATGTATGGCCCACGGCGACCAGCAGTGACTCTATATTGACTTAGAATTGTACGAGTCTGCTCACTTTTACTATAACTCTGATTGGCCAGGCTGTTCTGGGGTATGGTCGGAAAATCCTCGACAGACGCCGTGAGCGCTAATGTCAGTGCTACTCATTGTACCAGTTCCTGACAATTCCAGATGTCGGATTTAAGTATATCTAGTGCCGCCATCATTGATCCTTTTAGACTTCTGATTGAAGTGCCTCGTCTGCCATTGTGTTAGCGCTATATGTTCTGAGCCTCCTTTGTCCTTGGGATAGGTGAATGGAGTGTGCTGAAGGCCTGGTAGCTAGCAGTTAGGGTAAATGGCTAAGTCCTGTAGTAGGTTGCCAGAGCTAGGGCTGCTCTATATTCCCAACTGGTCGCTAGAGTCTTCAGTACGTCAAGTGTCAGTTGGCCTATAATGTCCCTTGATGTGCTCAGTCTGAGTAGAAGCCTATCAGCACCTTAGTGCATATGTCTGCGATGTTCTCGGAGGATGGGATATGCCTGATCTAGATATCTCCATCAGTTACATGCTTGCGTATCTAATGGTGGCGGATATCTATATGCTTGGCCTGTGCATGTCCTTTTGTTGACTGTGCCAGAGAGATCAAAGAGTTGTTGTCAATGTATATGGTGGCTGGTAGTGGTTGTATGATGTCGATTTCAGCGAGAAAATTATGCATCCAGAGCGCTTGTTGGGATCCTTGGGTTATAGCCATGTACTCGGCTTCTGTTGTAGATAGTGCAATGGTTTGCTGGCGCTTTGAGCTCCACGATACTGGCCCGCCAGCCATCATGAAGACATAACCCGAGGTGGAGTGCCTCGTGTCTAAATCCCCCTGTAATCCACATCGATGTATCCGATAGGTTTTGTAGATCCACCTTGGTCTTTAGAGTACACAATGTTATAATCAAAGGTACCTTTGATATACGCAAGGACATGCAACAAGGCTTTCTAGTGAGCCGGGCCTGAGTTTGACTGGAATCGAGCAAGTAGCATCACCGCAAAGGACAGATCTGGTTGAGTGGCTGCCTGAGCCCACATCAAGGCTCCCAGCAATTGGCGGTAGGGTTTGTCAACCATGAAGGCTTGTTCAGCTTTGTTTTTGGGTGACATATCACTTGTTAGGACTACCCCTGAAGGTAAGGGGGTGTATCAAGAGTTGCAGTTTGCCATATTGAAACAATCCAGTATGCGGGTGAGGTAGGCCTTCTGGGATAAAGTGATTGACCCTGTCTGTGAGTCTCGATGTATAGCCATACCGAGTAGGAAGGTGGGATCCCCCAAGTCCTTCACCTCATATACCTGTGCCAACTCCCTCTTTGCTAAGTCAGCTCCCTTTCTTCTCATGGATATTCTGAATGTGTCATTGTTAAAGGTGTTTGTAATTGTCACTTCTGAGCCAATCCTCCTCGATCTCACACATGAGTCTGCCCTTGAGCACCTGTAGCCTAAGTCCCTGTATGCACCATCTAGTGTCCAGTACCAGTCGAAACCTCCATGCATGAGGCCATATATAGTTTTCCGGAGCCTGACTAACTTCCCCTCCCCTCCTGGAAAACCAGGAGGAAGCCTCATGACTTCATGCTCTGGAATGCTATTTAGGTAAGCCAACACAAAATCCACTTGCCATATCTCCAGATTCTCCTGCACTGCCACAGCCACAGACATTCTTAGGGATTCTAGGCACACCACCACTGCATACATCTCATCGAAGTCTTTGCCAGTGTAAGGGCAACCTCTAGAGGCTGTGGCTCAGTCACACAGCTGGCAGAGGGAGATCCAAAGTGTATTAGAATATATACTGACAATATCAAGGTAGCTACTCACCTGGCAGAGGGAGATCCAAAGAGAACAAGTCTAGGGATTCCCTATGCCAGGTTGGACGCTTCTGGGGCCTCTGAAGCATGGGAAACAACTGTACAGTACAACAAAACCTTAAAAACTCGAAAATTGCCTACACAAACACTTGTACAAATAAGGGGCAAACTCTGGCAAACTCTGGCTTATATAAGTGGTCTGGAAGCGGTGCTGAGTGGGCCCACACTTGTCTGAATGGTGGCTAAAGAACCAGAGCATCTCAAGGGCTGAGAGTAGTACTAACAGATAGTGTTGAAAGAATAGAAACAGTGAAATGAAATAATGTCAGAAGAAATAAGAGAATGAATGGAAGGAGAGTGAAGAGATAAGGAGTGAGAGAAGGAAGAAATGAGGAGTCCCCTGACAGTAAAATTATAGCATGAATTACATGGTGCAGATTTCTTTTTGCTTTTATTATTATTGTCTAGATTTACTTTTCTTTTGCACTGATCTTGAGTATTTTAAATATCATCAGAATATTGTTGACAATAAGTAGATAATTTAATATTAATATTTGAATATTTACTTAAATGTTTATCCTCATCTTCAGAATTAGATACAACTCTAATAAAACCCTTCTTAAATCCATGTCTAATAAGTGTATTGTGCTCCATAATTTCATGCTTTTATGTTTCAATAATTAAGTCAGATGGCAACTTTTGATTGAGATCTTTTAAAGTGACTTTTTGAACTATAGCTAGATCTTCATAAGTAGTAAGTAGCTCTAGATGCTGTTATATAAGCAGCAAAACCTCCAAGATGTAACCAACCTAAAATATGTGGAAGACTTGTTTTTTGTGCAGCATGTCTTGTAATAACAAAAGCAGGTTAAAAAGGCAATTAATAATACATGATTAATATTTTTTGTTTTTCATTATTTTTATTTAATTGTACTAAAGTTGAAATTTTCAGGATAGGGATTCAATTGAAAAATAATGATTAAGTAAATTTGAAAGAAATACTTTGCTTCTTGGAAATTCAATAATCACACAAGTGCAATAAGTATAACCAGATGAACAAATTTCAATGTCATATTTCTTCAATATTCCATGAGCACTATTAATATTACCTAATTCAGTAGATAGATTTTGATTGCACAGAACAATAGGCATTTCTATATATAAAAGAAGAAAATCAGGTAAAGCGGCTTCATTAGCAAACTTAGAAACATTCAGTTTTAAAAGTTTAGATCTAGCAGGTTCTGATATTGTTTTTTTTTTAACTGTGTTATTTGCAGCACAAATATCAATGTTACCTTGAGTAATGAATTTTGCTTTTTGAAAATTTATAGCCTGACAAAGATTATTAGTTTGTATTATTGCAGTTGAATATTGTCTATTATTACAACTCATATTTAATCCATCTGGATTTTTGAAAGATTTAATCACTTGACTGTTGAATAACTCAACATCTTTCTCTGTGTATTTTCTCTTTTGCAATTGTAAAACAGCTGCAGCATATTTAGGATTTTTTTTCATATGCTGTTGCTCTTTCAAGTTTATTACTTCAGTGACTAATTTCTATACTACAACTAAAATGAGTTGATAATTGCTGAAAAGACATATTAGTAGAATTTGTTACAGGTTTATATAAAAAAGTTCCTCCAACAAGTGGATATTAATAAAAATCACATGAAAAAATGATCAAAATTTCACCAAATAGTTCATTATTATTTTTTACTATTTGTAAAGAGCAATCTACATCTGATAATAAATGACAGCTAAGCAGAGATACTTCATCAATAAGAAGCATTATAACATTTTTAAATTCTTTAAAAAGATTATTTTTTTCAGCAATGGTCATTATAACAGAATAATCTTCTTTAAAATCACCAGGTATTCAATTACTTTTTTCTTTATTTTTTTTCTGAACTTTGATAGATAGACCTTTATAGATAGTTAATTCATCAATAAGTGGAGCTGCAGTACCGCTTGGTGCTAAAAAGCGCAATCTTTATTTGCGTTGATAAACTTTCATAAATTTTTGTACAGCTTTAACAACATGAGTTTTTCTAGTACTATTAGATTCTAAAAGATGAAGGCGCAAATAAAATTAATAATTTGGTGATAAAATATTATTAATGCTGGCTACTTCATCATTAATATATTTGAAAAAAGCTTTACAAATAATTTTAAATGCAATTGATTGTTTTTTATTTAAAGTTTCTTCTGAAATAATGCACTCAATCAGATTGCTATAGCTTTCAAAATGTAAATTATTAATATTATTTAAACTTTTTGTTTGAGGTGCAGATGCATTTGATGATATATTAGCAGAAAATAAATATTTTATATTAAATAAAGTAGAAACTAATTCGGTTTCAGATGCATTATTGATAATTGCTGTCTGATTTAAAGAATTTAAAATGTTCCTTTGTTGACATTTTAAAGATTCTTCTTATAGTTTGACATTTCTTTTTTAAATTTTCAAATTACTAATATTTACTGCAGGTAATAATATAGAAGTGTCTATCTTTTTATCAGCTTCTGCATTGACTAAGAACTATTCACCTCGAAGTCTGAAAAGTTCTTGATTTAATTAAAAATCTTTTTGAACTACTTGATCTGAGTTTTCTAAAATAAATAAAATATTATTTAAAAAAGCTGCTAATTCAGTAGATACTTTTGATTCTTTTAAAGCTTGTTCTTTTTTTTGAAGTCTATCGGCATTTCTTTCATCTTCACATTTATAAATAGCATCCCAATTTTTCATAATATTTCTAGACATTTCAGTAAATTTATACATACTGAATACATTATTAGGATTTTCATATAAAAAAAGTAAAGATTCAATATCACTAAAAGGTTTGAAATGAACAAGCATAAAAATACTATAATCAGAATGAGTAGATTGAGGAATACTTCTTTTAATTAAATAAGGTATAAGTAGCTTAGAACTATCTCCACACTCAAAATTAGTATGCTTTACTAAATAATAAGTATCATATAAAGGATGAGGACTTTTCAGTCTCAAGCGTTTATACACATCTAATTGTATAGTATTAGTATCTTTATATTTTGAAATACTTATAAGCTCTTTTCGAAAATACTGAACAAAACTATAAAAACAGATATTGGACAAGTCTGGATCACAATAAATATAATCATTTATCTGAGTTGCTTTTAAAAGATTTTTATTAATATTTACATCAATTTTTAATAATATAGGTTCAATATTGTTTTCTTCATCACTACAATTTTTATTTTTTTTATTTGTATTTTTCATAGCATTGATAGAAGTTTTAATGTAATAAAGTAAAAGATTTGATAACATTGGTGTTGTTTTATGAAAAGAAAAGCTATCACTTTGACTTTGAATATATCAAGCTGCTTATTGAGCATATATTTGTTGTTGCTTAATTAATTAAAATAAACATTTATAAAAAAGCAATTTGGATTTAGTTTTAGAATTTGAAAAATTTATAGTATCTTTCATATTAAGAACTGCTCAAGATAGAAGAGACAATATTTGATAAGTTTTTAAATCTAACTTTGTAATATAACTTGTAATATAAAACATTGCTGCTTTTCCAGATAATATACATTTTAAATCATGATTATAGCAACAATATACAAGAATAATTGAATTAAAATAATTCACAGTAGGATCTTGACAAAGTAAATAAATAGAATTTGTATTTGGATCAAATTTAGATTCAGAAACAAAATTATGTGGAAATTAAAAGCAATATTTATTATTATTTTCAAATTTAGGGCAAACAGCTCTACAATTATGACGTTGAAAAGCTTCTCCATATTTTTTAATTTCTACATCAAGCAAATCTTTCCAATCTTAAATATCTTTATCAGACCTTAAAAATAGTACATAAGGAGGTCTTTCAATTTGTAGTTTATATTTTAGATCAATTTCTATTTTAATATTAGGAAGATGATGATGAATAATATTTTTAAAAAATTGAAATAGCTTTTGAGCATAATCAGCTTCAGTTTTAAGTTTTATATGAATATCAAAAGGATTAGATATACTAATAAGCCATATAAAAAAGTGTGCATGCTATTGTCTTCTTTTAGTCAATTCATTAGATCTATAAAATGTGGCAAGATGTCCTAAAATGCCACCTTCTGAAAAACTTTTGCCTTTTTCAAAATTCTATTCAAAAAAATATTGAAATATATATTGAATAGAAAAATAAAAAAAGTCAGCTGCAGCAACAGGATCTTTTGCTAATCTCAAAGCTCTTGTAGTATTATCAATAATAAGTGGAAACTGATTATCAAAATTAATAGTAGTATCACCATATATAAGTTGAAAAATAAGGCTATGTATTGCACTCAGATTTGCAGTAAAATAAAGTATAAGCATTCTAAAATATCCTGAGTAATTTCAAATTTTATTCTGACATCTTATTTTTAATGCTTGGGAACCAGGCATATGAGAAGCAATAGTATTAACTTCTTTAAGAAGAGTAAATACTTGTTTTTTGTCATCTGAAAGTGATTGATAATTATAATCTTTTTCTAATTGATTTGCTATTTAAGAAGAGTAAATACTTGTTTTTTGTCATCTGAAAGTGATTGATAATTATAATCTTTTTCTAATTGATTTGCTACAGAAAGAAGAGTTTTAGAAGAGATTGATGTCAATTTTTCTACAATAGCTTTAAACTATAAGCTTTTTATATGTAAACTTGTATAAAAATAGGCAGTTCTGTGCTGTATTATATTTAAAGCTATAAATATAAAAGAATAATGATAATGAAAAGCATGATCTGCTAGATCTATAAAATAATTTATATGAAGTTGCATACTAAATGATGTTGGTTGACTAAGATACCACATCTATAAGGAAATAAGGTTGAAAATATACCAGAAAACAAAACCAGATTATTATATTCATTAATTTTATTATTTTCTTTATATATTATAAGATCAAGTTGTTCATTATTAAATTTATTATTATTTGATACAAGAGATCGCAAAGCTGATGCAGTCAAAGAAGAACCTTGGATTTTCACACTTTTAAAATCTGAAACTCCCATATGTTCTAAAAGTACAGTAGCTTCATCATCTGTGTTAGATTTGCATATTTCTAATGCAGAATGATTTGATAAATCAGCTGTCTTTTCTTCAAAAGTTTTTTCAACAAAAAGTTCTGTATTATGTAGAAATCTATTCTCCAATCCTGAAAGAACAGCATTTTTTAGATATAAATCTACAATTCTTTTATCTAATTAATGTTCTCATACAAAAAATTTTTAGAAATATTTTTTAACCAAATAAAAAAGGCCCAAATTTTTTATTTGTGAACTTGAAATATATTGTTCATTGCTTTATCTTTAATTTATTGATATAATCAGAGATTTGAGGAAGAACTGAAGTAGTTGAAACAATATTCATGTCATATGCACAAGTATTACCATGAAAAACTTGAGGTTGCTTAGGATCTGATGATTGATAAAGATGAGAAACATATGCACTACTATAATAAACAGCACATGTCATTTCTTCAATCCACGTTGATAGGCTTCTACTCAGACTGAGCGCATCAAGAGACATTATAGACCAACCAACACTTGACATACTGAGGACTCTAACGACCAGTTGGAAATATAGAGCAGCCCTAGCTCTGGCAACCTACTACAGGACTTAGCCATTTACCCCAACCACTAGCTATCAGGCCTTCAGCACACTCCATTCACTTATCTCAAGGACGAAGGAGGCTCATAATGTATAGCGCTAACATGATGGCAGGAGAGGACTCTAACTAAACCCCGATCACTTCCAGAAGGAGCCAGCAGCAGGTGCTGCCATTTGACGAGGCACTTCAATCAGAAGTCTAAAAGGATCAATGATGGCGGCACTGGATATACTTAAATCTGACATCTGGACCTGTCAGGAACTGATACAATGAGTAGCGCTGACATTAGCGCTGACAGCGTCTGTTGAGGATTTTCTGACCATACCCCGAAACAGCCTGGCCAATCGGAGTTATAATAAAAGTGAGCAGACTCGTACAATTCTAAGCCAATATAGAGTCGCCGCTGGTCGCCGTAGGCCATACATAACGCCGTTGGTCACTGTCATCCATGTGCAAAAGGTTGCCGTAGCTTCCTTTGACTTCGTCACTAAGTTGGGCACTAGCCTCGTCTATCTTGTCTTCATCATTTACGGTGCCACCTACGGGCACAATACGCTGTGCTACTCGTCTTTTCTTCAATATCTTTGTTTAAACTACGATGCTTACTGTCTGCCAGGTAGCCTCCACAGCGCTATAATTTAGCGCATCGTTTTATCACCTCCGCTCGAGCACACTGGGACCCTGTCAGGACTCCTCACAATTATGCATGCCAAGCGCTGGAAATGGCGTTGTACTGCGTATATGTCCAGCGCACCCAACCATAGTAGGCGTCATCATTTTGGAGCCCACCACGAGGGGTTCTTCTGAGACAGAATTCTGCTGGAAACTCGAGCCCAGCGACAGCGCCACCTCCTGTTGGAAAGCACATTTGAACCAAACACTACTGACTCACCACACTTACCAGGCATGCTACCAAGACAGACTTTGGATCAGGAGCTTGAGGCCGCCCCAGACAGCCTAGCCGAAAGCTTTTTCCCTTTTTCCCGACCGTTTGAATACTTAGCAGGCGAAAACCATACGCCGCTTACTCCTCTAGAAGAGTTATCTAGGTTATTATCGCCAGAACCTAGCAACTCAGAGCCAACTGAGCTGTTACCTACGACATCGATGCTAAGTAACACGAGCACCACCACCCTTCCTACTTCGACAAACACACCTATCGGTATGGATCAGCCGAACAATCAGTGCATGCCACCCAGAAACCACTTCTCGTCACCAAAATGGGACAAAACGAAGCCCCGTGAACTAACGCAGTATTTCAAAGAATTGGAGTATTTGCTATGCAACTGTCATGTGACCGACGATACACAGATAAAGGAATATGCCGCCAGATATGTCTCATACGATACAGCCAAATCATGGACAGGGTTGAAGGAGTTCCAAGGGCTTACCAGTGATGCAGTGCCAAGGCCTTTTACCTATAATGAATGGAAAAAGGCTATCATTCATTTATATCCTGGCGCTGAAGAAGCTACACGTTATACAGTAATGGAAATCCAGAAGCTAGTACAGGACACCTTTGTGGCAGGAATTTATACTCTTGGAGCGTTATCAACTTATTACTGAGGTTTTCAGCGGATAGCGAGATGGCTGGTCCAAAATGGGAAGTTATACGGGAACAAGAAGCACCGTTTGTTTCAACAAGGATTCCCGACTTTGTTATGGACTAAGATTGTGTGATGCTTGGAGATCAATATGCATGACCATCACCCCAAGGAATCATACAACATAGAAAAGGTCTTTGAGGCAGGCAAGTGGGTATTAAAGGGTATGGATACAGGTATACCTTTACAGCAACCTGGCACAGACCATGGAGGGATGGCACCGAAGCTGGAGTTGCCAGCGTCTAGCACTGCCAATGACTGCAACAGATATGTCAAAAAGGAGGATTTGGAAAATGCCGTTAACAATGCAGTTGCTAATGTCATGAATAAACTGGAGACCTTGATCTCAACTAGTTTTTCAGCGCCTAGAAACAACGTACAGACAGGACTTTGCCATTTTTGTGGCGAGGCAGGACATACCATGACCAGGGGTAGATGCACTATCCTTGAACAGTATTTGCAGCAAGGGAAGGCATGCTGCGAAATGGACAGGAAACTAGTCTTACCTTCAGGTGCTAGCATTCCCCTTTACCCTGAGCATAAGATGTTCCAGGGACGCATTGATGAGTGGCACCATTGGAACCCCAGGAACTTAGCAACAGGCAACCTGAATAGTATGGCGACAACAGAAGCTGAGGCAACTCCTCAATAAGCACTAATTTACGAAGTACTCCAGCTAAACGCTATCAGTGACCAACCTACGCTGTCCCGTGAGGAGAGAATCGATATGCTAGAGAAGGAGCTGAAGTTGCTAAAGAATCAGGTCTTTGATGGGGTAGAGATCAAAAAGGGCAAGCAGCCTTTGAAAGATTATAGACCATCGGGCACGACGACAGGTCTCGCCCCAGCACCAGCCTCAACCTCTAGCGTTAACGATGAAGTACCCGAAGCAACCAAAGTGCTGGCCGTTACGGAGCCACCGCTGCATCCTTATGCTGGCCTTGGGGGCAACTATGACCTGCCCCTTAATCGCAACTTCAGAGCGCCAGATAAACCTATGGGAGGATATCGACTCACAGCGCCTATATATGATCTGGAAAAGTCTAAGGTAGTTTTTGATCGCATTATGCAAAGTCAGGTTACACTATCGGTAGGAGAGTTATGCAGCGTGGTGCCAGACGTCAGGAACCAGATGCGTACTGCAGTCACTCCTCGACAAAATGTAGCTAACAATGTAACAATGGTTGATGAATGTGACAACATGCTGCCTGGATTCGCATACATAATGGAGATGGTAGCCCCAGAAATCAAGGAAGAGGCCACACCACCCAAAGAAGCCACATCCATAGACCTGGTCAAAACATACCTCAAATCGCTAAGATCTAGTGACGATCCTGCCATCCTGACTGTAGCCCAAGACTCTCACGTGATTCGCTCAATTATGCTGACAGTGGATGGGAAAAGCGAAATAGAGTCTATCGTGGACAGCGGATCACAAATTATTTCAATGGCTGCTGACGTTGCTAACAAGCTGGGCATCATTTACGACCCAACAATCATTCTTAACATGCAGAGCGCTAACAGCATGATTGATCGATCCTTGGAGATGGCACGGAACATGCCATGTGCTATTGGCAATCTTACATTCTATCTGCAAATTCACATACTTAGATTGCCAGCATACAATTTACTATTGGGGAGGCCCTTCGATGTGCTAGTGCAATCAGTAGTCAAGACAACGTCCGAAGAAGAAACAACGCTAACTATTAGTGACCCTAATTCTGGAGTCAGGAGAATGGTACCGACGTTTCCCCAAGGAAGGTTCCAGAAGCCTGGACCGAGAAAGCGACCTTACATTAGCAATGAACCTTGCGAGTGTTTTCCGGCGCCATCGAGGAGATGAGTGATGAGGATCATGGAGATGAAGCGCTTATCTTGGACTATAATCATCGGACTGGGCAAGTAACCTTTATATCACATACCCCTTTAGCCCCTGAAATCTTGAACACTTCTACGTTGCTTACTAGCGAAGCTTTATCCTATTTATACCTCACTGCATCCGATATTACTGAAAATCTTTTGACAGACACTTACTTTGTTTCTACTCCTGATTCTAAAGAACCTTTGATATCCGGTTTCACTAGAAACCAAAGTTCCATTTATAATACGTTTGCTAACAACAGTACCCCTAAGCGCAAAGGGGTTCAGGTTAAAAAGAAGTATAAGCCAGTAGCACTTAAAACAAAACCGGTAGTGAGCGGCGTACCCGAAGAATTTTGCATCGAGAGAAAGATCATTGGCAACCTGTTAGCAACCCTTCCTGAACTTAATCTGAATCCGCCACCTTTCAAACCTACCAGACAATTTACAGAAGAATGTCGGGTGCTATTTCTTAGCGCCCATAATACAGGCTTTCTATCAATGGCGGAACTAGACATATTGACCAACATTATGCAAAAGCAAAACGAAGCATTTGCTTGGGAGGATTCAGAATGCGGTAAACTTAGAACTGACTTCTTTCTACCAGTGGTTATACCAACAATACCTCACGTACCTTGGACCGAGCATAACCGACCTATACCGCCAGGCATTGAAGCTGAGGTTTGCCAAATCATTCGCTCCAAGATAGCGGCAGGAGTTTATGAGCCTTCCAATTTGGCCTATAGGTCACAATGGTTTTGTGTACTAAAGAAAAATGGGAAGCTATGTATAGTTCATAGTTTGGAACCACTAAACAAAGTCACGATTCATCATTCAGGGGTACCGCCCTTCCCCAATCATGTCGCTAAATCATTTGTGGAACGAATATGTGGCGCTACCCTGGATCTGTACGTTGGCTATGACAAGCGCTTAATTCACCCTTCCTCTCGCAACTTGACGACATTTCAAATGCCATTCAGGGCGCTACGACTGGTTACACTTCCCATGGGATGGACAAATTCAGTACCCATATTCTACGACAACATTACGTTTATTCTACAACCCGAGATACCCCACCATGTGCCTAGTTTTATCGACAACATAGACGTTAAGAGCCCAAAAGATTGGCACCTTGTAAATGGCAAGCCCGAAGTGCACCTGGAAAATCCCAATATCCGCATGGCGCTATGGGACTTCTTCCAATTGGTTAACTGGGTGCTTCAGCGCATGAAGTATTGTGGCGGAACGTTCTCAGGACACAAGTTGGTTCTTTGCGCACCGCAATTTAAAATTTTAGGGCACATTTGCATGCCAGAGGGCAGGATCCCTGAGGAGAGCCAATTAGCGCTTCTGGAAAAGTGGGGAGTCTGCCATAACCTCTCGGAAGTTTGTGCATTTCTAGGCACGGTGGGCATGCTGTGCATGTTCATACACCATTTTTCACATTGAGCGCACGCACTTAATCGCTTAACTCGTTCTGGGGTCCTCTTTGAATTTGGACCCGACCAAATTAACACCCAAAAGGATTTAGTGAAGGCGCTGCAGGAAGCGAAGCCATTGGTACCCATTGACTATACTACTTCTGATCCTGTTATACTTGCTGTTGACACCTCTTACATTGCAGTCGGCTTCTTTTTATGTCAATGTGATGGTGTGAATCGAAAAATTAGACACTACAATCGCTTTGGATTGATTACCTTTAACGACAGAGAATCACGCTATAGTCAGCCCAAACTGGAATTGTATGGATTGTTTTGAGCGTTTCAGGCGCTACGCATGTATCTTATTGGGGTTTGAAACCTGATTGTCAAAGTTGACACACGCTAATATGTATGAAACCATGCAGCCGGTCAATCCAGTCGTCAAATACGTCATTGTCGCTTTCATCTAGCGCTTCATCTTCTGGTTGCCTATGTCATCTAGATAGTCCATCAGGTCCATAAAACGCACTCTTGACATGCATGAGCTCAAAGTGGAACATCAGTATCGCTACTACCTAGCGATTCATGCTAGCCAAAGGTTGAATGTCTGGATTCTGGAGCATTCCTTTAATGTATTCAATTGCCTATTTTGGCGCTTCATGAAGACCAACCTATCTCAACATGGCTACACCCTAGCATCCCATATCAACCTAAACCGTATCAGGCTCCATTGACTTTTTACACGGCCAGTATCTATAACGTCGCTAAGCCATCTCATGATCTAAAGATAGTTGAGGAATCCAGACCCTTATGGGAAGATAGTCGCAACCTCCTATATTCAGCAGTACCTCGTAGTGCCAAGGCTAAGTCAGAAGACCAACGAGTTGATCAGGTTAGGAAGTGGCTACAGGATTTGTGCTGACCATCAGATCTTACGGATACAGAATACGCCACCTTCATTCGATACACAATGACTTTCTTTATGGTTGAGAATCAGCTTTGGTGACAAAATAGGGCTGGTGCTTACAAATTGGTAATCAAACCAGATGGCCAAATCAGGATTCTGTGCGCTATGCACGACGACTTGGGACATAGAGAACTCTATGCGACGTGGGCGAATCTATTGGAACATTTTTGGTGGCCTCAAGTTAGCACCGATATTGCATGGTATATTTGCACTTGTCATCTCTGCCAAATCCAGCAGACGTGCCAAGTTCTTATTCCCCCAACCATAGCAACTCCAGCACCATTGTTCAGAAAGATATATATCGACACTATGCACATGCCCAAGTCAGGGCACTACAAGTACATTATCCAAGGAAGGTGTTCTTTGGTACATTGGCCAGAGTTCCAAATGCTCCAGCGAGAGAATAAAGACGCTATAGCTAAGTGGCTCTTTGAAGATGTTATTTGCAGATGGGGAGCTCTTCACGAGATTGTTACAGACAATGGAGCGCCGATAGTTAAGGCGCTTACCTACCTCGCAAAGAAATACAATATACAGCATATTTGAGTCTCAGGATACAACAAACGTGCTAATGGTATAGTGGAAAGGCCACATTTTGACGTACAACAGGCGCTATTCAAGGCAGTAGACGGTGACAAAAGTTGCTGGAGTGAAGCGACTTATTTGGTCTTTTGGTCTGAATGGGTTACCATACGGAAAAGGATGGGCTGTTCTCCTTACTACGCGGTGACTGGCACCCATTCTCTGCTCCCAGCGGACGTTGTGGAAGCGACGTACTTACAATCCCCGCCTAACTCAATTCTGTCTTCTACTGATCTGATGGCTAGACACGCTATTGACTTACAACGATGCATGGAGGATCTTGAGCGCCTACACGAGGTGGTATTTCAAGCTAGATGACAGGCCACCTTGCGATTTGAGAACAAGTATAGCGCTACCATCAGAGACTACAACTTTACCACTGGTGCCTTAGTATTAATGTGCAACTCAAAAATCGAAGTTACCCATAACAAAAAGATGCGACCTTGATACCTAGGACCCCTCATAGTAGTTTTTCACAATAGGGGAGGTGCCTACGTACTCTGCAAGTTGGACGGCTCAGTTTTGCATTGACTGGTAGTGGTGTTTCGACTCATTCCCTACTTAGCACGTGAACATATTCCACTACCTTTGCCGGTGCTGGACATCGACACTGCCAAACTTCAAGAGTTGGAAGAGACCGAGTTAGTGGACGATGACAAGACCCCTTCAGATGAAGAAGAGGAGCAATAAACTTATACAAAATGCGAGGTGCTAACCGTTAGCGCCCCCCTTGAACAGACTTAGGCAACCCGACAACCAGAAAATGAATAAATAAATAAATGGACTAATACACGACAAACCAGCAATCCGACTACGACTACATCTAATTGAGCTACCCCAAAGAGAAAGACCATCAGCGCGGACCTTTAACTTGATCCTTAGGTCGCCTGCAGGTGGGAGGAGTGCCTGGAGGCAGCGCGTTAGCAGATGGAATGGGAGGAACAGGAAGGCTAGGAGGAGACGTGGGAGGAGCGCCTGGATAAGGAGTATGAGGAGCGGCAGAGGGGTTAGGGGATGAGTACCACCCATCCTCATCTGGGCAGGACTCAAACAATGGGAAAGAAAAGACCGTGTGTTCAAAGATGGCTCTACATGCATCAAGGTTGATGAGAGGAGGAAGGGGAAGCCAGGAGAGACTCTTAGAGACAGCATGGAGTTAACAACCTTAGGTCAGGAAAAGATAAGAACTCACCAAGCTTCCCGTTTCACGGAGTAGGCTGGCCAGACTCAGAGCGGTATCCATAACTGGCTCCTACACAACACATGAGCATTACTCACAACCCACGCTAAGGGGAGGCGTATGGTAACTAAGGATGGGTTGATGGCAACCATCCACTCTTCAGAAGCGGTGAGAAGAATTCGGTATCTGCGTATCAGGGTTATAGTATTGCCGTTCTCATGTGGAAAGCCACCAGTAGGCATTAGAGCAAGGAACTGCTCCAATCAGTCTAGGATAGCGGGACGGTAAAGACGTTTGGGCTTATCAAGGAGAAGGGGAACTTCTGGCATGATGTGATACTGACCAGGGTAACAGCGCCAGAATCTATAAAGTACCTCAAGCTACTTGCAGGGTTGCAGATACTAGGGAATTCTTACATGCACAAAACAATCACAAGGGGGGGGCAACAACAATGATGCAATTCATAAAACTATGACAAGGAAATCAAGTATCTAAAATCTGTCAGCCCAGTGGCGCCATGGAAAAGAAGGAGCCAACTTACATAAACAACATGGGAGATGGACAAGCATCAAGGACCAGGCAAAAGGAGAGGCCTGGGAGGCCTCCAGCCTTCAGCAGGACCACGAAAAAGCCGGCCACCAGTAGACAAGCAGGGCGCCTAGCAAGGCAACGTGTTAGAAGGAGGAAAACGAGGTAGTAAAGCGACAAAACAGATAGTGACTCTCCTTCAGCAGCAACTCAAGATGCTCTTTCATTTCCTTGGTCATGATTTGCTTTATTTGGCAACTATCAGAAGAGAAGGAGGGCGAAAAAAGCAATAGCGCACCTGAAAAATCCGACTCCAGTTCTTCTCCATACCAAAACGGGTCAATGGCAGGTCATCGTTCCAAATCTCACAAGCCGCACAAAGTAGCTGGCAGCAACGACCTAACTCAATGACTTTGTTGGTCATGCTGACCGCCGGGTAGTGGTGGAAGAATGAGGTAGCGCGTTCTAGGAAAGTGGGGGGATCAATCATGACATGAGCACAATCACAGCGGGGAGACCACATGAGGCCAGTTGGGCTTTCCATCGCAAAGACTGATGAGATGCTGTCGAGGCATGGGCAATTTATAGGATTCAGGCAGTGTTTCAACTAGCAACAGCATGGGAGGGCACTTCTCAAGAGGCTTGGACCCTGACGTGGACACGAACCAATAGGATGCGCTCAACTCATTTTTAGGTCATACAAAGAGGAAGTTAACCTTCAAAATCTAGCGCTTATAGCCACCATCACCGAATAACCACAAGCAATCAGTGGCACTCTATTTCTTATACATTAAAACTTCTTGCATGAATCGACTTATTTTTCTACAGACAATACCTATTTCTTCCTAGGCTGGTGCGATATTGGCTATTGGATCGCGCTGGTAATAGGGGTTTTCTATGCTATGATGATTTACTGAGTGTTTTCCCTTTTTCTTACTTTGTATTTGATTACTTACAAACTGACAATTTCGGAACAAAGGGGGGGGAGCGTTTATTTTAGTAGGGCTATCACAAAATATGTATCAAAAATTTCAAAGTCCACAAAGTTCGAAGCGCTATGGGCCGGCGACTATGCATCAGACTCAGAGGGAGCGGGATTACCCAAAGAAAGCAAGTCCCCATCCTGAATGGCATTACTTGCTTGCCACTCAAGCGCATCAGTGATGTTGTCATGGAGCTCAAGCAGGAGGAGCTCATGGCGCACTAAGGTGGAGACACGAGGATGTAGGAGGGCAAGTTCACTACCGATGACGTTGGTCGCATCCTTGACCTGGCAAAGTTGTTGGCAGAGATCGGCGGCAGGATAAAGGGGAGTGATGGGATAAGAGAACTCATCCCCAAGCCAAGGGTAGGCGTCGCTGGAAATGCGCATGGCGGGGGGAGGAGTCCAGAAGGGATCGAACTTAGCAGAGGTCAGAGAAAAGACAAACTAACTAAGAAATGCAGACTTACTCAAACGGTTACAGGAGCGTGGGGGGTCTATTCATGGTGCTCATCGCCTGGGGACATGGCCCTAGTGGAGGAAAGGTGGATGCCATAAGAGGGCAAGTACCTCCAGCAGCGATGGCGCTCACTCTGAGCCACTAAGGTCCCTTCAGACTCAGGCATGGTGGAGGACTCACAAGTACTGGGGAAGAAAGAGAGGCTATGAGGAGGAGTAAGAGACGTGGTAATAGGAAGGGCAACGGGGGAGGCGCTAGCCACGACAGGCTCAGGAGCAGAGGTAGCGCCGGTGACAGACATCACAACATCTTTGGCAGGAGGAATATTCACTATGATGGGAAGCGAAGGAGTAGGGGACCTGGCAACAAAGAGGTTAGTGTGACCTAAAAAGAAAACATGAGGACTATGCATCGATTACCACTGGGGCCGCTCTGGTAAGGGTTAGCAGTGATAGGGGGAGTAAGGCAAAGCAGAAGAGCGTGTACCACCAACAGCGCATCGGTGTTGACTACAGGCCCAGCCTCATCATCATCCTCACCCTCAGCATCCCTCTCGGTATCCTTGCCTTCATCAGTAGACAACTCGGTAGAAGTCAAGACCATGGGAGTAGCAGGCGCTAGCTCCCGGCGCTTACTGGGACTCTTGCTAGGAGAGGCAACAACGGGCTTATGCTTTGAAGGGACGGGACAACGGAGAGAGCGGGCAAAGGGGGCTGCCATGGTGGTGCTATCTTGGGTGATGGGGAGCACTAGGCTTGCAGCGCTAATCACAGTGGGCTGACGAGTAGTGGCCAGATCGCGTTGCTGCAGCACAAAGGCCTGGGCATTACAAACCAAGACTGCATGCTCCTAATTTCGCTGTATGATAGTGTCCCTACCACGTTCACGAGTACAAATCCCATTGAAGGCACAGCCCCGTTTCAACGCATTGCAGGGGTAGCAGGGAAGAGAGGCGGTAGGAAACCAGCAACCCTTGGGATCGTTCTCAGACCAACATTTATCACACTGAGAAAGAAGTTAGCGATGTCATCAACCTATCAGAGATGAACAAGCACTTACTGCGCCAATCTTCACCCTAAAAGTGTGACGCTCCATAGGTGCCACCATAACCTTCTTCTTAGCGCCGAGTACTTGGACACCAGCCAGGAGGCCGATATCAATAACGGTAGTATCACGACAAAGGCGTAACAAATCATGAAGCTCCGCATTGGTAAACATAGTCTGGTTGGGCGCCTAAGGAGGGCCCGATCAGGTGCTAGAGCCTAGCAATCTTAAAAGGAAACACTTATGACATACAAAGGGGCAACATGAGCAGGAAGATTGATCTGGGAAGCAAAGTTAGTAGAAGAGCTAGTGGCAGGTAAACAAGGATGCACAGTACGTTTGGGAGGGCTAGCAAGAGTAGGGGGCGCACGGTTAATGACAATGGCAAAGTTACGGGGGGGAAGGCAAGAAATAGTATGGGTGGGTCCAGGCCGAGGCTCACTGGAGGTAACGGCAATTCATTTGATGGCCAAATGAGGAGGCGCAGTACAAGCAGGAGAAGCATTGCCACAAAAAGGACTACCAAGAACAGGGGGAGGCAGGACAGAGACAGGAGCAGCAGGAGCGGCCAGATCAGAAGGAACGGTAGAGGCCAACGGATCACTAGGAAGACTGGCGACGGTGGGCGACATAGCAACTGACTACTCAGGGTTAACATGGGAAACATGAGGAAGAAGAGGAGGGAACTCACTTCGCCAACCTTGGTACTAGCCAGCAGGGCATCGATCTCATCGGACAGAGAAGGAGCCTAGTATGGGCGCTGAACCTTAGCGCCATGCATCCAAAATCAAACCTAAAAAAACTTATGAACAAGTCCGCAAATGGTCATAACCAATCAGCACCCTCATATTTGTGGTACCGAGCCATGCACCATTCACAAACCTCAACGCCTTGTGCCCAGAAACTGTCAGAGCCGCGGACCATGAGCCAGCGCTAATAGAGTTGCATAATGCTAGGGACGGTTTGTGGCGCATTGGTGGGACCGACAAACTTAGCGTGATCGAATAAATAGGAGGCCTTAGCCAGGAAATTGCGGAGAGCAGAGGCATCGAAAGGAGTGGACATGCTGAAAAGATGGGAAGAAAAACACAAGAAGATGAAATGCTGAAAACAATTTTTATAAGGTGCCGGCAGCATCATATGGACCGTAGCGCAGTCAAATTAATGACGGCGTTTGACTGAGGACAGTCAATTTTTCAGTTGGGGGGAGATGATAGGCTTCTACTCGGACTGAGTGCATCAAGGGACATTATAGGCCAACCAACACTTGACATACTGAGGACTCTAGCAACCAGTTGGGAATATAGAGCAGCCCTAGCTCTGGCAACCTACTACAGGACTTAGCCATTTACACCAACCACTAGCTACCAGGCCTTCAGCACACTCCATTCACTTATCCCAAGGACGAAGGAGGCTCATAACATATAGCGCTAACACGACGGCGGGAGAGAACTCTAACTAAACCCCGATCACTTCCAGAAGGAGCCAGCAGCAGGTGCTGCCATTTGACGAGGCACTTCAATCAGAAGTCTAAAAGGATCAATGATGGCGGCACTGGATATACTTAAATCCGACATCTGAACCTGTCAGGAACTGATACAATGAGTAGTGCTGACATTAGCGCTCACAGCATCTGTCGAGGATTTTCTGACCATACCCCGGAACAGCCTGGCCAATCGGAGTTATAATAAAAGTGAGCAGACTCATACAATTCTAAGCCAATATAGAGTCGCCGCTGGTCGCTGTGGGTCATAACACCGTTAGTTGCCATCATCCATGTGCAAAAGGTTGCTGTTGACAGGTCACCATTAGAGGAAACCATGAGGAGAGGCGCTAGGAGGTAGCGCTGCAAATAGACTTGTATCTTGGCAAATACGGTAGCGCATAGTATATAAAATAGCTACTTTACATGTATATAACAACAAATCGTAACCCCTGGAGCATACAGTTACACTTAGCGTTCAAACCGTGCTAGCTTTCTTTGACTTCATCACTAAGTCGGGCACTAGCCTTGTCTATCTCGTCTTCGTCATTTATGGTGCCACCTACAGGCACAATACACTGTGTTACTCGTCTTTTCTTCAATATCTTTGTTTAAACTACGATGCTTACCATCTGCCAGGTAGCCCCCGCAGCGCTATAATTTAGCGCATCGTTTTATCACCTCCGCTCAAGCACACTGGAACCCTGTCAGGACTCCTCACAATTACACATGCCAAGCGCTGGAGACGGCATTGTACTGAGTATACGTCCAGCACACCCAACCACAGTAGGCGTCATCAACGTTAGATCTGTGAATTCTTGTAGTAAATTTTTATAATATAACTTGTTTGCTAAAAAAAAATTTTGGAATCTGCTTTTTTTGCAATTTAAAATAAGAGTCATTGCAAATTTGAATTAAATTCAGATTTGATTTAATCCCATGAACATCTAACATTAACCTAGTATAATTTTGAGGCAAATATATAAAATCATTATTAAAATGAGTATCAGAAAATTTTAGAACAAATAAATTCAGATTATAAAGATTACTACTGGAATCAATTGATATGGAATAAATAATTGACTTATTTTGTTGAAGAGCATATACAGTACAAATAAAAGGAATAATTCAATTTGTTGCTTCACAATATTTATGTGCACAGCTCATAATAAGATTATCAGAAAGAACAGTTGGCCATGAAGAAACAATTTCACTTTAATATTTTGTATTCACACTGATTATAACTTGTTTTTGAAGATTTTACTCATATTTTTTTTTTATTTTGCTTACAAACTTTTATGCAAGTTGTCAAATGTACAAATACATTAATACTATATTGAATTTCCAATAGCAAACACACTGGCTTATAAAAATCAGAAGAAAATATAGTATATGTTGATAATAAACAAGTAATATATTGATGAATATCTGACATGTTGCAAGATATTAATGCTTTACACTGAGAGCAAAAGCTTTCATTAATAGCTTTTACCATTTCACTATGTAATTTTGCAAAAGAAAGATGGCAAGAAGGATGAATATATTTTAAAATAGAATACAATGATTTTTTTGAAAATGTTTGTGAAGGTAACAAGCTTACATTATTATTGTTCTCAGTATTTTCCAACAACTGATGCAATATAGGCTTATATATTTGACAATTTTTATAATGTAACAAAGGAAGGAATTAGTAAAGCATGCAAAACTTTTTCATCAAATAACTGAAGAGCAATGTTATAAAAAATTTTAGAAAGCATTTCAGAAGAAGAATTTTTTTTTTAAAAAAAAAAACTGCTTATTTATTTGATTTGATGTAAGAGTAAGACATTACTGCCTATATTTCAAGAAATGAGACAAAATAGTGCTAGCAAGAGCTTTTTTATCCCGACATTTAGGCATAATTAATTCTGAATTAAATGCAGATTTTAAGTCTTTCCAAAAAAATTCATTCAAAGATGCAAGATAATGATCTTGAGTATAATACAACCATGTAGGGTAGTTTTTATAGTGTGCAGATAAGTGCAAAACAAAGAAAAATATTTGTAAGAATGAAAAAAAGAAGAACAAATATCATAACAATCCAAAGTAATAAATGTTCTTTCTTCAAGATTGCATACAATAAATATTTCTGTTGTGTAAGTGACAAAGTAGAAAAATGTGGAATTTTTATCTTTAAAAACATTAGTCAACTATTCAATTACAGAATTTGAAGAATCAAAACTAGAAGAATTTGGAAAGTATAAAATATTATAATATTTTAGATATTTCTTAGGTAAAAACTCAGCATGCAGCAAAGGGCAATCTTTTTCATCAAGTACTCTAGATGCATGACATAGCAATTTTATCAAGGAAAACATGCTAATAATGTGAGAGTACTAATTTTAATAGTAGTACACAAAATTCAATAGGAGTTCATGTTTATTTCAGTGGAATTTCACAAGTAATTAATATAGATGATCAGATAAAAAAATACTATAGCACAGACTAAGGAAACAGCATTAGTAAAAGAAAGCAAAATTAAAGGAAAAAAAAATAGACAAAACTTATATAACTAAAACTTGAAAAGCAATATTATACAAAATATAAATGGCACAAAAAATAACAACAGACAAACAACACAGACAAGTGAAATCACAACAGACAAGTGGCACAGAAAAGTAGCAAACACATAATGTTGAAACAGAAACAAACAAATAATGTGTGCTAGTAGCAGACAAGTGATTACAGAACAGCAACAAACAGGTGTCACAAAATGACAACAAACAAACAACACTGCAATGCAAGAAACATACGGTGTGGAATAGTAGTTGAACAAGCAGTGCAGAACAGCAGCAAACAGACAGCACAAAATTGTACTGCAACAGATGACAAGCACTACAATAAACAAATGACTGCAATAGGCAGATGTAAAATAAATAAAGACAACACTTATAAAAGGCTGACAGACAGTGCTGCAGCAGAAAATGGTTATATTATAAAGGATTAAAGCACTAGTATTAATAAAAAACATATCAATATAACAAAATAATTTCTGAATAGCAGTAGCAGACAATGGTAACAAAATAGACAAGTATGAAGTTGTAAATATTAATAATGATTGAATTGAAAAGAGTAAATAAGACAATACAAGCACTAATAAGGAATCTTATAGAAACTTCTAAAACATCATATGATTTAAGGTAAATTTGAAGGAGAACTCAAGACATTCAATTTTGTAAAAGAAAAAAAAAATCAATTTTCTTATATTCTCTTATTTTCTCACTCTTATATATATTAAGAGAGTCGAGGATGTACAGTAATAATAATAATATCATTATATAATTGTTCATATGGACAAACACTTATATAATTATTTGTGTGGACAATATATAATCACACATTTGAAAACAGATCTGTAGTGACTGTAATCACAGAATAAAACAAGTAAACTCTATATCATCATGTTCATTGCTGATGAAAATAGCACAGCTGATACATGCCTTGTGCTCACATGTATACAATTGTAGCTGCTGAGAATAAAGTCAACAAGAACCTTAGTATTGTCTGGAAGTCTTGAGTATAGATGATGATGAAAGATAATATGACCATGAGATTGTGATACAATGATATAAAATAGTTAGATCACACATATAAAGTTTGAAACAATATTCTGACCTAATGACATGTAATGTTGTCTTTTGACTAATCTTTATGTACATCATACCCTTGTAATAAGACTCTGCTGTAGTTCAGTGAAAAATATTTATATAAATTGATTGATTCTATATTGTGCACAACCAGTGGGTTCGACTCTTCTGCAATGCATCATGGTATATAGTTGTCCTTTTAACCGTTCTTATTTTTAAATCATTATATAAGTGTTCATCTACATGAAAAATTATATAATGATTTTATTATTATTATTATATTGTATGTAATAATCATCATTATATGTAATACATATATTTTTTTCTTTCTTCCCTGTCTTTTCTTAAAATTTTTAATTTCAAACTATCTTACCACTAGCTTGCTCATAAGGCATATTATTGCACAACTCTGGAAATGCTATATCTTTGTTGTTTCTTCTGCTATAACAAACTGGTACCATCAGTCTATATTGTCATGTACTCACTCAACGGACACCTACTAGAGGCAAACACTATTACTGTGGTGTAACTTGGTACTTATTACTACTTGTTGCGAACTAGAATGCTTCGATAGGTAAAATTCTAGCAATTAGTATAATGTAAGTATGACTTCAGCCTGGTCAATCTATAGATCTATATGGCTTGAAACAAACATTTTCTGCAAATATAACCATGGAAAAACTGTTGTATTACTCGAACAACTATGCAATGAAGCCTTCTATACCAACCTGCTAAAACAATCAAGATGTTTAGTTGACATTGTGAAGTATGATTTTAGTGAACACTCACTCACTTATATAAAAATAACCATACATGGTTGTTATTTTCTCTCAACACTGTAAGGGCGATCTCTAGAGGCTGTGGCTCAGTCACACAGCTGGCAGAGAAAGATCCAAAGTGTATTAGAGTATGTACTGACAATATCATAATAACTACTCACCTGGCAGAGGAAGATTCAAAGAGAACAAGTCTAGGAATTCCCTATGCCAGGTTGGATGCTTCTGGGGCCTCTGAAGCATGGGAAACAACTGTACAAAGAGAACAAGTCTAGGAATTCCCTATGCCAGGTTGGATGCTTCTGGGGCCTCTGAAGCATGGGAAACAACTGTACAGTATAACAAAACCTTAAAAACTCAAAAATTGCCTATACAAACAATTGCACAAATAAAGGGCAAACTCTGGCAAACTCTGGCTTATATAAGCAGTCTGAAAGCAGTGCTGAAGGGCCCACACTTATCTGAATTGTAGCTAAAAAACCAGAGCACCTCAAGAGCTGAGAGTAGTACTAACAGATAGTGTTGAAAAAATAAAAACAGTAAAATAAAATAATGTCAGAAGAAATAAGAGAATGAATGAAAGGAGAGTGAAGAGATAAGGAGTGAGAAAAGGAAGAAATGAGGAGATAATGTCAGAAGAAATAAGAGAATGAATGAAAGGAGAGTGAAGAGATAAGGAGTGAGAAAAGGAAGAAATGAGGAGTCTCCTGACATCTGTCAACAAACTCTGCAACTAACATCAGATGCTAGACAATAGATCCTAGCTGGCAAATTTAAAAAAATGTAACAAAGTTATGGGGTTGATATAGCTTAAGTGTTCATGCTACACAGAATCAGACCAGACTGGTCTATTGACTATGTAGTAAACAAAAATTAAGCTGCTTATTAAGCAGTGTGTAAATATGTATTTATAATGATATAAATAAAATAATAATATAATACAATTTTAACTAACTTTACTAACTAAAAGCTATGTGGCTGTGGCTACATAGCATGCTCTGCTACAACTGCAGAGATGTTGGAGGGCTGCTATTCATTGTATTATCTGACCTTCAATTCTATCCACTAGTAATGGGCCTGTGGTGCAACAAATAACACTGCTGGCACCAGAACCTGTTTCCATCAAAAAAAAATTGTTGAAGAAATGTGTTATGCCATTTTCAACATACATATTTCCAAGGAAAAAAGATTTGAGACAATAGAAAAATGCCATTTTGTAAGGCAAAAAGTTGCCAAAGAAATGGTATGACACACTTCTTTGTCACATTTTCTGGTGTAAACAGGTTCTGGCATCAGCAGTGTAAATTGTCAATGTGTTTCATTGCTGGAGGCTTTTCCAAGGCCAGGAGTTTGATTTTCCCTCACAGAATATGTAGGACAAGGTGAACATTACTTTTTTTTTAGTCCAATTGGTCCAACCAGCCCCCATAGGCCTGCATAGGCTGGCATGGGCCTGTGTAGGTTTGAGTGGGTCAATGTAAGTCTGTGTGGATGTTTGCTGGTGGCATGCATAGGCCTGCATAGGTCTGATTATAATGCTGTGATTCAAGCAGTACTCCTCCTGTAGTTCATTGAGCCATTCCCTACCAGTATCTACACATGCCATTTTTAACTTCCTCATTGTCTGTCTTTCAGACTTGGCATGATAGGTGGTAAAAATGGTAAGGGTTGTGGCAGCATCTTTTCTGGTCAAGAAATAACTTGTGAGCTTTGAAGTATATCTGTCTGTCATCAGCATCATGTATGATGCTCCTTCCAATGACAGCTTGGTTGATGGTGATCTATGCAGATGCAATTGTTTAGATACACTTCAACATTACATTTACTGTCATATTGCCAAAAAGTGTATTTGCTATGAACATGGTCCTCACATAATCCTCTGACTCCAGGTCTCCTTTGATAGCCAAGCCATCTAATAGTTTTCTTTGCACTACTTTTCTGATCATGCTGACTCCTGCATGCCCAAATCAATAATGCCAGTGATAGGACCCCACACAGGCTAGGCACATCAACAGCACGCTCAGCAGCGGTTCCAAATACCTTGTCATGTGCGGGCTGAACCTGGCACACACAATTTAACCGTTTTAGGCCTTAGCCAATGGCCATGCACAGCAAGCAATGGATCCAATCAGTGATAGCGCTGGTGGCAGCTGAAATGACAGCTGGCATCATGCTGCCAGCCAACATTGACAGGTAGCAGCAATCAATCAGCACGTGGCATGGCTAGCTGGCAACAGTGCTTACAGATTAGGTATAATGTCATTTACTTATGATGAACAGAGGAATGTTTACTCTGGCACCTGACGTCTCTTGGCGCCCCCCCCCTCGGAGAAATGGACAGCTTGCTTGCTTCATTTCTCAACATTTAGTTTAATACAAGATGTTTAATTACATTACTTACAGTTCACCGTCCCTTGATGACCCTTAGCCCTTTAGCGGTGGGGAACTTGGTTCTCACTATAAATACTTACCATTGTCACTAGTTGAAAAACAGAACAGAGTACCCTACTTTACACCCCTCAGTTCACCCTATGGTTCAGATTTCTCTTGAGCTGACTAAGTTCATAGTCGCCAATTGTCTGAACACTCTTAGCCTGCTTGCCACAGTTATGCTTACAGAACCTACATGCCTTGCACCTACGGCAGGCATCACACAGCTTAGTCATTGCTAAGCCTCTAGTTTCCTTCCCACATTCTCTTGCCGCATTTAACCATGTTCATCTTCCTACCCTTTTAGATGCACTTTGTCATTGGCACACCCTCCTTACCGCATTTCCTTGCCAACTATCATTACCAACTTTCACTGAATCCTGCTATTTAACTATTTTTCTGACTTGTTCTCTGGGAACTGCTCGGGACTCCCTCAATCTTAGCATGCCCAACGCATTGTTACACAGGTCAGTAGCTGTAACCCGTATCTGCTACTAATCTACTTTTGGGCATCATCACCAGCCATCCAGATCTACTGGTATTTTTAATGGGGTGGCTATCATTGCAGTAGTTGGCTGGGCTTGGTTGAAGTTGTCAAGGAGATACATTCCTTTATTCCTCTTGCCTACAATTACAACCTTCCCCTCTGAGTTCCTGAACATGGCCTTTCCATGCATAAAAACTATTAAGAACCTTGCATGGTCAAATTTTCTGATTGAGATTAAATTGGCTGATAGATTTGGCATATGCAGTGCATCCCTGAACATGAGTTTGATGCTTCTCTGGTCAGTCTTGACCATTCTTTTAACTGTTCTGACTCCAAGATGCAAAAGACATTATCTTTCAATGTGGCCTAGCTATGTTGAGGTGTTGCAAATAGCTTGTACTCCAAGAACACCTTGCAATTGATGAAGCAATGGTCAGTGGCACCAGAGTCTGCCAATGTAGGTACTGTCTCATTTGTCATTGTCAGGGTCAGGGTCACCAGGGGTTGATTTATAGTTAGAGTGATATGTAGCATTATTGCAGCAAGTGCATATGTAATCTGTAGTGTGCCTGTCATACTTGTTGTGTTTATGTCTGCCAGGTGGGCTGTGGGATTCTCCATGTCCTTGGATGTTGTGCTTGTGCTCTGCAATTTCAAAAGTTTGCTAGGAACTGTCCCTCTTTGCTGCCTCCTTGCCAATAACATCTCTCAATGATATGGCCAGTGCATCTACAATTTGAGTCTGTACAGACTAACTTTTCTTTCTGGGGTCTCACATCTGCTTGAAGAGCTGTGACTAGTGGTGTCAGGGCTTTTTGGAGTCTCAGACATTTCCAATGTATAAGAAGTCCTGCTACTAAGTCAGTGGACATTGTCATTACATACATGCTTGCCAAAATGGTATTCTACAATTCTGGTAAGGACATCATGATGATCAACCTAACTGTTAGATCAGTGATTTTTGCCCCCTTTTTGGTGGCATTTAGCCATTTTGTGCACAGGTCTGCAATATGTGTTGGGAAGTCTGCTCCATTGGTGAATCTTGTGGACCTGAATGCATTTTCTGCTCCCATATCTGCCAGCTCAGACATCCTGCCATATGCATTGGTGAGGGAGTTCTAAGCCTTGGCTGCAGTTCCATTTATTTTGATGCCTAGTCTAGCTGGATTTTTACAGTTGTACACAATTAACCCCAGTATGTTGTGCAAGAGCTGGATTCTTTTGCAAGGAATAGCTATGGGGCCAATAACCTGTAAGTAATCAGACTTCAGATGTCACAATGAGTAGAGACAACTGTATATTGTACCTGTAAGTAATCAGACTGTACCAATGATTAATTTACGGAGCAATGAAAAGTAAGGTAAGTGTAACATACCCTCAATTGTTGCAACAAGTAGAGACGACTGACATCTCCTTCCCTTCTTTCATCTCCACACTTACATCCTGGCACAAATGTTACTCCTCCTGGCATCTCCAGGCAAATAGGACAGCCTGGGCCTGGGCAATGTCATTTATAGCTTAGACATATGCTATGTGCAGGAATTGCACCTCAGCCTCACATGCCACCTCCCATCCACAATATGTGACAAGCTGCTCCTCCAGCTAGATAACCTGGGCCTGGAGGGTCTGAGCAGTCAACAGTTGATGGACATGACTTGTGGCAGGGTAGAACATCTGGGTAAAGAGGGGTGCCTCCTCTACAGCCTCCACTCCTGGAGCCAGGTCCAGAGGCATAGGACCTACCCCAGCCCTGCCCTCAGCCACCATGGCAGCCTGCCAGGCCCAAGATCTTGTCAAGGGTCCTGCATGCACCACCAATTTTAGAGTTTCTTCTGACTCACCTGCAACTGCCCACCCAACTATGACAGCCCCTCTGCTTCTTGATAGACCTGCTTCTTGCCACCCAGAGCCTGCCCCTTCTCCACAGCCCACCTCTTGCCCAGTGCAATAGCAGATGGCCTTGCCTGGAAATGGGATGCTCCTGACTTCTCCATAATGCACTCCCCCTCAGCACCTCCACCCTCCTTCACCATCCTCAAACCATGTTCCTCTCTAACTTCTCTATTCTCCTCAATACTGCTTCAGCTCCCCTCTGAATCCCCTGATCCTGCATCCAATGCAGTGCACATGCTACTCACCCTAGCACAACCTCCAAACAGGGTGTATAATCCAATGGCCATCTCCTCATTTCCAATATTTGAGTGGTGGCCCACAATACCTGGAAGAAGCAGCAAGCATGGCAGATATAGCAGGCCTCACAGGTGGCTCCTCGCCAGGATTGGAGTCTCCCTCCCAGGAAGTTTGCAGAATTGGCCATGGACAAGGCATGAGTTGCAGGAAGTGTTAGCACAACACCAGTCACAGGAGGGCAGGAGAGAGGAAGAGGACAGGTTGTTGAATGCACTCTCCACCTGCCCCACAGTGGTGGGTGTGAGGGCATGGGGGGTCACCAAGACTTGCCTCTGTTGTGGTGGTGGAGGGGTTGGGGCATGGAATGGGCAGAATACCAGGACCTGCAAGGTCAGTAGTGGGTGTAGGTATAGCAGAGGACCTCACGGTGACACAAGCCTTGACTAAGAAGCAGGTCAGTACTAGCAGAAGACTTGCTTGTATGGGCTGTTGCTAGCATGGCATGTTCAACATCTATTTGTTGACATTGTTTCATACTGATATAGTCTACTGCTTATATAAGCATCTGCACACAGGCTGCTGCTTACACAAGCATTTAGATAGACGAACAGTCTAATGAACCACATGACAACAAAAATTGAAGACATTTTTTGCACACTGACATAGGCTATTCACATGACAGCAAAAATTGAAGACAATATTCACACACTGACACAGGCTACTGCTTACTAAGTGTCTGGACCTACTATTGCTTACACAAGCATCTGGCAGTCCAGTAAATCACATGACAGCAAAAATCGAAGACATTTTTTGCACACTGACACACACTGCTGCTTACACAAGCAATTCAGATAAATGACAGTCTAATAAATCACATGACAGCAAAAATTGAAGACATTTTTCCCACACATAGTCTGCTGCACAGAAAAACCTCGATCTATTCTAGATCTTGGAACAAGCCCATGCACTCACACATTGCCCCAACACATGCCAGATTGTGGGCCTTTTCCACATGGCTCTGCACCTCATTGTGTCAGGAGTTGAAGGTGCACTCTTGCAGCGTTAGCGTGGGAACATTTTGGTTGCGGTTTACATATACATTACTTACAATTTTTTTGTCTTCTTTACCTGCGAAGACATGCTATTCTCTGCCCTTTCCACTGAGTCTAACCGCCAGTCATAACGGGACCACTAGCGCCTCCAACGAGGTTTTGACATTCGCAGGTCATTGCTGTATTGTCAGCTACAACAAAACAATGCAGTCTGAATCTGCATTATCAAAATCCTTTCGACATTTTATTGTCAAGATTCTTTCGGTCAGCTTTGCGGGACATTTCCCGGTGTGGTGTTCTTTGTAGCACCCACCCATATCTTTCGGTCAGCTTTGCGGGACATTTCCCGGCGTGGTGTTCTTTGTAACACCCACCCATATCACGGTCATCTGCTTCTATTCATGGCACATCATATTTGGACACCATCACGGCATCTTTCTATTTATTTCCATTCTTACAATCTTCTTTCACCAATTGTCCTGCTTTGGGATCTCTTACCTTCATCTGGAATCAACCTTAGCTTTCATACAATCAGCTTTTGCCAACTGCTCGATTTTCTTCAAAATTGCCATCGCACTGCTATTCTGCATAATTGGATTGCCTTTATTCTCAGACAAGGAGGGACCTTGGATTCAGGGAGGGCTGAAGAATGCTAGTTATAAAGGATTACTGGTTCAGGGAGGAGCATCATGCCAGATCACTCTAGGAGTCACTTAGAATTGTTTTTTAGGTAAAATTTCCTTTTCATTTTGCTCCCCTTTTTCAGTCTGCATCATATATACAATCTCACTCTATATCTTTCCGCTGCTTCGTTCGAGGGAGGGTGTCAGGAGTTGAAGGTGTGCTCTTGCAGCATTAGCGTGGGAACATTTTGGTTGCGGTTTACATATACATTACTTACAATTTTTTTGTCTTCTTTATCTGCGAAGACATGCTATTCTCCGCCCTTTCCACTGAGTCTAACCGCCAGTCATAACGGGACCACTAGCGCCTCCAACGAGGTTTTGACACATTGTAGTGTATCCAATCTTTGACATGGTTAGTAGCTGGTATAGTGGGTGGGGTTAGTGGAGGAGAGATTACATGGCAGTCAATGAGCAAGCATAGGAAGGGACCCATCAACACCAAGGATCTAGAGAAAAATTCCCACCCCCTCTGAGATGCCCACTCACTATTGTCCATGCCTTGAGGAACCTCAGTGCTAGGGAGAGGCAAATGTCACAATCTACCTACTTTTTCCTCCTCCTTCTCATATGCTCCACCCTCCAGGAGTTCCAGTCCAAGCCAGCTCCATTACACAGATCACTTCAGAACTCTGGATCAATTGCCCAAGTCTAGGCCTGGAATCCTCCAGCAGGCTAAAAGGCTTGCCCATGTAGTCAGTACACTAGTCTTAGTATTATCTATTTTTCCTACTCAGTTTTCTTACTATTTCTGTCTCTATTTCTCCCCCTCCTTTCAATAAACTTGTTTCTCTCTCAATTACTGTCTGGTCTACCTCTTCTACTCTGAATCCATGCCCTAGAGATTCTCTCTTGGCCTGTATTCACTACCTGATGTCTATAGAGCCCTTGGAGCCCCTTGGACTCAGCCCAGCAGTGTCTCCATACTACCACTCCATTGCCTTCATATCCCTCTGATCAGCAGGTTGTTTGCTCTGAAAAGAGCCCCAAAGTCAGCAGTCCCTGACAATGATCACACTGTATGGCCTCTACACAATACTGCATACTATTTTTTTTAAAAAAAAAAATCCTTTATTGCAAGCATAAGGCACTTGGCACCTATTTTGCTCAGTACTATGGACAGTTACATTAACTATGAGAGCCAGCAAATTCTCTGCCCCCTCCAGTTATGTGGAAAAAGAGCTGGCTGGTACTTCTCAGTGCTTTCCAGATGCTGCTCCCCTGTTAAGCCCAAATAAAGTATAGTGCACTGAGGGAGTGGGGGATGGATAGCTTTTGACAGATGCCTACATGTAGGCAGGTGGTTCAGGACAAGCATCTGGGCCAAGGTCTCACAGATAGCAGGGTGTATGTAGAGAACAACTTATGGCTGAGTGCTATTATTAGTCATAGGATGTAATATAGTGTGAGTAGCTGCTAGATTTCCTTGTTCTCAGTGGAGAGCCTCTTGATAGCAAGGATGTATCTGTAAAGTTGCTTGAGGCTGATGCATGAGGATAGGAGTATATATAGAGACTCAGCTTTCTGTTTCAAGAGGCAGGTGAGATGTATGTGGCATTCAAAGCAGTAGTGGGAACATTTGAGAAGGAAATGGTGGAGGGTCTCAACAGTCAGGCCAAGGCAGTTTGGGCACACTGGGGACTCAGATCTCTTGATGTGGAAGAGGATATGGTTGATCAGGATGTGGCCAGATCTGGCTTGGAACAAGATCATGGAATAGAGCTGAAAGAGGCCATCAATTAATCACATATAGCTGTTGGAGAGGAGTGAGCTGTCAAGGGTCCTGACATGGGCAGCTCTGCTAGATTTCTTCCATTTTTGCTTCTATAGGATGTGCATTGCAACTAGATAGGTGTGCCAGATAGCCAGGAGGCTGTGGGGGAGAGGTTTAGTATGAAGGAAGACAGGAAGAGACTTAGTGTCACTAGATGAGCCTGTGGCTGCCTCCCTGGCTAGTTGATCCACCCTTTTGTTTGGATCAAAGCCATCATGTCCAGGAGCCCAGTATATCTAAAGGCATATAGCACCCCTGGAGTGAGAGGACCAGCTTCTCCCTTCTGCAAGGGCAGCAGGATTGCAGAGTTGGTCTTGCAGCCTGTGAAGGGCCTCTGCTCTGTCATGGATATGGTCAAGGAAGTAGTGTGCAGGGTGGGATCTTTGGTTTATTAGAGCCTGTATGGCCACCTGACTATCATTGCTGATGATGTTGAAGCTGTTGAGCTGTCAGCATAGAGATGTCAGTATATGGATGCTGAGAAAGAGGCCTACTACTTCTGCTTTATAGATGGTATGTTCTGAGGCAGCCTCTAGGTGGTATTTCAATGCTGAGTTTTTCTTGCCATTCATATATAGGACTGCTGATGTACCAATACCTATTTTATAGCCAGATCTATCACAGAAGACCATCATTACTGCTCTGTCAAATATAGATTCTATGCTGATGAGTGCAGCTTCCTTGAATTCAGGAATAAAGATGGTGAAGGCCAGCTTGTAGCTAGGATGCCTACAGGTGGCTTAGATGGTCTTGATAGTGTCAGGGTCTACCATGATAAAGGCAAGGAGGCTATGCAATAGCATGTAGTATTTCCAGACTGGGCAGTTGCTTGCATGTTGTACTGGCTTGTGTAAGGAGTGAGTGGGTAAAAGGGAGGAAAAGCAAAGGGCAGCTCTTGTGACGATTTTGCAGAAGAGTAGGTCTACTGGAAGTATGTTGGCATGTACCTCCATGACGTTGCCTACCATGGTGCTTAGTGCTCTGGTGATTGTTTTTGCCATTTGGCACTGTAAAGTGGTTATTGCTTTTATGATTGAGACTGAGCCTGACCTTCTGGTGCCTGGGTGAGCAGATTCAATGCCAGAATACCACACATCTGCTGCATATGTGAATGCTAGGATGGTCATGGTGTTGTACAGTTGTTGTATGTGGTGTGCCAGCATTCCACCCAATATTTTTGAGAGGTGGAAGGTTTGGAAGGACCACTGGGCTGCATTGGCTTTCACTTTCTGGTAGTGGGTAGACCAGCAAAGGCAAGGGTCAAAATATACCTCAACTCCTTGTAGGATTGTACCATTGAGATTGTCTGGGATGCCAATAGTCTCTCAGAGATGAGGTGCCTGAGTACAAGGTCAGTGAGGACACTATTGCTTTGAGAGTGTGGAAAGTTCATTAGTGTTAGCTTGTGTTAGAATTAAAATTGCCTGGGCCACCTCTGCTTTGTATGGTCACTCTGACCAGACAATGGCCATTGTCTCATGGTACAAGTATATAGAGATACATTACATGGATAGCACCCTCAGTCAATTGTTACGAGACTGAGGGTAAGTACTCAAACATATTTATTATTGTGATAGAAGACTTGCTGTACTTTTAGATTAATGTACTTACATTGATCTTAGGTACAGTGCAATAGAGTCAATTGTTACAAGACTGAGGATTAACATACTTACATTGATCTTAGGTCTGACAGCGTCTCTGCTTGATTTCTAACAGCTTGGATAATTCAAATGGAGAGTAATGGGATGTAGACCAATTGAGCACACCTTGCAAGCAATGCATCATGTCTTTGATGATGGCATGAGTGCCATAGAAGGAGTTAGCCACAGCTAGCACCATGGCATTGTTGACAAAGCCAAAGGAGGCCTCAATTTTGTTGCCAGGGGCTGCTGTAGATATAAGTGGAGCATTGTAAAAGGCATGGAAAATCATTGAGAGGGGGCATTCCTGCATAGTACTATTGTCTATATCAAACTAGTCCAACACATAGTCATCAAAGTTGAGCTGTGTCCTGCACCTGGATAACATCTACTCTGTGAGCTGGGTAATAATGGGGAGAACACAGCATTCCCTCAGGTTGTAGATCAGACATTCTCAAACTGTGTTTGGAAAGGTGCCCTAGATGTCTAGGAACAGGGCTGTGGCCACCTTTCCTGATTGCCACCATCTTTGATGGTCTTGACCATCAAAGGTGCATTGCATCAGAGGTGTTTTGCTCTGGGTAGCCACCAAATTGGCCTGAGAGGAGCATTCCATGCTTCTCAGCCAGGTGCAAAAGGTCAGCTGTGACTAGGGTCAAGAAAAGTTTACCCATGGTGTTGAAAAGGCCTATGGAACAGTAAGCCTTGGCCACACTATAGTTGGGCTTGCCTGGTTTTTGAAGGACTGGGGTGGTCAATTTCTGTTATTTGGGAGGGTATGTATTGAGATTGAATACTGCCTGGAATGTAGAAGAGATGATCAATGAGAGTCATGAGCATTTCTTAAATACAATGTTAGGGATGTCATCCAGGCTCAGTGCCTTTGTTAGGAATTGACCTACCAACCAAACACCACATCACACCTCCCTTGTTCAATATCACACTCCTTTGTATCTGGCCCTGGCTGCTAACATATACAAGACGTTCACAATGGCCATTGTCCACTCACCATACATATATATATGAGATAGTACATACAGCACCCTCAGTCTTTTATATGGGACTGAGGGTGAGCAACCATATTAACTTTATCTATGCACTATACTTACCACTCCAGTAGATCTTTAACTAATATTGATCTACTTAGGTACAGTGAAATATAGTCTTTTATACGGGACTGAGGATCTTTAACTAATATTGATCTACTTAGTTGTGACATCTGCCTGTCTGATATTCTAACAGGTTATGGGCATTTGACGACGTTTTGGCCAAAGATATGTCAATCACAAGAATACCAGACCTCCAGACCGTCTTCAGGCACCCACTCCTCATCTTACTATGCATCGCATCACATACCTCTGCCTCTTGTCTCTTCTTTCCAGCTTTTGGGCCTTCACCACCTCTGATTAGCCTGTGTTTCTCTCTGCAATGGCTTCCATATCTCCTTCACAATCAGTTCTACCCACTGACACAACGAACCCTTCCATCCCCAAGCAGATCATTCACCACAGATGGGAGGAGATGAAATACAAGTGTGCTGATGGCAATTTTTCCCAGTGGATGGATAGCTTGAAGGACGCTCTGATCCTTAACAGCCTCTATGCCTACGTTTTTGACGCTGTCATTACGCGCCTGAATATTGAATCCAAACCTTGTGCTCACACCAACTGGGGTCTGAATGACCGTCTGGCCATCACCTTCATCAAGTCAGCCCTTGACAGTTCAGAACACCATGACCTTGTAATGGATGAAGGGGCCATGCAGTGTTTTGCTGACCTCAAGGCCCGTGCACAGCGTGAGGGCCCAATCAAACAGATTGCTCTCCTTCAGGAGGCTCTGTCAACCTATTGCTCGCTCTCTGAACCATCGGACAGGTTGACAGGGACTTATTCACCTGCATTGCACTCCTAAATAGCCTCAACAATCCATCTTTCAAGGCTCTTCAGAACTCTGTTTCCACCCTCATCAGTGGCAGCACCAAGAAATCTCCGTGCGACCCTACAGCGATTCACCTCCTCATGGAAAATGCCCAGAATATCATCAATGCAAAAGCCAAGTTCAACTATGCCATGGCATTGAGCGCAAGAGGGGGTAGTAGTCCTTGCACCACTGATCTCCCAGGACATTACAGTGTGCTGTGAAAACTGTCATGCACTCAAACGCCCATGCTGTGGACACTCAAAGCTTTTCTGTGTGCAAAAGGGAGGAGGTATGGCTGGGAAATCTGTCACCAATGCACAAGCTGCACAGAGAGCATCCAGAGAAAACAAAACTAGTGAGAAGATGTCCAAGCCAACTCTGGAAAGGACCTTCATGGCTGTGACCAGACTTGATGGAAAACTGTGGTATGTCGACCAGACCCAGCTAGGTCAACTCCCTACCCCTACAGAGACAGCAGCACTTGCCAGCGTTGCTACACCTCTGACCGTGTCATCACACAGCACAGAGGCTTGGAAACACACCGGATTCATAGCCTTTGATAGCACAGATACCAACATAAACTGGAAGGAACAGGTGTCAGAAATCAAGGAACAAATCCTGTCTGCCAACACTGCTCCTGTACTGCAATCTAAATATAATCCAATCACTTCCATCGACAGTATCCCCTTCTTAATTGACTCAGGTGCAGCTGTACACATCTCACCATGTCAGAACAATTTTGCAACCCTACATCCCATTCCACATCGACTTGTCAAAGGTCTCGGCGGTTCATCTGTCACAGCGATAGGAGTGGGAACCATTCGTTTCCACATCACAAAAGGGGCAGACATCCTGCTGGAAGATGCCCTATACATTCCTAATGCCACAGTTTGCCTTGTATCTGTCAGTTCACTTGCAAACCGCTCAGGTTTAGACTGCTTGTTCAACAACTCATCTGTTAGAATTATCGACCATTCCACTCGTACTCTCGTGGCACAAGGACCTCTTATCCCCAACTAGCGACTTTATTCTCTCACACTCAATACTGTGCAAACTGGACATCACGCCCTCATATCCCAGGATGCTGCTGACCTAGAAACCTGGCATCGCCAACTCAGGCATGCCAGCTATCAAATGGTCATAGAGATGGCAAGAACTGGACTAGTTCTAGGTATGCCCTCTACCTTTGCCTCCAAACCACCCAAATGTGACTCATGCATTCTCAGTAAACAGACCAGAAATGCAGTCCCAAAAGTGCGGGAGGAGGGGCAAAGGGCAACACGTAAACTAGAGATAGTCTGGGCAGACCTGACAGGGCTGCAGACAGTTGTATTGCATAATGGATACCTATATATAATGAATCTAGTTGATGATTTTACAAACAAGCACTGGACTATCCTTCTGAGATGAAAGGCAGACACATTGACACACCTCAAAGCTTGGCAGATCACTAGAGAAAACGAGATCCAAGGGAAGCTCAGAGTATACCGAACAGGACACGATGGTTCGTACTGATATTAAACTCCCACAATCCCAAAATCTATGCATGCTCCATTGAATGCATTCTTATAGGATACAGCCAGAACTCCAAAGCCTACAGGTGTTACGAGCGAAGCACCGGAAAGATCGATGAGACATACCATGTTAAGTTCTGCAAAAGTTTTGATAATGCTACTCAACTCTCCTCACCCGTACCCGAGAGTGACCCACCTCCCGATCACCAGCTTGAAAGACCCCAGATATTGACCTATGATGATGACATCAGCATGCCTCTGTTGCATCCTCAACCCAGAGCTGATGAGCAAGATAACCAGTATCAGCCACTGCCTCCACCTCGCAGGTCAAGTTGTGTCCTGATTCTGACAGCCAGAGCAGACTCAGAGAATGTGCCGTTGTGAGTTCAGAAGGCAGTACAAGAATCTGTTGAGGCAGGTGAACACCTGAGAGCTGCCAGAGCGAGTCGAAGGATCAATAGCATCATGGACACACCCGATCCCGCCCAACAGGGAGTTGATCAGGAACCAGGAGCACACAATCATGGGACCAGGGATGCGGACTCAGATCCAGACATACCTAGACAATGACCTTGACCACCTTCTTGCTGCTATGGGTGAAATTGATGGTGGTTACACCACTTCAGAAATCAGCAACGAGCCTTGAACCTGGCAAGAGGCAAAGGAGTCAGGAGACTACCCAAAATGGGAAAACACGTACAGGGATGAACTCAGGTCTCTACAGGAGATGGGAGTCTATCAACTTGACCCGTGCTCTGTGGTCCCTGCTGGTCAGAAGATCAGGTCCGGCAGACCAGTCTTCAAAATTAAACGAGACAAACATGGGAAAGCAGTCAGATTCAAGATGAGACTCATATTCCACAGCTATGAGCAAATACAAGGGCGGGACTACACAAAGACAACCTCACCAATGGCATGTATGGAGTCATGGCACATCTTGTTACACCTCACAACCGTGAAGGGAATGGGACATGACACAAATTGACATCAAAACAGCTTTTCTATACGGCATCCTCCCAGACGACGAGGTCCAATACATGCAACAACCTGAAGGCTTCAAAGAAGAGGGGAAGGAAGACTGGGTGTGGATGCTGGTGAAATGACTCTACAGGATAAAACAGGCAGGCCGGATTTGGAACAAGACAGTCAATGACAAGATGATCTCTTGGGGCTTCAGCAGACTACCATGCAAATCCTGCATCTATTACCGTTCTACTGACAAGGGCACAGTCATCGCAGCACTTCACGTCAACGACTTCTTGTTGATTGCCAGCTCTAAAGCAGAAAATGAGCGCTTTAAGGACCAAATGAGGCAAGCCTGGACTATCTCCAATCTTGGAACCCCACGATACATTGTCAGCATTGCTGTAGAATGGGATCGCCCTAATCACACCATGAAACTCTCACAGACAGCTCTTATCGACAAAATCATCCGCCAATTTAGTCAAAAGGATGCTCACCCCTGTCATGACCCCTCCTCTCCGGATCCACCCCAGGACACCCCCAGAACCCCGTCTGGGACCCTCCCTCTGACCCCACAGAATGCGCCCTGCCATCACATGCATCAAGGACTGCCATCACCCAGCACCCCCCGGCAACCCCACATCACGGACCCAGGATCAACCGCCATCAACCCCCAATCAACAACCAGATCACGCCAACCGCTTCCGGGCCATCACGCATCACGCATCATGGCTCTCTCCACACCAATTGATCGCGTGCCCCACATGTGTGATCCCGGTATACAGTCCCCCTCTGGCTACTCAATGCCCCCCAGAACTTATCCCAGACACCCCAGAACTCCAGAAACCCGGACCTGGCCCCGTAGTACTTATAGTGTAGCTCCCCATTGTATTCGCTAGTCTTGATATTAACTTGAATTGTTGCATGCCCTCTGCTTGATTGGTATGCACTGACTGGCATGCTTTGACTTCGCTAGTCTTGATATTAACTTGAATTGTTGCATGCCCTCTGCTTGATTGGTATGCACTGACTGGCATGCTTTGACTGGCACACTTGAACAACCGTGTGCTTTAAGTTTGGTATGCACTTCGCGACTTGCAATTTGTTAACCCGGTCTTGTCTTAGAACCCCCAGTTCCTAACTCGACCCCCACCCAATTCCTGGCCTCTAAAGCCCAAGACCCCTGGACCAAGTTCCCTTCCCTGGGATCACCCCTGTCTGCATCTCAAACCCCGGAGTCCTAGCCCCAGAGTTCTAGACACCCGATTATCCGTAGGTCAAGTCCACCTCGTAAGGGCATTGCTTTCCCAGAAAGCCCCTGACTCAGGGGAACCTGACAACCCCCTCTCCTTGCCTATGGACCCCAATTCGAAGTTACAATGCATTGATCACAGCATCTTATCCCAGGAAGAACAATGCACACTCGAGAAGACTCCATACCGCCAGTTGGTTGGATGCCTTCTATACCTCGCTATCTCCACTCACCCAGACATTGTGTTTGCAGTACAGCAGTTAATGCAATACCTAACGTCTATCCACTGGAATGCCGCTATCTGCCTGGTTTGCTATCTCAAGGGCTCTCGCCATCTTTGCCTCCATCTCGGAGGAAAGGAGGAGCACGTAAATCTCATGGGCTTTATGGATTTGGACTGGGCTAGCTGTATATATACCAGGCGCAGTGTTGGTGGATATGTGTGGAACCTCGATTCCGGCGCAGTCTCATGGGCGGTCAGAAAGCAACACACGGTCGCAGCATCCTCATGCAAAGCTGAATACATGGCAGCCTTTGAATGTGTGCAGGAGTGCATTTGGCTTTGAGCACTGTTCAAAGACATTGGTCATGATTTCACGTCTCAGCCTACACGTATGTATTGTGACAACAATTCTGCCATCGTGCTATCTGAAGACCCCCTTCTGCACGCAAGGGTCAAGCACATCGACATAAAGTACCACTTTCTCTGCGAGCACGTCCAGACACACAAGATAGCCTTACACCGAGTCCCTTCAAAAGACAATACCGCAGATATATTCATGAAAGCACTGCCTAACCCCACATTCCAGTCCCTTCACCCTCAACTTGGCCTCATGTAGCACCATGTCCATATGTGAGGAGGAGTGTTAGGAATTAACCTACTGACCAAACACCACATCACACCTCCCTTGTTCAATATCACACTCCTTTGTATCTGGCCCTGGCTGCTAACATATATGAGACGTTCACAATGGCCACCAGATATTGACAATGGCCATTGTCCACTCACTATACATATATATACAAGATAGTACATACAGCACCCTCAGTCTTTTATACGGGACTGAGGGTGAGCAACCATATTAACTTTATCTACGCACTATACTTACCACTCTAGTAGATTTTTAACTAATATCGATCTACTTAGGTACAGTGAAATATAGTCTTTTATACGGGACTGAGGATCTTTAACTAATATTGATCTACTTAGTTGTGACGTCCACCTGTCTGATATTCTAACAGCCTTCATTGGCAAAAGATCAGCTATTGCCTTGGTAATGCAGTTCCTGGAAAACACAGAAGAGTCATCTAAGTGCTAGTGGTAAGTAGTGGGTAGGGGAGGGGCAAGGGACTTAGCAAAGATTGTGGCCTTCTTGTCATTGCAGGTTAACATGTGGAGGGGGCTGCTGTTATCATTGGTGGAATGTGTTGTGGAGGTTCTTTCACAGAAGAGGTCAGATGGCTCTCATGTAATGTATTTGTTGGCAAGATAGATTTGTTGGGTGCTGATTGTTTCTAGCAAGTCATTCCAATGCTCCTCTTTTGCCTTCTTGACTGCTTCTGCCATTTTACAGGATAGTTGTGATGCCTTGTCTTTAGCTAAATGGTCAGGGATGTCACAGAATTTGTATTCCTGGTTGCATGCTCTCTGCCATTTTGCATGCAGCTTCAAGAGGTCTTCATTCCACCACCTCTTAGAATAGAGACATGGTTTCCTGACTGGCACTCTTTTGTCTTGGCAATAATCTCCTGAACAATATTGGTTAGTTGTGAGACTTTGTCTAGGAATGCACTCTCTGTGGTGATCTCAGTTGTTGGAGATGGGGTGTCAAGTTGATCCTTTAGGACAATGTTGAGGAGCAGCTAGTCTGTCAACTTGAAGTCCTTATACAGTTTTGGCAGAGAGTGTGCTATAAGCAGGGTTGACCTCCATAATAATTGAAAGGTAGTCAGTGACTAGAGGATGGAGAGATATGGATGTGTTGCAAACAACAATTGGGTTCTGGGCAGAGTGGGAGCACCAGACATTGTCTGGTCTTGTCCATTGGGTTTTGGCTGTTTGGAGTGTAGGTATGCCAGGGGGAAAGACAAGCTCTATATCCTATTCGTTGAGAAGGTTGAGGAGTGGTTAGATGCAGATTTTGCTGTTGTTGAGGTGTCAGGTGTCCAGGGATTCTCATAGGAGATGATGTAAATTCAGGTTGTCTAGCCAAACTATATAGTTGTCAGTTGATGCTTTTGCTACTGTTGAGGAAGTTTAGAGGTATGCCATCATTGCTGCCAACAATTTGTTGTGCTGGCAGTTGTTGTAGATGAACAGAGACAGGTATCCATTCTCACCTTAGAATTGGGTTGCTGTGATGTCAATAGAGGAGATTGGAAGAGAGATGTAAGCATCTGTAGAGATTTTGGTGTTTATTAAAAGGACTGAGCAGAAGTGGGTGCTTGTGTCTTGCCTGTGTGTTGCTTAGGCAATCAAGAAAAGGCTCCTGCAGTGCTAATACATCCCAGTTAGCCAGGTTTGCTAAGTTAATTATTGCTGCTTGGGCCAAATCAGATTTCCTGGTGTTTTGCTGCCAAATGCAGAGTCTGTCAGGGGCTAATAGAGTGAGTCTATTCATTGTGTGAGGAGGAACAGTGGCTTGTAGCTTTGAGTTTTGGCTTTAGGCTGGTCTGCTGCATTGTGAATCCAAACTCTGTGAAGTTTCCCATATGGCTGGGGGCACAGGTGCTTGATGGAGTGAAGAAGAATTCCTGTTGGAGTGTGAAGTGGGGCATCTGCCACCAGTCCTGAGGGGAGGAGTCTGGCTGTTGGGTCTGGGATGCTGCCTTGAGAGAGAGTGGTGGAGGTGGTGGGGCACTTCTGGGTGGGGCAGTTGCCCAGGTTGTTGGGTCATCAGCTAGGAAGTATGGCATGCAGTTTTTGAGAAATTAAACATTGAACTCAGCACCCTGGTCAATGAAGGCAGGGCATTTGTAGTCTGAGCTTGCATGAGTAGAGTTGCTACCACATGATATGCACCTGAGTATGGTGGCTGGGCATGAATTGGCAGTATGAGAGGAGCTTGCACATTTAGCACATGTTTCTTCATTCTTGCACACAGCTCTGAAATGCTCAATCTTTTGGCATTTGTTGCACTAGATTAGCTTATGAATGTCTTCCTTAATTGTGACTTGACAGCCTCTAATAAATACACACTCACAGATGAGGAGATTGGCAGTTTTGGGGTCACAGCAAGAGATCTTGAGAGAGGCTACTTCCTGCCAAGCATGTTGCAAAGCAGGTCACTTCAGCCAATGGGCTGAGATGTGAGTTGGCTGGGAGGTACTTTTCAGACTCAACTATGTGCAGGGAGGTGGGTTCTCCTGGGTTGAACATGCCAGTGCATGGTACAAAGTGGGCTATGATGTTGTAGGCTTTGCTGATGGAGTCTGCATTCATTCTTAGTAAGCCTTGTAAAGAGGAATGGTCTTGCCCAATGTAGTTGCAAAACCTGGAAGCAGAATCAGCAGTGTCTAGCTCTAGTAATAATGCACTGCCGCTTGTTCACTTTAGTGCTATGATGCACATCTTGACAGGAGGTTGGGTGATCTTGCCATTCTCCATAGTACTGCTCACCACTGTTGATGATGCCCAAAAGTTGATCAGTAGCAGATAGGGTTTACAGCTACTGACCTGTACAAAATATATTGGGTGTGCTAAGGGTTGAGGGTGTCCCAGGCAGTTCCCAGAGAACAAGTTGGAAAATGAGTTATATAGTAAGATTTGGGGAAGGTCAGTAACAATAGTTGGTAAGGATGTTTGGCAAGGGTGGTGCACCAATGACAAAGTGTGCCTAAAGGATAAGGGGAGGTAAATATGAGTAAGTGCAGCAGAGGATGCTGCAAGGAAACTAGAGGCTTAGTGACAACTAAGCTGCATGATGCCTGCCATAGGTGCAAGGCACATAGGTTCCATAAGCATAACTGTGGCAAGCAGGCTAAGGACATCCAGACAGTTGGTGACTATGAACTTAGTTAGCTCAAAAGAAATCTGTACTGTGAGGTGAACTGAGGGGTGTAAACTGGGGTACTCTGTTCTGTTGGTAACTAGTTACAATGGTAAGTATTTATAGTAAAAGTAAGTTCTCCATCACCAAGCAGCTAAAGGTTGCCAAGGAGCGGTGAACTGTAAGCAATGTAATTAAACGTCATGCATTAAACTAAATACTGAGAAATGAAGCATCAGGTGCCAGGGTAAATGTCAAACTGCCTGTTACAAGTAAATAGCATTATTCTTAATTTGTAAGCACTGTTGTCAGCTAGCTGTGCCTTATGCTAATTGATTGATGCCAGCTGTCATTCCAGCTGCCATTGGCATTATCACTGATCAGATCCATTGCTTGCTGTTGATGATGCCAATTGTGATTGGGTGTGCTGGATGTATACACAGTACAACACCATCTCCAGTGCCTGGCATGCATAGTTGTGAGGAGTCCTGACAGGGTCCTGGTGTGCTTGAGCAAATGTGATAGAACAATGTGCTAGATGATAGCGCCTTGGGTGCTATCTAGCAAACTGTAAGTGCTGTAGTTTAGGCAAGGATATAGAGAAGAAGATGAATAGTGCAGCATAATGTGCCTATAGGTGGCACTGTAAACAATGTAGACGAGATAGACAAAGCTAGCGCACAACTTAGAGACAAAGTCAGGCAGAGCTAGCATGATTTGAACACTAAATGTAACTTGGGTGCTCAAGGGTTACGATTCATTGTGATGTACATGTGAAGTAGCTATCTTATATACTATGTGCTACTGCATTTTCCAAGATAAGTCCATTTGCAGTGCTATCACTTAGTGCCTCTTCTCATGGTTCCCTCTAACGGTGACTTGTCAACAGCAACCTGCAGCACATGGATGATGGTAACCAATGGTATTATAATCCATGGCAACCAATGGTGACTCTAAACTGACTTAAAATTATATGGGTCTGCTCACTCTTAATATAATTCTGATTGGCCAGGCTACTCTGGGGTATGGTTGGAAAATCCTCAACAGATGCTATGAGCACTAATGTTGGTGCTATGCATTGTATCAATTCCTAACAGGTCCAGATGTTGGGTTTGAGTATATCCTGTGCTGCTGTCATTGATTCTTTTAGACTTCTGATTGAGGTGCCTTATCAAATGGCAGCGTCTAATGCTGACTCCTTCTGGAAGTGATTGGGGTTTGGTCAGAGTCCACCTTCCATCATTGTGAGAGTAACACTTGCCAGTCCAAGTGCTCTACCAACTGGCCCAAAAGGGCGCAATGTCCAAGCTGTTGGACATGGTGACTGGCTCTATATATAGTGAAGTGGTCCCCTTACATCAGCCCCTTTTCTAGAGGTGGACGACCCGGCTACCTTCAGCAGGGGGGTCACACATCTGTAAGAATTGGAGAGCTGGACTAGAGGAAAGACTACACCATTATATAGTTACCCCCCAGACATTTGCCTGTAAGCCATAGTCAAGTATCTCCTGCAATGCACAATATCAAAGGTACTATCACATAATTAGGCCAGCAACCTCTAATCACATGACCCCAAATAAAGTGCATCTTAGGAGAATTGAACTCATGACCTTGCAGCTTGGACATTCTGTGAGAGTAACACTTGCCAGTCCAAGTGCTCTACCAACTGGCCCAAAAGGGTGCAATGTCCAAGCTGTTGGACATGGTGACTGGCTCTATATATAGTGAAGTGGTCCCCTTACAATCATTGTATTAGCACTATACGTCCCAAGTTTCCCAAATCCTTGAAGTTGGTGAATAGAGGATGCTGAAGGACTAATAAATAGTGATTAAGGTAAATGGGTAAGACCTGCAATAGAGTGCCCAAGCCAGAGCTGTTCTGTATCCAATCTGGTTGCTAAAGTCTCCCATATGTCAAGTGTCAGCCAACTTATAATGTTCTTTGATGTGCTCAATCTGAGTAGAAGCCTATCACCATGTGTGTCCATTGGGTAAGGCCTGAAATGGATAAATTGTGTGCATCAAGTTTGGAACAAGCACAGCAAGGTGCCCAGAGCTGATGCCAAGCCTGCTATTGATGCACCTAGCCTGTGTGGAGTCCTATCACCATCTGCACATCCAGAGAGTAGAGGGCATCATTCAGGTCATCTCTCAACTTAAATAGCAACATGGCTAATGTGTTATTGGGGGCTAGCATACCATTTGGGGCTAGCTAGACCAGGACAGTGCAGGCATTCTGCAAGAGCCTCTGTTGTACCTTTAGAAGTTTGTCACTCTTGAAGTTCCAACCTGTTGAAAGCCTTGGAGCTAGTTGAGAGAGTGGAAGGTCAGTGGCAGAGCATGCAATTGACACATAGAGACATCACAATAGTACATGTCATATGTTGTACAGGAGCTCGCTTTGTGTTGTATCATATGTGTCCAGCAGAGTCTGCTACACTGGAGCAGAGCAGTCTCCACAGTGCCATAGAAGACAGAGCCACGGACATGTCACAATGTGCTGTATGACATGGTCCAGTGGATGAATCAAAGGTGGGCACACACATGTGCATGCAGGCCTGGCAGATGCCAGCGGACACTAGCAGACGTCAATGTGCATCAGTGGCCGCTGGCGGGCATCAGCCCACAAGTGAAAACCTCCTCCATTGGTGGATGTCATGGCATGAATAAACCCTTCTTGAGGTTCCCCACTTCCCTCCCCTCTCCCTTCCTCCCTGCAATAACTCAAGGCTGTGCACCTCCCCTTCCCTCCTTTTTCCACCCCCAATGCCAGCATACATCCACAAAAGGGCCCTGCAGACCTATGCAGGCCTACGCAAGCCACCAGCAGATATCCACAGAGGCCTACGCAGGTCTATGGAGGCTGGTTGGACCAAGGAAAAAGGTAACTTGTCTTGCCCGCCGTATGCCTGTGGAGGGGAATCAAACTCCCAGCCTTGGGAAAGCCTTCAGCAATGGAACACACATTTAACCGTTGCACCACAGGTCCATTACTAAGAAATAGATTCAAAGGTCGGATAACACAATGAACAGATGCCCACCTATGTTTCTGCAGGTTCTCGTATGGATTTTTTGAGGTGGAAGGGGGGTGGCATACCTCCCAAAAGAGTTTTTGTGGCTTGAAAGGGGCGTTGGCATCAGCAGCCATCAGCTAGCATTCATCAGAGTTTGTCGGCAGCCGTCGTGACCCACTGGCATCTGTTGGCATCTGTTGGCATGCATCGGCATCTGCCAGATATCTGCTGGTATTTGTCGGCATCCACGGGAATCTGTTGGCAACCTCTGGCATCGTCCAGCATCAGGGCAGAAGAGAAGGAAACAGGGTGCATGGGCGTCCACCGCATGGGGTGGCATCTTGGAAAGTGTGGGGGGTGGTGGAAGAGGGATGGAGGTGGGAAGAAAGAGGGGGAAGGGGGAAGGGGAGGAGCATGGGTGTCCGCTGGCATACCAGCAGACATAGCAGACATTGGATGTCAGGTCAGAGGGGAGGAGGGAAGCAGGGTGCATGTGGTGGACGGGGGTGGTGTGTGAGGTAGTGTGGGGAGTGGAGAGGATGGCACTGGGGAGAAAGAGGGGGAAGGGCGGAAGAGGGTGCGTGAGTGTCCGCTGTCCGCTGGCATGCCAGCGGACGGTAGCGGACGGTAGCTGACGTCGGCATGTGAGCCAGCTGACATCAGCGGTGCAACCAGTCCCAGTGGTTCAGTGGAATATTTGTTTATTGATATTCAATATTGTGTACAGTGGTGGGTTCTACTCCCCCTACTCCACCTTAACGGGGTCTAATGGTGTGTTTTTATACAGGTGCATTTTTGCTCTACATGTACATCGTACTGACCTGTAGTAAGCGCCTGTGGTAGTTGATCCGACCCACTCAATTTTCAGTATTGTGTGGAGTGGCAGGTTCGACTCCCCTAGTCCAGACTCCTCTAGTCCACCTTAATGACGTATAATGGTGTCTTTTTATACTGCTGCATTTTTGCGCTACATGTACACTGTACTGATTTCTGATAAGGACCTGTGGTCCAATGGAATATTGATACATTGATATTTCATATTATGCATAAGAGGCAGGTTCGAATCCTGCTAGTGCACATTAGACATGACATAACTTCATTTTACTAATTTTTATTTGCTACACAGTATGATAAACAAAGTAAGGTTGTAATTTTTTACAACGTTCTGTGGTCTAGCAAAATATTGTCAGTCTATATTTTTTCTACTGCACAATTCAAGAGTTTAAGTCCCCCTTGTGTCATCATTGAATAGTGTGTAGTTTTTTGCATTCATGAGAGTGGCATAATGGAACAAAACAATGGGACGGTTAATCTTAGTGGACCTGAGTCCTGTCCAAACTAATTGAAATGTCTGTAGTAAAGTGCTGTAGCCTAGTACACAATACTAGAGTGATATTTATGTATAATCCACAGAATGTCCTGTGGTCTAGCAGAATATTGTCAGTTTATGTTCCTTTTAGTGCACAACTGGAGGTAACAGATCAAACAGATTTATAATAGATTCATCAGCAGTACAACAGGATGGTTAATCTTGACAAAAAATAACCAACAGAAAAGCCAAGAATTATAGTAACTAAGGATTAAATTACTACAACAGGATGGTTAATCTTGACAAAAAATAACCAACAGAAAAGCCAAGAATTATAGTAACTAAGGATTAAATTACTTGTCCGATGTGCATTCCTCCTCTTCATTAGATTCATGTAATGCATCTGAATAGAACAAATCCTCATCAAGCAGGTAGTCTGCTGTCAAAAATGCAAAGTCGTCCGGTGTATATGGCCTCTGAGGTCTGGGAAGTATGATGTCTTCATAGTTTGCTATCAGGCCTGACGATGAAGATGGTGAGGGTGACTCTGACATATCAACAGACACATCATCAGTACAACCAGCTTGATTGAAAGGGCCAATGGGCCTACATTGACCATGTTTTGCTCTAGCACAAAATTCTTGTTCTGTTGAAATAAATTAACTATGATTACTAGTGCCAAATTATACTCATGTTGTTGATACAATTCATTAATTCTTCTCTGATCCTCACGTCGAGTCATATGTGTCTCATGTTCCTCCCACTCCTGGACATTGTTACCAGTAGGTAGGGTTGAAGAAGGAGATTGTTGGAAGGGAGAAGACTGGGATTGAAGAGCTGTTACATTAAAAAGCGGTGGAAGATTTTCTTTGTCATTGGCTGCCATGCCTCCATCCATCTCTTCTGCCATCACAAGAAATAGTGGCGGAAGGTTTTTTTTGTCCTCGGTTGCCATACATCCACTGCTCTGGACTTCTGTTTGTCCGCTGTCACTGGCTGCCACGGTCTCTATCACTGTTAGTCCTTTTCCTCCTTCATCAACAATGAATAGAGGTGGCAAAGAATCGTTGTCCATCTCCTCTTCTGCAGGAATGAACAAAGGGGGCAAATCATTGTCTGTGGTCTCCTCTTCCACAGAAATGAACAAAGAAGGCAAAGAATCCTCTTCCATCTCCTCTTCTGCAGGAATGAACAAAGGTGGCAAAGATTTGTCTTCTATCTCCTCTTCTGCAGGAATGAACAAAGGCAGCAAAGATTCATCTTCCATCTCGTCATCCGCTACAATGAACAAAGAAGGGATACCCTCTAAGTCAGGGTCACTAATAGATGGATTAGGGATATCCACCTGGTCATCATCAGTTTCCCCCAGCTCCATGAATGTCCGGCAGATATGAGCTGCTGGGGCAGAAGGAAGTTGGGATGCTGGTTGAACCACTGATAGGACCCTATACAGGTTAGGTGCATCAACGGCAGGCTCGGCACCGGCTCCGGAAACCTTGCTGCACTCGTCCCGAACTTAGCGCATGCGTTCTACCTATTTTAAGCCATTTCTGACGGCCGCGCACGGCAAGAAGCAGATCCAATCAGTGATAGCGCCGATCGGCAGACAGAATGACAACTGACAGATGGCATCAGTCACTGACGACAGCGCTTAGCGAGAAGCCTGATGATCTATCAAAAACTGACGGACAGCTTGGCGTTTGACCTTGGCGTCTGACACCGCTTAGCGTCTCGATTTGGCGCCTGACATCGCTTAGGTGCTCTGACGGACAGAAGGGTGATGGAGTGATGGTTTAGCTTCGCGATCTGTCGCCTGGCGTCGCTAAGGCTCTTGAATGGACGGTAGGGATCTGAAACCGTTGGAGCTACCCCTTTGAAATTTTCCAGTTTACCGCACTCTGGCGTCATTAGCCACTGGCGACGGCGAACTCATTGTAGTATAAAAGTACTTACCGACTTGTACATAGGACACCATCAGACGAATAGACCAGAGTTCCCCCACTTACTTCAGTCTCCCTTACGCTCAAGAGCTCATTTACGGTCGGCAACGTCGAACTCGTCGGCAGTTGCAGACTCTCGCTAACATACGACACCCTCGCGCCTTGCAACTACGGCAGGCATTATCGACGTTTAGACTTCGCTAAGCTCATCGTGCTCTTGCCGCTTACCTTTGCCGTGTTGACTTACCGCATTTCCTTAGGCGCTTTACCTTAGCGCTTGACACTTGCCGACACCCGTTACCGACTTTTCCCCTTTTTCACAGACGCGTTCTCTGGGACCTGCCCGGGACTCCTCAAATCACTTATAGCGCGCCCAACGCAAACTCTTGGTATGGTAACACTATAGTTACATCTGTTGCTGACCAAAACTTTGGGCGTCATCACCACAATGCAAGAGTTTTCCATTGTAGGGCCATACACCAGTCCAGGTTTACTCTGACTATAGAAATGGTGAAATGGATGTTGTGTGTTTGAGGGTTTGATATGCATCAAGAATGGCCATTGGAGAGAGTTGACATCAGGGAGAGTGGTAAAATGGGCCATGGAGAGGCAGTCTTGAGAATTAAGCTGCTCACCATCAATACTGTTGGTATGGGACTTGATGCCTATCAATTGGCCCATCTGAGCAGGATCCATAGACCTGGCAATGGAACTGACAACAGGAGCAGCAATAGACTTGCTGCCAGCAAACAGGCGGATCATATCGTTGGCCGTTGGCACATGTTCCATCCTATCCAGCGACTGCCACTTGTCTAAGGCTAGAAGCATCTGCTGGTGGCCCCTGGCAGATCCACTACCTGCAAACACACAGAGCAAATCATCTGGTGCTGGGACGGACACCAATCCATCAGATGGCAATGTCATGGGCAGCCAGCAGCTGCATGCCAAGAAGCTTTCAAGAGAGTGGAATTGCTATTGAGGCCAATTCTTGCCACATGGCCACCTTTTTATGGGCATATGACTGGAGACCTCTTTTCTTCACTGACATACCACGCTTCAACCAAATATCTGCCTGGTTGAAGAAATACTGAACTGCCTACTCCATTTCACTTGTGACAAGCTGACATTCCTCTGTCTATCTGTTGTGTTGTGCTTTAGCACATAGATAATGAACACGATTAACTGAAGAGAGATGTTCATGAACGGATGTAATGATAACAGAAATGTTAACAAGAGGACTCACATTCAGAAATAGTTGCAGATTCATTTTCTGCATCAGAATTAGAGTGCCATATCCAAGATACCTTGATTCTTGATGAACCAGGAATGTTGGGATCTCGTATAGCTGTGCTTGCATTCAAATCCGCTTTCTGTAGAACTGGATACTTTCTCTGAATGCTGGGGTCCGATCCCAGTCACAGCAGAGCACTGCGGCATCATGCATAGGCACGAGTCTTCACCAGGATTGAGGCCTGGATCCTTTGAAGAGATGCGCGAGCTCGAGTTTTCACATTCTTGCTTGGGGCGACCCGGACGACGTGAGAATATAGGAATGATTTCTCTGCAATGAATTCCCAAAGGGCTTGCAGGAGCCTTTCAATTTGAATCAAGCGCAGATTGCGCTCTATCATTGTCAATGGTGAGACATTACCCATGATCATAGATGGGAAGAAGATTTCAAAATCTTCTGGAACAACTACATCTGTTGGTCCAAGGTTATCTACTGGCAGTATCAGCAGATCTGCTGGTTGTCCATCTTCTGCCATTTCATTGTCATCAAAGGCTTTGGAAACTTCATCTGGTTCCAGGAGGGCAGTCTGCCTTCCACTAGCAATAAACCTGCTCCTGTCCTGAGAAGCAGCAAGGACATTGAGTTGAACCCTTAATAGTTCTCTTTTCACCTTGACCTTTTGCCAATCATTATTGCTTGCATGCCGATTCAAATGGCGAACATGGTCCTGAATTGCAATTCTGAGCTTTCAATTAGTGAAATAGGTTGGGCTATCAGCAATACACTTTACTGCTGCTCCTCAATGTCAAGGGCAAGTTGAATTCAGAAGAAATGAATATCCATTGCTGCAACATCCATTGAGTGGTTTCCACTATCTGCTGCCACTCAGTCTTCACTTGCACTATTGAAGGTCATTGTACAAGCTTTGAGAATATTCATTGCTTTATGGTTTCCCTCCTCTCTGAGCCTTTCTGCCTTAGCTATTCTGGCTTCCCAGCTTGTTAGTAAATCTGTTGATATTCCAGGTTTCCCTCCTCTCTGAGCCTTTCTGCCTTAGCTATTCTGGCTTCCCAGCTTGTTAGTAAATCCGTTGATATTCTGACGGATCGCTCGGTGAAATATTGAACGGCTGCATCTCTCATCTCAACAGCAGTCCTGTACTTTCGACATAGGAATGGAACCATGTCAAGCAGCTTCTTCCAGTTTGAGTCACACATGTGATCATCAAGGATTTCTGCCTGATGTGCCAAGGTAGCCATATGGGCCATCTGTGAGACTTCATTTAGTATAGACCAGAGACTTTCAATTATCTTCTCAGCCAAATGACCAGCCCCAGAAATGAAGGATGGGGCAAAGCAGAAAAAACAATCCTCCTTATGCCCATGGACATGAAGAAATCCTATTGCAAAGTCAATGAGTAGATTATCCAGCAGAACTTCTCTGGCCTCAGCAAGCTGTTCAGAAAATTTGACACACCACTGGCATGCTATGTCATATACCAGTAGGAGACGCTGAATCCCATCCATGTTGGTCGTCTTAACTGCCTATGTGATGGAAAAGTCTGTGTAAACCTGGCCTGCATCATGGGTCAAGTTTGTTACACTATTAGAAGCAAAGCAGTATCAGAGAGATCCGTCCCTAGTATACGCTGTAGCGTGCTAAGTTAGAGTAGAGTAAGTTATATATGTAATAAACAGTAATTCACAAAGAAACATACCTCAGTTGTGTTATAGGGATGGTAACGAACTGAGGTACATTTAAGAAAAAACATTCAAGATGGGGTGCAGCTGTGGACACGTGATCCACCCAGGTTGGGTCGCTTTGGGCTCAATCTCTGACAAGCAGCCATGCCGTGTACATGCCGTTGCAACAATACCAGTAATGTCACATGACTTGTTCATTATCAGGGCCTTTTCAATAGCTTTGAATGTGTTTTCACAAGCGGCTCTCTGGACAGACGGAGGTCCAGCAGACGGCCGATGGACAGGATTGAATTGATGAGCAGATGGCAGACAGGTAGAGTTAAAGAATGTCACTCACCATTGGCTGTTCCTTTGCGTGCTTGAGATAGTGGGTGAGCTCATCCCTCCTGGCCATCATACCACCGCCTTCTGAATGCCATACATCATGAGCAGGATTAGAATGTCGGACATGATCCACCTTGAAGTTGACGTCCATCATTAAAGAATGATTGAACTTCTACCAGGCAGGATCTTCTTCCTAGTTGGATGGAAGATTGACTTCTGGTTGGGGACAAGTTGGACAGAATATTGCAAGTTCACCACGGTCCAGCACCATGGGGTGCCTTGATTCATCATGGCTAAAGCCTGCCCACTTCAACTTCTTCAGCCACCACCATGAACGAGAATTTTGTTGTAGCTCATGGTAAAGGTTATCCACCTCACCAGAAGATGCAATTGGGGAAGTTATTCTTGCAATTTTTTGCCAGTACTGGTAGGCGGATGCTTTGCACTCTAGATTCATCAGACAGAAGTCATCCAGCACAGCCGTTGTAAAATATGTTTGTGTCCAATGAAATGTACTGGAGACCAGCTGTGAGCAGATGGTATCCTCCACCAAGACATCTATCCCAGAACACTCACGTGAAATGACAGTGATGTAGTGTACTCCAGTTGTGTGAACAATCTGTTGTATTGGATTCTCAAAGCAATCATATTTATCCATATGGAACCTGTTTGTGGCTGGCTGATCTTCAGGAATATCTTCTATTGGCACATTATTCTCTGGTTCCTGTTTCTCTTCCTTTTCCATGATTTGATCAAGGCTGGCATCCTGAAGTCTGCTCAGGAAATCTGAAGTCATGGATGGATGTGCTGCCAGATGTCCCAGGTTGCTATCCGCTGATGAAAGTTCAACATACAGCTGATATTCAAGTCGTAGAAACTCTTGCTCCTGAATGTCCTTTTTCCGCTTGTGGTCTTCAAGAGCCCTGATCCTAACCTTCCCTTGATGACAGTTTGCATGCAATGAATTGTGTTTGATATAGAAATACCCTCCAGTATCCGACATATTCATTGGTTGGAAATACCTACCATTTTATACTTCAAGTCGGTGAAATGGGTTGGAGTCGTGCATGCAGCAGAAACATCTATAACAGAATATTCTTGACCCAACACAATCACGGCATCGCCATCGTGCAGGGTAATGGTCAGGACAAGCAAGGCAATCAGTAACGTCATCCATTGATTCACAACCAAGCAATCTATTGAGCAACTGTAGAACATGGTTGATGAAGTTGTTAAGATAATCTGCCTGTGTCTATGTATGAATTTGAATAATTCACTCTCAATAATAGCATACATTCAAATCACCTTTACATGCCTTATAGATATGGGCATTGTATCATCTACATCATCTACCGTTGGATTATTGTCCAAGTGTGCAAAGTTATCATCATCTGCAAATGCCGCAGATGGTGCACCAGTTACAATGGGAGCGGGACCCAGTGGTAGCCGTTGTGTTATGAGGACTGGCAACCCTCATGTGTTCTGAGTGAGTCGTGTCCTTTCCTCAGCAAACAGGATGAGGTTCCTTTGCCTGATGACTGTTGTTTCTGGTTGCTTGCGTTTTTTCAGAGAGTTCAGGTTCATGATTAAAATATCTATAGCCAGGACCTAGCCATTGTACCAGAGATCTAATGAGACCACTCATCAATATTGGCAATATGCTCCAATTTGGACAGGCCAGATACCAGCAGACAGTGGACTCTATCTGTCAAGGACAAATGGAATCTGTTTGTTATCAACGGACACTGAACAGAAATGTATATTTTATCATGTGATCCTTCGGTTGAGAACTGTGTGGTTGCAGAAAATTATATTGTCTACAAACATTTCTGCCCTCCTGCAACTGCCTGAACCAATATTTGCACCAAAAAAAAGATGAGTAGAACCAATATTTACAGCAGAAGAAAGATCTATTTTTGAACCATACAAGGAACTCTACCACTCCTCAACTACTCCTCAAACTCAGACTGCTATCTTAAAGGATAAAATCCTAACAGATATCTTCAACTACTGGGCCACTAAGGAGACAGAGCCAAAGACAGGGGAAGAGTGGGCAGAGAGAATCAAAGTAGGTACAGCAACTCATTGCAAAGAACTAGACATCATTTGCTTGAATAGAAGGTTGTCCAGTATATCAAGAATTGCTGGCGCCCTTATTACCAGCATAAAGATCCAAAGGTGCTCCTGAAAACTTCACTGCGAGATGTTGTCCGGCAGACAATGGCAAAGGAGATAAACGAGGAGATCCAGAACTTGTTGAGGGGTAAGGATCACAACGCCTCGGGATTGGATGCATTTGCACAATATAATGTGGCTGTCAAAAATGTTATGCATCAACTCACACTGCAGGAGGAAAGTTGTTTATGAAAGATGATGGCAGAATGGAGCAAAAAAGAAAATCTGCCAGAAATTCAGCGCAAGTTGGTACTTCTTCTGTCCCCCATCTGTCCTCTATTTGTTGTATATCCATCTGCTTGATTCCGCTTTCTAATCGTTGTCTCTCCAGGAAGGCCTAAAAGCATGGTTTGAAGTGTGTGGACGATGCAGATGTGCTTTGATTTAGAGAGATGGGCATGTTGAGTTGGACTGTTGTTGGTTGGTATGCAGATGAAGGCATGACTATTAGAATGTATGTGGTGCCATCATTCTTTAAACAATTTTGACACCAATTATAGTCATGACAATATGTCATACTTGACTTATGCTAACCAACCTACCTTTCATGACTCCTTTCCTGACCTTGTTAGTGACTTCAACAAGAAGATGATGGATTACATGTCTGCTCTTCTTGGTAGAGACATGCTGTCCAACATGCAATCACTCCATGATTTGACTCCTCCTATCCTTACATGCCATGACCTCATCCTTGATCTGCAACATGCAATCACCCCATGATTTGACTCCTCCTATCCTTACACGCCATGACCTCATCCTTGATCTGGATAGGGATGGATTCCCAATATTACCAGCAGATCCAGGACCAAATATATTTCAAACTTGGGCAGAATTGGAAATGCTTGTCCAGGACTATCTAAATACTCATTACAGTGAATCCTAGTTTTCTCCACCTTTGCTCATCATCTGATCACTCTGTCAGAAATTGCGTCTGGTTACCGGTATGAATCTGCTCCTTACAAGGCAGTGAGGACCAATAATCAGCAATTCATACATTCAAGGTATCTTCCAGAGGGTCTGATATTCCAAGATCCCCATAATCTTGGTTGGCCTGAGCTATTGCATCTGCTGAACTTCTGGAGAGACCGTCAAGGACAGTATAGATCTGGTGACACCTTCCGCTGGACAGTTTATCTCAACCATCACAAGCAGCCAATAGCTGCTGAGTACAGCATCCAAGCTAATTGTAAAAAAAATGTGGCAGCAGCAGCAGCACATAAGGCTACATGCAAAAATAGAGGGAAAAATTGGAAACAGAGGCCAACACCATCAGCAGTAGTCAATGGCAACAGTAATGATGGAGCCGCTGATGGCAGATCTGCTTTAGTCACCGGATCTGCAGCTAACTTGGAGTGGCAACTGGAGCCTACACTTCTCCTGTCACCTAGCGTACCACACACACCACTGCCTGACTTACAGGA